>JALGQZ010000009.1:38117358-38494858 GCA_023105745.1 Austropuccinia psidii | reverse complement strand
GGTATGTCCAATAAATCCAAAAACAGTCCTCTTGAGGCTTCCAAATTCCCAAAATATATTTTTCTTCTCCATTTTGCATCTGTTAATGTATCCTCTTCCCAATATATGTTTCCTAAATTTCCTTTGATACCATCATATGTAAGTAATTCTAAAAATTCCAGTCTTGAGAGAGGTAATCCTGGAAGCTCTTTCCACTCTTTAGATTTTTGAATTTTTTGAAGTGTTTCTGGAAAATTGAACAATAATTCAAATTATAAGTATGGAATCCATATCTCAAATAAATCCTCTCCTTCTTCAACAAATGGTTTTGCCCAGTAATTAATTTCTTTTATAATTTCTACAGTTTTGGAATTTACATGTGTCCATCCTTCTTCATTCCAACCAAGATTCCATTCCAATTTATTTTCATGTGTAAGTTTTGCATCCATGACTGTCTAGATCCTCTGAGTTTTGGTGAGATTATTAAGTTTCAAGATGAAAGAATAATATCTCTTTAGTAAGGCAGGAAGGAACTTCCACTGAGTGATAAGAGTATTTAAAAAAGGATTTTTCTAGAAGGTAGTTTGAATGATTTGAAATTGCTCTTTGAGAAGGTAGGAGGTCACTGCCCTTGAGTGATAAGAGACTTTAAAAAAAAATTGAAATTCATGTTTTATAAGGCAGGAGGTCACTGCCCTGATACTAATACAGACATGCAAATAATTCTCTTTTCTAGGTGATTTATTTTATTACTTGGCTAATTTTTATGGTGGTTTTTTAATTGGTTATTGAAATTTGATTACTTCAGTTATTATTGATAAGTATTCAAACTTCTGTTGCCAATTACTGGAAGACATATGTCCTTCAATATTTCTCCAAATATCTTGTTGCATTGCTCTCTTTGTGTATTTCCTTTCCATTCTGAAACAAAACCTTTGACTTCATGAATAAACATGTACCCAAAATCACACAAGCAAAGAGTTCATTCAACATTCTTAAACCATCTATATTCAAGTCTTCTTGAGCCCATAACATTTTTTGATACAGTCCTTCTATTGTCAATTAATAATGTCCATAAGGCTTCTTCCAGTAAGGATTCTGTAAATTTACTTTGATTCCAATAGTGGTTAGTAGTTCCAGAAAATCAACATTTGTAAGATTGGATCCAGATAGTTCTGAATAATATTTGGCTTTAATTATTGGTGAATGTAGCTCATAATCATACAAATCTTCAAATGTTATCATTGGAAGTAATACATAATCTTCCTCTCCCTCATATTCTGGTATGTTTTCCTGTATGCCATTTTGATTCTGGGAGTAATTTGTTAATCCAGATGTAATTCTTTGATTTTGACTCAATAAATAAGTTGAGCTTGAAGAGCAGAATATTTGATCATAGTCATCATTAAATTATTCTAGAGTGCAAATTCCAGCTAGCCTTTGTCTATTTTCTGATAGCCCTCCTTCTTCCAGGTCTTTAAATAATCTTCCTTGCTTTTATTTATCTTCCAAATCTCCATTATTTTGTTGATATAACTTCAGGTCATCTTCTGATTCTACCAATTTTCCTTCTGGAACTATTTCCATTCTTAATATCTCTATCCCAAGCTTGATTAATTTTGTCCTCAGTAATTACGGCACTTTCATTTTCTAATTCTTCAAATTTTATTTTTTCCAATGGATTGATTATTTCATATTTTGGTTCTTGACTTAGTAAATCTTTGTCAATATCACTAATGTACCCGGTTTCCTCCTGAAATGAATTGAAATACTCTTCTGAAATTCTTGAGGAATTTGCTTCAGGTGGCTTCAGATCCATTTTAAAATTCTTCTGTGGGCTTTTTCTTTGTTCTTCTTTATGCATACCACTTAACTCAAGTGCTAGCCATTTCTCTGGGTCTTCTATGGCTATGTCCAAATTGCATCTCATCTTCTTTGGTTCCTATTTGATTTTTTCTATTGCTTAACTATCTTCTACCTCCAGTTTGTCTTCTGTTTCCTTTCATTTAGATTTTATATGAGTTACAGCTGGCATGCTTGCTTTAGATGAAGATAATATGCTGGACTTTTCTTCAATTATTATCTGATTAAAATTTTCAAATACTAACAAGTCCAGGTAGGTTTTTTCTTCACTTTAAAAAGTGACTTCAAGATTTTTAATTTGACCAATTGGATTCAAAGAGCTATTTGCTGATTTTGATGTGCAAGGACTGATGTTTAATTCTGCTTTCAGGGCTGTTTCCTGAGTTATAAAATTCAAGTCATTTTTTGTATCAAAAATAGCTGAGAAGGGTATTTTGTTTGGTCCAAGAAATATTTTCTTCACTCTTGTTGAAGATTGACTTTCTGTTTCCTCTGTTTCTTTTCTTTTGGATGATTCTGCTTGTTGTACTGACCATTTTTCAATCTCTGAAGATGCACAAAGATTCATACCACTGGGTGGAGTAGTTTTCCAGCCCATAGCTTGAGGGTAACATATTGGTAAGAATAATTGATGTCAATATTGCTCTGGATAACTAAATATTTCACCTTGCTTGTGTGAAAATTCCAATTTAACATTATTATCTTCTAGAAATGGTCTTCCAAGTATGGTGTGTACAGCTCCTTTTGCTATGAGTGAATGAATTTCTTTTTCTTCTCCTGTTATCATAGTAATTGGTTTAAATTCAGAGAGTCCAACCAAAGATGTTGTATGTCCACCAATTCCTCTGAAATTCATATTGAGATTTCTACTTGTAAGTGGGGCTTTAATTGCAATTTCCTCTGGTATTATGTTCATTTCTGATCCAGTATCCACCAATGCCATTGTAGGATATTCTTCTCTTCCAATAAATACTTCCATGAATCCGAGTGGGAATTCATAGTGTGATATTGGTGTATCATAGTCCCTTAGCTTTTCTGAGAGTAGTCTTTCTTGAATATTTGATGTATTGACTGATTTTATCACCTCTTTTACCTGGGTTGTTAAATTTTGTAATTTGTCAATAAATGTTGGTGACATTTATAATCTTTCTTCAAGAGTAAGATTTATCTTTTGTTCAAGTATTTTATTCATCACATGTTCAATTATTAGCTTTGGGGTATTGGCTGTAGATTTTACATTGTTCTTTAATTCCATCTTTTGTGAATCCTGTCTAAGTAGCTCCTTATTTTTTTCCTTGGAAATTATTTCAATATCATCATTATATACTTCCTTTCTTTGTTTTGTTTTCTTGTATTTTGTTGGAATTAGAACTCTCATTTCTTCTTCTGCCTTGTCTTCCTCATGGTAGGAACCTGATATCTTCTTTTTAAAGGGTTTGTGTGTTTCATTTTTATCCTCTTGCTTGGTTTGACTTTGACTTTCCTGTCTTGCAGCTCTTTGCCTTGTCTGTCTAAGCCCAACATTTATTTGAATATTTTCATTTGCTGGTGATATTTGAGGAGGTTTCCAGTTTCCCCATTCTTTTATCTGAGCTATAGCTGCTGACCTCTCACCTTTGCTTTCCTCAATTACTGTTGTTTCTTGCTTATTTGGGGGTGAATTTGTTTTTTACCATAATTTTCTTTGTAAAATCCTCCTGTTCTT
The DNA here is from genome assembly GCA_023105745.1 of Austropuccinia psidii. Lineage (NCBI taxonomy): Eukaryota > Fungi > Basidiomycota > Pucciniomycetes > Pucciniales > Sphaerophragmiaceae > Austropuccinia > Austropuccinia psidii. The sequence continues at coordinate 38,491,311 of JALGQZ010000009.1, read as the reverse complement.
TAGCAAACTTTTTATCCAAATCCTTTGCAAATGTAGGGCCTTCTGTGGGTACTCTTTGAAAATTTGGAAAAAGATATGTTCCTCCATGATTCAAGAAAATTATTTTCTCCAAGTCTTCTGTGAGATTATTACATCTTATTGCGTAATTTCCTTCTTCTGAGCAGTAATAACACTTCAGTAGCTTTCTTGGAGCCATTTGAGCCAGCACATATGGTTGATAGCTTGAAGATATGAGTGGTAATGGATATCTTGGCCTGAATGGCTGTGGGTCTTGTGTAACTTTCTGATCTTGATTCTTGCTTGCTTGTGTTTTCTTTGGAGATTGAACTACTTCTGAAAGGTGCTTGAGCTGATTCAATACTTCCTTAACTGAGTCCTTCCCAGTATCCTTTGATTGAAGCTCGTGTGGCTGAGGATTTTGAATTTCTTGGGTAAGATCTTTCATTTGCTTCAAGACTTCTTCCCAGATTTCCTCTATAAACCTAGCTTTCTTCTCTTATGACTTTGCTGGTGAAAATTCTTTCTGTTGAATCAAGAATTTGGCTTCTAAATCTTTGTTAATATATAACTTTAATATTTACAATCTTGGAATGATATAACCACCATCCAAAGCTTGAACCATGGCCTTATCCTTCATCATTTATTTGTAAATAGATTGTTGAAAACTTGAGGAAAGACAAGCCAAAATTTCTTGATTGTGATTGATATCTCCTTGTATATATTGATACCTCTTGAGATACTTAATAATGTATTCATATTCCCCAATGAACTTTTTATATTGTGTCATATTTTTAATTCCTCCTTCTTGTTGTATCTTTGTGAATAGCTTAGTACTTGAGGACAGCTTGTATCTTCTTTCAGGTGATACTGTTCCCCATCTTCTCTTCATATCCAATTTTAATTGCCCCCAATCTCCAGTTTCATATCCAGGCATTCCTTCAATATGTTAACTGATATCTTGATCTTTAGTCAAAAAGGATATTTGTCTTGCTATATCCCTTCCATTTTCTCCTTCAAATTCTGCTATATTTTCCACTTTTTTAATACATCTTTCTACCTCCTTTCTATCAAGCCATAAATTATAATCCTTTGGTCTAATCTTGACAATGGGTGTATTATTTCTTGGGATTTCCTGTTGCAATGGGCTTGAAGCCTGTGCATGAATATTAACCCACTTTGGTAGAGTATTTGGTCTTTATGAACTTAATGGCTTTGATGAGGCCATGGGCCTTGAAAATGTTGATGGTGACCTTTCTTGTCTAAACATTCTTGGCATGCTTGTATCTTCTTCCATTGGGCTGTTTTCTGTGGTAAATCTTGAATCTTTTATTTTGCCTTCTTTTTGAAGGAGTTAAATTACTTCTTTTTGCATTTCCAACATTCTTTAATGTAGCCTTGCAAAATCAGAAATATCTTCTTGTCCTTGCATGGTTTCTTCATTTATAATTTCTTCTTTGGATTCATCAGGATTATGTGATATCTTTGCTGATGATGCTGAATCAATATTAATATCTTATTTGTTGATTTTCCGTTGTTCAATTTTCTTTTTAACTTAAAATAGTTCCTTGATTAATTTTTGAAAATAATCTGTAACTAGCTTTTGATCTCTTTTCTTGGTTCTGGGTGTACCAACTGGTATACTATAATCTATAGGTTATTCTTCTCCAGGTGGTGTTTCTCCTCTTTCTTGATAATAATAATGAAATGATTTTGTGGAAGAACTTGATGGTGAAGATGATTTAGAATTTTGTGGTTTTTCTGATTCCAGATTGACTTGTTAGGCTTTTGAATTTTTTGATTGATAAAAGGCTTTTTATGGATTGAACTTGAATGTTTATTTTTTGATAATTGACAGATTATTGATGGTTGAAGCTGTGACCACTGTTCAGACACCAAATGTGGGAACTCATTTTGGTGTGGGATGAAATAAGGCAGTACCTTGAGGGGGAAATTATTAGTAAGTCTGTTTTGAATTTAAGAATTGTCCAATAACCATGGGTGCTAAGGTGTATTAGCTGCCCCTCTAAATAATACTGAATAGTCAGCCTACAGAGAATCAAAAAATAAAATGAAATGTTTGGCTTTAACAGATAGAGAAGACTTATCAGAAGTCTCTAAATCAGACCTATCAATAACACTACAGTAAAAACTCTGATTTAAAATTAAAATTTCTAATCAAATAAAGACTAACATTTTTTGGTTTTGTTAATAAAGGTAATTATAATATTTTTTTTCTGGTTTTATGTTATTTTAATAAGTCCAATAAGAAGATTATTATTATTATTTTTTTCTTTTATGTTGATTATAATGACTTTTATATTAATACTAATAATAAGACTACTGGATTTGATTTTTTAATATTCTTTAATACTGAGTTTAAATCACTACTACTTTTCCTTTAATAATCCTAGGCTTCCGAGAAAGGCTATTGAGCTTTTTCACCATGTTTATACTACTATTCTTTAATAATACTAATCCACTGAGCAAGGCTACTGAACTTTTACTGCGTTGATACTACTATTCTTTCACAATAATAAGTTACTGAGCTTTTACTAGGTTGATACTACTATTCTTCAACAATACTAAGCTACTGAGCTTTTACTACTAAAACACTACTACTACTTTAGATATTGTGCTAGTTCAGGGATGGTTGTGATCCTGGATAATGGGAGCTTGTTCCATGATGATGGTAAAATGAGGGAGAGAGGACCTCTATTTATAGCTTTTGGGCCTCCATAGAGCTTCTCAAAACAGCGTACTTAGAAAAAATTATAGTTGAGAGGCTTAAGCTGGTGAGACGTGTAGGTCTGGTGTAGCAATGTGTTTTCAGAGAGAATTATGCTAGTGGTACTTTTTCTTATCAAAATCATGTGATGTATTTGAGATAATTTGGCTGGTGTCATTTTTGTTTTTGGTGACTTTGTTACGTGTTTTCTGAGAGAATTATGCTGGTGGTGCTTTTTCTTATCAAAATCATGTGATTTATTTGAGATAATTTGGCTGGTGAGACTTTGTTTTTGCCAAGAAAGTGGAGCAAATACAGCTCCTGAAAATTTAACTTTCTTCTAGTCATATGATATATATGAGAAAATTATGCTGGTGTTTCTGTTTCTTATCAAAATCATGTGATGTACTTGAGATAATTTGTCTGGTGAGATTTTGTTTTTGCCAAGAAAGTGGAGAAAATACAGCTCCTGAAAATTGAAATTTCTTCTAGTCATATGATATATATGAGAAAATTATGCTGGTGTTTCTGTTTCTTATCAAGATCATGTGATGTATTTGAGATAATTAGGCTGGTGAGATTTTCTTATTGCCAGAGTCATGTGAGGTCATTGAGATAATATGGCTGGTGATATTTTCTTGAAGATGTGGAAAGCATTTTTGTTTCTATTGATTACGTATGTTCTGAGAGAATTATGATGGTGGTTTTATTTTAGTTTTGTATCATTTCATATGGAGATTGTATCATTTCTATCAAGCTTGATGCATGTCATTATTACTAAACTTTTGTTCTTGGAAGATATATTGTACCTTTATGCATAGCCTTGAGGTATTTCTTATTTCAATTGAATCAAAGTGGGGAAAATAAACCTCTGATGCTGTGTTCCGTCTCCATATACCTTGACTTAGATTAAGTCCTTTGAATTGCATAATTTTTTATTGATGATGCAATAAGGTGGATAAATACTTTGATACTATACTGTTTTGATAGAATCTTGAAGTTTTTTATTGTATATTTCTGTTTGAAACCTGTAGTTGTAATGAGTAAATATGTTTGTGTAATCTGTTTTATTATCATTTTTTTAGTTTTAATGGTAAGTCTGAAACTGATACTAATGGTAAGCAATACCAAAACATCAGAAGAGGGCTTTGTGGTCCCCAGATGAAAACTTTCACCCTGTATTAGAAAAAACTGTCAGGCTGAGTCTATGATAAAGCTGTAATTAGACTATTCACAAATCCAACTATGACTGTGACACAGTGATAAAGGTTGAAAATAAAAGTATTTGATGATGATGATGAGGGTTTTTAATGAGAATAAGAGGGCTTTACTATGGTGGAATAGTGGTGGTGAGTGCTATTGAAAGCCCTGGGTGCAGCTTTAACTGTTGGGTTACAATGATAAAGTCTACAATAATTAAAATTATAATGATAACTGGTTAATTTCCTAGTGTATAACTGTTTTTGACAGCTGTACTACATAGGAATTTAAGAGAAGGATGAGGAAAGCAATTCTGGCTGTGAAAAGCCTCCTTTTTATCCTGAAATGGGGTGAAAAGGGTGCTAGGCCTTTCCATGTAGAGGAAGTGAAGATTTTTTCACTCTCTGGGACAATCTTGTGGTTTGCAAAGACCTGTATAGCCTTTATTGGGCTCAGATGCGGTTTTTAAACCACATATGGGCAGTTTTCACCAATACAGGGTGAAAAGTTTCATCTGGGGACCTCATAGCCTGATTCTGATGTGTATGACGCATAGAATGCTGTACGGAAACTGTATGGGACAACAGTTTTGGCTGACATATGAATTATTTGAGTAAAAAAACCTCCTTCATCTATTTGACACCTCATATTCATGATTATGGGGAATTATCCCATGGTAAGGCTGTATATGACAGCAGGTGGGAATCTGACCTTAAAACAGCAATAGCTTTGTCAGTTCTTGAGATATTAACCTCAAAATTGATTCAGTGTGTAGCCCTGTATTTTCTCTACACAATGGTACCTCATCTGATATGGGTATCATTAAATATGGCAAAGTTATCCCATGTACAAGATTTTTGTACATTTGTGTGGTTTAGGCAAAAAGCTGTATTGAGCTTATTTGCTCCATAACCTTTGTTCTAGTTGAGATATGGGGAAATGGATGACACCATCAGATAGCCCTGATTGTGCTCTTTCCAAAAAGACCGCACTTTAGGTATCTCACGCTAAAACTGCAAAAGTTAGATGAGAGGTGAATGTTTTGTTCACCCTTATTTGGCCTGAATTTGGCCATAACTCAAGTAATACTGGTTCCAGCTCAGTTTGGTTAGTACCATTGGATAGCCCTGGCTTAGAGCTTAATTTGGAATACCATTTTGATGGGTTTAAGCCTCTCCTTCTGGATTTTAGATGAGAGGTGAAAATTAAGGTTTATGCTCAGCAACAACTTTGAGCAGGAATAACTTTGTTATTCTTTGTCCTATTGTGATGGGATTTATATATTCAGAAAGGGATGAGTTTCCTCTTTCTTTTGATACCTTTTTAGATAATCTTTCTCAGCTCCATGTTTTGGTGGTATCTTGGCTACACCATTGATTTATGGTTTCTTGGCTGTCATGCTTGTGCTCTGGTTTTGAGTCACAGGCTGACAAAAGCTGCCCAGATGTGGTTTCAAAACCACATCTGAGCCCAATACAGAGCATACAGGCACTATGAAAACCACAAGGCAGTGTATGGGAGTGAGAAATCTTTACTTCCTCTATGTGGAAATTTCTACAAGACTCTTTCACCCAATTTTAGGATAAAAAGGGACCTTTTCTCCACCAGAAAAGGTTTCCTCATCCATCTCTTGAATTCCTACATAGTAAAACTGTCAAAAAAGCTATACTCTTGGAAAATAACAAGGTAAAATTATAATTTTCATTATTGTAACCCAACAGGTAGGGCTGCACCCAGGGCTCTAAATAGCACTCACCACCACTATTACTCAATAGTAAAGCCCTTGATACTCTTATTTGAAACTTTATAATCATAAAGAAATCATACATGATCATTTTTCACCATGTCACAGTCAAATTTAAAGCTTGTAAATAGTTATTAATAAGCTTCATCATAGACTCAGCCTGACATTCTGGGGGCCTGGCTTGGTTTTTATACTTTTTGGACCTTATAAGTAAGTTTTTTCTTTATTTTCTTCATTCTGACACTTTTGTTTCTTTTTTTAGGCATAATTGTTATTAAAAGAATATAATATATATCTTATATTTATTTTTTGAGTGGTATATACTTTATACCACTGTGTTTTCTTTTATTTCAATTTCCTTATTGTGTGGTTGGTTATAATTTAATCACCACAAAGCCATTATTTTTGGTTTGTTTTGCATATTAAAATACCTTAAGCCATTAATAAAGTCCTTTTTCTTAAATAAAAAGGACACCTCTTACTTTAAAACCAACAGTATTACAGCCGTGGCTGGGTACATTGATAATTTCAATTACCCTTTACATAACCACTTCCAGATTTTACTTGATAATTACAAGTAAATCTGTGTGATACTGGTATACAAACAGTGTACCAGGTATCCATAAGCTGTATTTCTGATGTTTAAATGTTAATTTCAATTACAATGTCATAATACAAGGGCAAAATATAGAAATATATTGCCCAGAGGCCATTCATAGATGTGCAAACAGCCTTTTAGAAGTATTAACTTACATTAAGCCCTCTTATCCTGTTTTATTCAGTGGAAGAAAACTACATCCCACTTGAGACCCAGTCGCAGGCCAACACACCAGTGACATCCTCAGAACCAGAGGGCAGCAAGGGTAAAGGAAAGAGGCACAGTGAAGGCCTTATCACAGCAAAGAAGTGGACACCAATTTCCACCCAGAGGAATAGAGAGCCACAAAACTCTGCATCAATACAAGGTAAAGCAACCTTAACCACTTGTACAGGGAAGATTACAATTATTAACCCAGTTGTAACCTCCAAAGGCAAATTGCCAAAAGCAATAGATAGCAAATTTGTACAAGGCACAGTCAAAGATAAATAACCTAGGAACCTTAAGTTTTTGACTGCTTGCAAACACTGATATGTCACCTGGACACCTCAGAAACCTTGGCTTCCAAAGGATACGGCCAGGGGATAGAGAAGGCTTGTCAAGAACCAGAAGACCTGGAAAAGGACACCTTGGACACAGTGGCAGATGGCAAGACATTGAGGAAAGTCATACCCACTCTGCCATTCACTTGCGAATTCAACAGAAACCTCAAACAAGAATACTGGAAGGATATGGATCAAGTTCTTCAGCTCCACCATCTCTTCAAAGACCTTTTTTCAATGTAGCATGGACAACAAGAGGTTCAAGCTAACATCCCACTGGGAAGAGCTTGGAGCAAGTTGCCAGAAGATATGTCTCAAAGAGATAGACTTTAGAGACCTTATGGTAATCACCAAAGGTTGGAATCCCACCATGCAGTTCAGACTACTGGAGTTGAGGGAAAACAGGATAAGGGAGAATCAAGACACTATACAAGCTATAGAAGAACAACTGACCCAGACATGGCATAATCAGATTCTGTCACAGGGGCTCTTCCAAATGAAGAGGGCCTGGCACTCAGTAAACTGGGACTTACTTATAGAGGGCTCAGGATATGGTAAGAAAAGAGTACACTGAATAGTGCTAAAAGATGAATTACTAAATAAAAGAATATAAGAAAAGCAGAAACAAATAATCAGAGGAAGAACAAAAGAGCCAACCACAAAAAAGTCCAAGTCCACTGTTTTGACCTGTCAGAATGGAAAGAGAAGGGTTAATAAGGATATTGCCACCCAACTCATACTGTACAGGCAAGGAAGGAAAAAGGCAAAGACTAACTTAAAATCAAGTAATTATAATACCCAAAATAAAGATAAGAATAATTATAAAATAATAAATATACTAAATTAATTAAATAGGGAAAAGTCCCCAGGGGAGAAAGAGGGGCTGGTATATGTGAGAATCACCAGCCCTGATCCAGACAGGGAATTTTCATGAGAAGGTTTGATAAATGAATTGAGTCTGGCCAATACAGGTCCTGTATGGCTGTAGCGGATCTGTGCAAGAGGATTGGTGGGATTGAGTGATCATAAAGTTTGGGGATGGTGTATCCAAACTATATTGGGTATTTCCAGCCTGTAAAAGTATTGACAGGCTGTATTGATGAACCAGACTGTATGCATGTTTCAGGAAAGAAGATTTCTGAAACTTAATGCTGATACACAAAGTGGATTTGCTGGTTTTAGGTGTTTCAGTGGGTGTAAGTATTAACACCCTTACCCCTGATTAGTGGTTGTTACAGATTCCTTCAGGCTCACAAGGAGTAGGCCAAACCAGCTCTCTAGTCACTTCAAATCATTCAGGAACCAGCAAATCAGTGGCCAAGAGTCACCATTCTTCACAATCCCAGGAAGGTTTCAGGAGAAGAAAAGGATACAAGGGAGAAAACAAGACCTCTTCCAACCAAAGGCAGAAAGAGTCAGAAACAATGGTCCAGAAGCTGTTGGACTTGGTGAAAGAAGTACACAAGAACCAGAAATAGTTGTACATACTTCTAGAATCAGTAGCCCCATTAATAGAAATATTACCCCCACTGAGATTGAACATAATGTTGATGCCCCTGAGAGCAACTTTGTAAGCCTTAAAGGTATTTTTATATACCCAAAAGAACAAAAATGATAAATTAAAATACAAATATAGATAAAAGAAATGTATTTATATTATAAAAATAAGAATATAAATACAAATTTATATTTAAAAATCAAAATTTAATTATAATTTAAAAAAAAAATTACAATAAAATTTAAAATTATGAGAATTCATTTTTACTTGTAAAAATTAAGTAAAAATGAATTTTTAATAAAAATTATGAAATTAAAATATTTTTGGTAAAACTTTATATAAGATATATTATAACTTTTTATTAAATAAATAAAAATATAAAATTTATTTCACCATTTGATTCCTTATAAAAAATTAGGTGGCGTCACCTCTGAGTGAAATTTTTGTAACTCAACTCTAAATAAGCTTTAATTAAGTTTTCAGTATTTTCAATACAAAAATTGAAAATCCTCAAAACATTAATTTAACTCACACCACATGTGGTGATAACCATCAATTTTTGTGTTAAAATTGAGGTGTTGTGTTTAGTTTAGAAGGTATGAGGAATTGAAGTATTATAAATTGAACTCAATTGATATGTCAAAATGTGCGCATGTATTACATAAGTGAGCTTTGATTTACATGAGGTATCAATTATTACTGTATTTTACTGTACAGTTCAATTGAATTACATATTTAAATTACAAGTATAATACATGATGAGGAATTAAAGGAAAAAATAAATTGGAAAGATTAAAATTGGGGGGAGAAGGAACTCTAGCTCTAAGGGGGAGCCAGACCCCCAAAATGCTTGCTGACAGGCGTGAGATGTCAAACTCCATGCAAAAGTTCATCACTTATGGCCTGGAATTAAGTCACAGGGTCTGTGACTCAATTGATGATGAGGTTTTGATAACAACCAGGGCAGTTTTAACTGTTACCAAGAGGGTAAAGCTACCCTTAAGCTAAAGAATGTAAGTAAAAACAGTTTCAACTGATTTCTACGCCTCTTAAACACATTCTGACGTGTTTTGAAGGCTCTAGACCAGGTATTGCTATAGTAATGGCTGATTTAAGGGTCTAAAATGGCTAAAAATGGCAAAACATGGCTTAAACCAGCCCTTTTTGGGTCTAAAACAGGGTTCAATGATGGCATAATTGGCTTTTCTGTTGTCAGACTGTTCTTCACGACTGACAATGATAAATTTTACTTTTGGAGTAAGAAAATTGATGGTTATAAAAGAATGTCTTCTTTCCCCACTTTTCTCTTCAAGTTAGAATCCTTTCCTTTTATAATTAGTTTAAACACTGTTAAACCAATCAATAAAACCTTTCAACAACCTTTTTTAAATATTTCTAAGCCTTTTAACCATGTTAAAAAATCATTATAATCATTTTTACCCCTGAACCACCCCAAAAGTGAATTAAAGCATCTTTCATCACTGTTAACTTTGTCACTTTGTTTCCAAATTCACTCTGGTCACTTTTGGGCGTGTTCTCTCTTTAATATTCTTTCTAAAGACTTTGTTCTTTAATTAATTGCTTGCAGCTCTTTTCTCAATTGATTTCTATTGAAATTGCTCTTGAAGAAATTTCTTTTGTAGCCTTAAATATCTCTTCTAGAGTATTCTTGGGATAAATTTTTATTGTTGGTAAAACAATAAATCTTTATAATATTTTTTTTATACTAATAATGTTATAAACATTAAAATTTGCATATTTTCTCTTAAGAATAATATTTCTTACTATTTTTGATTGATTTTTACCTTATACAAATTTTGAGGACAGGAAAAGTACTTGATTTTTTATCAAAGTTTCATATCCACACCTTACATTTGGGGGCCCAGCCATGATATTTTACCTGTGACATATTTTTTTGCTTTTTTAAAACCTTTTTCTTATATTGAAAAATTCAAAAAACATATAAAAAATACTAATAATTCAAAAAAACCCATAAAAAAATAATTTTTTCATATTATAAGTGAGGCTTATATTTTTATTTCTTTTTTTTGAATAACCTTTTTTCTACTTAATTAATTGGCTTTTTCATTAATTTTAGTGTCTGACAACGTGGTAAGACAAGAAAACATTGAAACAGCCTCAACAGTCACCAGCATTATTCCTGCCAGTACTGTTAATTCAGACCATAATAGTACTGTTATTGTGACTCAAAATAAACAACCTGAACCAATAACTTCTTAATTGATTAACTTGGATATAAGTAATACCCTTCAGAAAGCTAAGAATTTGGCCAATAGTAAGTTTTTGACATAAAAATACTAGTTTAAACCTTCTTAATCATAAAATATGCCTTCAACCAGGACAGGAGCCAGCTATAACCCTTCAAGAAGCTTCCAGAAATGTAATAGACGTGATTATGGCAGAAGACAACTGTCAGCCTGTGACTCAAAACCAGAGCACAAGCATGACAGCCAATATACCACAAATCAATGGTATAGCCAAGATACCACCAAAACATGGAATTGAGCCAAACCAGCTCAAAAGGTATCAAAAGAAAGAGGAAACTCACCCCTTTCTGAAAATATAAGTCCCATCACCATAGGACAAGAAATAACAAAGTTATTCCTGCTCAAAGTTATTGCTGAGCATAAACCTTAATTTTCACCTCTCATCTAAAATATAGAAGGAGAGGCTTAACCCCATCAAATGGGTACTAAAAATGAAGCTCTAAGCCAGGGCTATCCAATGGTACCAGCCAAACTGAGCTAGCACCAGTATTACTTGAGTTATGGTCAAATTCAGGCCAAATAAGGGTTAACAAAACATTCACCTCTCATCTAACTTCTACAGTTTTAGTGTGGGATACTTGAAGTGGGTTCTTTTTGGAAAGAGAACAATCAGGGCTATCTGATGGTGCCATCCACTTCTTCATATCTCAACTATAACAGAAGTTATGAGGCAAGCAAGCTCAATACAGCTTTTTGCCCAAACCACGCCTATGTACAAAAAACCTTGTACATAGGATAACTTTGTCATATTTAATGATAACCATACCAAATTGGGTATCATTGTGTAGGGCTCATACAGGGCTATCCAATGAACCAACTTTGAGCATGATATCTCAAAAACGGACAGAGTTATGGCTGTTTGAAAGATATAATCCCACAATATGGCCAATACAGGTGTATTATGACAGGATACAGTTGTACTCTGATTATGAGGTGTCAAACAGACGCTGAAGCTTATTTATACTTCCATACCTCATAATTAAGTCAAATACAGAGGTCCATACAGGTTCTGTACAGTTTCTGACGCGTCAGGAGCACCAGAATACACCTGTAAACTCCATTGGTGAAACCTTTCACCCTGTATAGGGTAAAAATGACTACTTGTGGTTCTAAAACCACATTTCAACCCAATACTAGCCTGTATTGAGTGTATAGAACCACAAACCAGCCCACAGTAGTGAAAATTTTCACTCTGTGGTCGTGTGCAGAGGTAAACCACCTCCCACTACCCCAGAACCAGATAAAAGGAGGCTTTGCCTCACCAGGAAGCAAATCCAGCATCCTGTTCTTGATATTCTTACGTGGTATAACTTCTTAAAAAGGAAGTGATACTCTTAGAATTTAACAGGTATACTTTAAAGTAAGTATTGTAGGGTTTGCTATTGTAAACCAACAGGCAAACACTGCACCCAGGGCTATCAGCAGTACTCACCATCCCTAAATTATTTTAGTATAGCCCTTTTCACTCATATTCTCACTCTAAATATAATCATTATTCTCATGTCACACTCAGAGTTATAGCTTTTATTATCTTTCTGAAGCTATATCATAGAGTCACCCTGACATTTTGGGGGCCTGGCCAGGTTTTTTACCTATTTTAGACGAAATTCTAGCTTGTTTTCACTATTTTTAGCCAATTTTCATGCCTTTTAAAGTTATTATATTTGTTTTCTTGATTATTTTCACTTTTTTGAAACCATAAGAAGCCCTGAAGGGGATTCATTTCGTGGTTTTTCTCTATTCTGATTTTTTTTTACTCACAAAAAAATATATTAAAAACAAAAAAAAAAAAAAAAAAAATCAAAAAAAACTGTATACATATCCTTTTTTGAAAAATAATGTTTTTTCATTTTTTGAAGAGTTATAAATATATAATTTATATTTATAAAATATTCTTTTTTTATAATAAAATAAAAACCATATTTTATTATTGTTTTTTTTTCATAATATATACAAAGTATATATTATTTGAATTTTTCTTGAAGAAAAACTCTGATAATTCATTTTTTCACCCAAATTGGCGTGAAAAATTGATTATTATCATTATTATTGATGATACCAATAATTATACTTAATAATAAAATAAAAACCATATTTTATTATTGTTTTTTTTTCATAAGATATACAAAGTATATTATTTGAATTTTTCTTGAAGAAAAACTCTGATAATTCTTTTTTTCACCCAAATTGGCGTGAAAAACTGATTATTATCATTATTATTGATAATACCAAGAATAATACTTCATAATAAAATAAAAACCATATTTTATTATTGTTTTTTTTCATAATATATACAAAGTATATATTATTTGAATTTTTCTTACAGAAAAACTCTGATAATTCATTTTTTCACCCAAATTGGCGTGAAAAATTGATTATTATCATTATTATTGATAATTTCAATAATAATACTCAATAATAAAATACAAATCATATTTTTAATTGATCTTTTTTTCATAATATATACAAGGTATATATTGTTTGAATTTTTCTTAGAGAAAAACTCTTATAATTCTTTTTTTACCCAAATTGGCGTGAAAAATTGATTATTATCATTACTATTGATAATTTCAATAGTAATACTTCATAATAAAATACAAACCATATTTTATTATTAATCTTTTTAATATATACAGAGTATATATTGGGGAGAGTTGATTGATATTTATTATTGATATTTTCAATAATAACTTGTCCAAAGTGACTTATAAATCCTAACAAAAGGATTCAATCAACTAGCTGAAACTCTCACTTTACAAATCAGAAATGATACCACCTCATTCCAAAGACTTTGGATTTCCAAGGGATTATTCCTTACAAAGAGAAACAACCATCAGTTGGAATAGAGGCCTGGAAAAGAGAGAAGTTGAAGTTGTTCAAAGTCATAATACATGGCAAAATGAACCTTTCTACACCTTCCAAGATGGGTTTCAACAGCAAACCTCCAGGAATGGATTGCATAGAACAGTTTGTTCTAACCCATCAAATCTTCCAAGAAATTCTCCAATGGGGAATGGCAGACAGGGAATTCACACCAGATTCCCACTACAAACAACTTGTAGAAAGTATTCAGAAGATTTCCCTCAAAGAGATACTCTTCAAAGAACTTATCATAGACAAGAAATGGAACAAGAGCTAACACACTCTGACCCTTTCAGGCTCATGAGGACTGGTAACCCAACCAGACTCCTTAGTGGCTTCACACCACTCAGGCACCAGCAGATCAGTGACCAAGAGTCACTATACTTTCCAATCCAAGATAGAATCCAGGAGAGGAAGAGGATCATAAGGCAAGAACAAGACTTCTTTCAACCAGAGGCTGAAAGAGTCAGATCCTATGATCCAGAAATTGTTGGACCTGTTGCAAGAAGTACAAAGAAACAACAAACAGTTGTAAACACTTCTAATGCACCTAGCAGCCCTATGATAAGGAATGATATCTCCACTCAGATGAATCACAATGTTGTGATACCTGAGAGTACCATAAGTAGTAATACTCTATGGTTACAATTTTCCCAATTTGTAGAACAAACTCAAAAAGAGTTTGAAAGACTCCATGAAAGTATGTCAAGGTTACAAGAGGCTTGTACCTTACAAACCAAAACTATTCATACTCTTCAAGAGGACTATATTGAATTATATAAAGCCTCAGAAGATTCCAAAAGAAGACTAAATCAAGTCTTGGAGGAGCAAAATCACTGCAAAAGGGAAAGGGAATACCTGGATCAAGATATTGACAAATTGTTCAATTTCTGCCAAAAAATGAAACCCCAAATACAAGGGCATGTTTCTGGAAGCACCCCATACCACCAGGAAGACATCAAACCAGATTCTTTATTGGTGAATAAGGCAAGGTCTCCATCAAAATACCAGGATGGAGATAATATGTCTTATACTGAAAAGGAAGCCTTGAAACAGCTTCCTGAGGCCTCAAGCTGGCCCAAATTCTCTGGAACTGGAGAGTATGATCATATGGAACTCATATATTACATTGATGGACTCTTTACTGATGTACCAAGAATACCAGATTACTGGATTACTGCCAGATTAAATACAGCTTTTAAAGGACATGCTAGTATTTGGTACACACAAATGAAAGAAATCCATGGCAGAAAAAACTGGCCATGGTGGAGGAGCCAAATAATCAAAAAGTACAGAAATGATACATGGATATGGCAGAAAACCCTTTCATTTGGAAATGATAGATACACAGTGGACAAAGATCCATATGATTGGTGTCTGAGACAGTCAAAAAGGTTAATAGCCATTGACCCTCACATAACAACAGAAATGAGAAATCACAAACTATTGACCAAACTACCAGGAGACTTAGAACATGTAGTGAAATGCAGATGCTCCAAAGAATCCACCTTAGATCAAATATCCAATACTTTGCAAGAAGTAAGGATTAGAACATCTATTGGTAGATACAATAACCATAGTACTGGTGATAACAGGGAGAATCCAACCCTGGAAGCCAAAGAAACTCATGATACAGATTTTGAAATCACAACAGGATTTCACAATTGTGATCAACCCAATCACTATGCAGAAAATTCTCCCAAAGACAGGGAAGAGATATTTGCAAGAGAGGAAGAAATAACAAAAGACCAAGAAGGTCATGAATCTGACTCTGATAGTGTGGGGAATGGCTGTGGAAATAATTCATACAGTGAACCTAACCCCCATGAGGAATGTTTGGTGGAATTTAAGAACCATGCAATAGAGGAAATTGGTTCAGTCCATTCCCAAAGGAGGAAACCAATGACCAAACACCTGGATGGTTTGAAACATAAGCCACCAGACAAGGAGGGTATGACAACAAGAGAATTGTTGGCTCAAGGTCACATGAACCATGCTAATACCTCCAAGAAGAGAGGAAAGTCTCATCAACAATGAGCCTTTTTTTTAGAGGGAGGGTATGTCAGCCTGTGACTCAAAACCAGAGCACAAGCATGACAGCCAATATACCACAAATCAATGGTATAGCCAAGATACCACCAAAACATGGAACTGAGCCAAACCAGCTCAAAAGGTATCAAAAGAAAGAGGAAACTCACCCCTTTCTGAAAATATAAGTCCCATCACCATAGGACAAGAAATAACAAAGTTATTCCTGCTCAAAGTTATTGCTGAGCATAAACCTTAATTTTCACCTCTCATCTAAAATATAGAAGGAGAGGCTTAACCCCATCAAATGGGTACTCAAAATGAATCTCTAAGCCAGGGCTATCCAATGGTACCAGCCAAACTGAGCTAGCACCAGTATTACTTGAGTTATGGTCAAATTCAGGCCAAATAAGGGTTAACAAAACATTCACCTCTCATCTAACTTCTACAGTTTTAGTGTGGGATACTTGAAGTGGGTTCTTTTTGGAAAGAGAACAATCAGGGCTATCTGATGGTGCCATCCACTTCTTCATATCTCAACTATAACAGAAGGTATGAGGCAAGCAAGCTCAATACAGCTTTTTGCCCAAACCACGCCTATGTACAAAAAACCTTGTACATAGGATAACTTTGTCATATTTAATGATAACCATACCAAATTGGGTATCATTGTGTAGAGCTCATACAGGGCTATCCAATGAACCAACTTTGAGCATGATATCTCAAAAACGGACAGAGTTATGGCTGTTTGAAAGATATAATCCCACAATATGGCCAATACAGCTGTATTATGACAGGATACAGTTGTACTCTGATTATGAGGTGTCAAACAGACGCTGAAGCTTATTTATACTTCAATACCTCATAATTAAGTCAAATACAGAGGTCCATACAGGTTCTGTACAGTTTCTGACGCGTCAGGAGCACCAGAATACACCTGTAAACTTCATTGGTGAAACCTTTCACCCTGTATAGGGTAAAAATGACTACTTGTGGTTCTAAAACCACATTTCAACCCAATACTAGCCTGTATTGAGTGTATAGAACCACAAACCAGCCCACAGTAGTGAAAAATTTCACTCTGTGGTCGTGTGCAGAGGTAAACCACCTCCCACTACCCCAGAACAAGATAAAAGGAGGCTTTGCCTCACCAGGAAGCAAATCCAGCATCCTGTTCTTGATATTCTTACGTGGTATAACTTCTTAAAAAGGAAGTGATACTCTTAGAATTTAACAGGTATACTTTAAAGTAAGTATTGTAGGGTTTGCTATTGTAAACCAACAGGCAAACACTGCACCCAGGGCTATCAGCAGTACTCACCATCCCTAAATTATTTTAGTATAGCCCTTTTCACTCATATTCTCACTCTAAATATAATCATTCTTTTTGTGTCACACTCAGAGTTATAGCTTTTATTATCTTTGTGAAGCTATATCATAGAGTCACCCTGACAACAACCAGGTACAGAAGGAAAAGGGTCAGCTGATGACTTCCAAACAACTAAAATAGGTCATTCTGATGCTGATAATACCATTTTACCTTCACAAAGAGCTGAAGCTGCCACAAGAAGCCTCAGTGGACATATAAAAAGCTAGTCACAAAGCTTACAACAATGCCCTTCAGTACAAGGAGTACCAGATCCTTGCAGATCTGTGGAAAAACTGCATGAATTCTTACCTGACTGTGAGAAAACTCCTGGGCCATCCCAATACTTGCAAATGGCTTAATAGATGGAATCCATTGATGGAGAAGAAAAACATGATGCTCTTGAAACTAGAATGGAGGAAAAACAACCCTCCACCACCCAAGCAAGTGCCAAAAACAGCTCCAGTGGACAGCAGCAGCAGTTCCAACGTGAAAAAGCAGCCACAAGCTCCAAACAAGGAAAAGGAAAGGAACCAGCCACCAAACCTTACAGCCAGGGCTACAGAATCCCAAAGATTCAGCAGGACGCCATGGAAAATGTGTTTCAGATTGCCAGAACAATGATGGAATTACAAACGGAAGAGGAGGCCAGATTAAAGTATCAGAAATGATTTCTGATATTTTTGATTCTATTCTGGAGCTGTATGAAGCATAACTGACGTAAAAAGTCATCTTTCTGATAAAAATACATCAACTTGTGACAATCTTAAAACACATAACTTGAGTCTGAGCCAAATAAATGAAACACTTAAATTTTTTAAAAAAGCTTTAAGAAAAATTGAAACTTCCAATAATGCTAATTCTTTTGGCAATACCATAAATGAACAATCTTCCATTATCAAAGATTTGACAGACAAATATTCTAAGTTCAATATTAATGACATGATTGAAATAAGAATAAAACAAGTCATAAATATTATCAAAGAGGATAATAAGAAAGCTCTTGATGGTATCTCACAATCATTTAGTGAAGTCAAGACACATATAATTGCCTTGAAAAAGTGTTTTGATACCTCAAAAGAGGAAATATCAAAATTAACAATAAAATTAACTGAGGTTGTCTCTGATAATACTTAACAAACAGAATTATGGAATGAGCTAACATATAGAGAGGATGATGAGAAAAAGAATGTAATAACCTCTATACAAACCTTACAACATGAATTAAGAAATTCACAAAGGTGTGAAAACAGTAAAATGAATGTTATTGAGTAACTACTACACCTTACCAAGAATGTCCACACTTCTGAATCAAAATGAGGGTACAGGGATTCCTAATGCACAATTATTGGATGTTGAAAATTCTCAATTAAAAGATAAATTTTCTACTTCTTTTAATAACTTGGAACCATCAATTGGCCAAGCACTCTTCAAAGAAGTTCCAGAACTTAAGGAATGGCCTCACTTCAGTGGTAAGGAGAATATGACCATATGGAATTCATAAGAGGTATTGACATGATCAAAGAAGACTTTGAATTTCTAGAAAGATTGGTAACAGCCAGGTTTAACACCTTATTTACCAAATCAGCTCACAGATGGTATATCAAATTGAGACAAGCACATGGACAGCAAAGTTGGACTTGGTGGAAAACCCAAATTATCAACAAATGGGCCAATTATGCTTGGAGGTTTAAAGTGGAAACAGCATATGAATCTGCCAAATTTAATGCTGATAAGGACAAAGCTTTACCATGGTTTTGCCAACAAAAAGACAGATTAACAGCATTATATACTGACATGTCAGAATTTATGATCCATAGAAAGATTCTGAGACAATGTGGGGGTGCCTTAGAGCATGCTGTCAAAAGCAGGACTACTGAACAATCTTCAGCAGAGGATATTATCAATATATTAGAAGAAGTAACCACCAGAGCCAAAATTGGTTCTAGTAGGGTGAATCTCAAAACAAGGTTTAATACACCTTGGAAAGATTCTGTGGACAAAAACCTCAAAGAAAATTGTAATAGTAAATATAAACCTGCAGATACAGTCATAAAGTGCCATATTTGCCAAAGCACCACCCATTTAGCCAATACATGTCCAAAAAGGGGGAAAATAAATGAAATTGATATTGAAAAAGAACCTGATGTTGGAAAAGATGACATAATTGAAGACAATTCAGATGATAAGTCATCAATCTTTTCTGAATCTTCAAAAGATATAGAAAATATCAATTCCACTTTTGCCATCATGGAATCTTATTCCCACTTGCCACAATTGAGCAATGGTCAAATTGATTTCTCAAAAGTTCAAGATGCACAACTTATGAAAACAAAACCAAACACGCCGAAAGGTTATACAGCTGACAACTCCTGTATAACAAAAGTGGTGATTGACAAAACGCCCACCAAACGTTTACTTGACCAAGGAGCCTTCTGCTCTTGTGTTGGAAAATCTTTTCTTAAGACTTGTGTACCAAATTTTGAAGACCAATTGTTACCAATTGATGGTATAAAATTCGATAGTGCAAGTAATCCAATGAAAGAATTGGGAATTTTTGAGACCAATTTCATATTCCCACACATTGATGGTAATTTAAGAATCACAGTTGAATTTGTTGTTATAGAAAACTGCTATAGTACCCATTTTATATTGCAAAATGACTATTTAATCATGTATGGGATAGATTTACATAACAACAAAGACAGATACTTTACTATTGGAGACAATAAGCGCCAAAAATTTGCCTTTTTATGATTTAAAAGACAAATTACAGTAGACAAAGTATCATCAATCAACTTAGAGTTAGAGAAATTCAAGTCTGAACAGTTAAATGAAGCTGAAATGAGCCTTCATCCGACTAATGCACAAGAAAATGAACTCTCTAGTCTTTTATATAACCATAAAGAAGAATTTGCTTCAGATAAAGAACCCCTAGGGGAAATTATTGGTCATGAAGTTCATATAATTCTTAATATTGACAGACCTTATCCACCACTCTTGAGAAGAACTGCATACCCAGAAAGTCCCAAGTAAAGAGAAGCTCTGGAATCCCATATTAAAGAACTTCTAGACCTTGGTGTAATAAGAAATTTTGGCCATAATGAAGGAGTAGAAATAACTACACCAGTCATAGTGGCATGGCATAATGGAAAATCTTGAATGGTTGGAGACTTTAGAGCTCCGAACACTTACACTGTTCCAGATAGGTACCCAATACCAAAAATCCAAATTTCCCTTACTCCAATATCTCAAGCAGTGTATATAACCACTATGGATGCCCTTAAAGGATTCCATCAAAATGTGGTGACACCAAGAGCAAGAAAATATTTGAGAATTATTGTTCATTGTGGAGTGTATGAATACTTAAGAATGCCCTGTGGTATTAAAAATGCACCTTCACCCTTCCAAAGAATGATGAATGAAATCTTCCATGAAGAGCTTTCAGAGGGATGGTCAATCATTTACATTGATGACATTATTGTCTGTTCCAAGACTTGGGAAGAGCACATATACAGATTGTTCAGAGTTTTGACAAAAATTCAATCAGTAAACATGAAAATCTCCTTGAAAAAATGCCATTTTGGATTTAAAGAACTTAAAGCACTAGGACATGTTGTATCTGGTTTGTCCCTTGGAATTGACAAAAGAAAAGTTGCAGCAGTATTGCTAAAACCCATGCCTCAATACAAAAAGGAAATTCAGTCATTTTTAGGTTTTGCAGGATATTACAGGCAACACATTAAAGATTTTGTATCCATAGCAAGACCACTTTATAAATTGTGTGACAAAGACACAGTATTTGAAATGACTGTTAACATAGTCAAAGCTTTTGAGTCTTTAAGAGAAGCCTTAACCACAGCTCCAATCTTACTGATGCCAGACTTTAAATTGCCTTTTAAATTGTATATTGATGCATCAGGGGATGGGCTGGATGGTGCACTTCACCAAGTTCAGATCATAAATGATAAACCTGTAGAAGGACCCATATGTTTCATATCCAGGCAAATCAAACCAACTGAAGCCAGATATGGAGCAAGTCAAATGGAATGTCTATGCCTTGTCTGGGCCTTGGAAAAATTGAACTACTTCTTAGAGGGATGTGTTTTTGAGGTGATAACAGATTGTACAGCTGTCAAATCACTTTTAAACATGAAAACACCCAACAGACATATGCTCAGATGGCAAATAGCCATACAATAATACAGAGGCAATATGACTATTGTTCATAAGGATGGGAATATTCATAAGAATGCAGATGGAATAAGAAGATGGCAATTACCAAATAATATTGATAATCCTGCTTATGTTCCAGGAGAAGATTCACCACAGATCCCAATAGAAGGAATAAGTGTTACAGACTTGAACACAACCTTCTTTGAAGAAGTAAGACACAGTTACACTCATGATAAGAATTATAGAATCTTACTCCAATTAATTAACAAAGACTGTAAATAAAACTATCTAATACATGCCTTGGAGGAAGTATGGAAGAAATCTTATGATGAAGGAAGATTTCACATACTGGATGGTATAATTTACAACAGGACCAAGCAAACATGTGTCATGACAGTTGTGGAAAGGTCATTAATTAATCTTGGACTGAAAGAATGCCATGACAGCCCCTTTTCAGGACATCTGTCTGAAGACAGAACAAGAGAAAACGTGAATACCTGCATATGTTGGCCAATGTGGCAGAAAGATGTTGCAGAGTATTTTAAAACCTGTGACAGATGTCAAAAGGCAAGTAAATCCACAGCTCAAAGACTTGGAAATATGATCAAAATACAAGAGCCCAGCAGACCTTGGGAAATTGTCCATATGGATTGGGGAACTGGCCTACCACCAGGAGGTGACAGAAGTTATGATTCTTGCCTAGTTATTGTAGACAGATTCAGTAAAGCTCCAATCTTTTTACCATGTCACAAAGATGATAAAGCCATGGATACAGCTCCTCTAATATGGAATAGAATAATATCATGAACTGGCATATTCACAAATATCATTAGTGACAGAGATCACAAATTCACTTCAGCACTGTGGAAAAATCTTCACCAATTATTTGGCACTAAATTGTCTTTCTCTACAGCCCACCACCCACAAACTGATGGTCTAGCTGAAAGAATGATTCAAACCTCAGAGGACATGGTAAGAAGATTTTGTGCATATGGCGTGGTATTCCATACCATTTATTTCACCAGGCTCAAGCTCATAGTACCCTATAACAGCAGTAAATCCAGTGAAAAGGCAGACTTACACTCCAATTTTACACCAAAAGGTCAATTCTACAGCAAGAAGCTGGATTTAACTCATAAAACCATTGCTCAGGCACCAAAGGGCAGTGTATGTGTTTAAATAATTTATTCCATTTTATTATGCATATGTAAAAATCAAGTTACATATAGCAAACTAGTTACAACAAACAAGGTACCAACCTTTAAATTACACACCCCACCCAGCCTTACACCACCTTATAGCCAGAGGACTCATGAAGCAGTAAAAGGACACCTGCATGAATTACACAGCAACCTAGCACTCAACATAGAAAAATCACATGATGCAAAGCTAAACCCCATGGAATTCCTGCAAGTCATTTACAACACAGCCCTAGGAGTACCTTATCTTACATCCACAGTAACCCCACTTGAAACCTTAAAACAGGATCAGAATTATTTACACCACTCATCACCTCATTCAAAAACAAAGTTAGTTACAACAGGCTGCATGAAGCACACACTTCTAATTAAATCTCAACCACATGACTATTCACAGCATGTGTCAAAATCAAAAATCACATCATCTCATACACCACAGTAAATTCATCAGTGCAAGAAATTATCAGCTGACCTCATTTTAAAGTTCAGAAAGAAGAAAAACAACCATGACACCTGCATAAATTACACAGCCCCTTCTACCAAGCCTAAAATATGACATATGAAGAGAAAATGAAAGGTCATCATGTGATACTGCACCCACCAACAGCATATCATGGGACAGAAAAGAGGCTGTGCACAAGACAAATCCTCAGCCAAAATGAAATCACCTCATGCATGCAAGTAAAACCCAAGAATATCACATCATAATTAGTTCACCAGAAAAAAACCATCATGTGATGAATGAAGGCTGTGCAGAGGAAAAATTATCACCAAACCTTAAATCACCTGACCCATGAAAGAAAGATCCTCACCAAAAAATGGAGTCACATGATGAAATCAAGAGGAATTAAAGTGGAAAAAGACACCTCCCATGGAGGGCCCCCTGGGCTCCCAAAAGGTATAAATAGAGGGGCTCTCCCCCCATGCAAATTATATCCCCTGCACATTGCAAGCACAGGAATAATTCATCCCTCAGCTGGGAGGTAGTCCAGAAAATTATAGTGAATTTTACCTGCCCAGTAGCTAAGCTCAGTGGAAGTATAGTGTTGAAGATTACCCAGTAGCTAAGCTCAGTGGAATCTTATTATTATTAAAAAAATAAGAAATACCCACTACCCAAGATTAGTGTTACTACTCTATTAAAGTATTTTATCCAGTAAAATTAACACCATTTATCAAGATTTAAAAAATAACTTACCCCTTTAAAAAAATCCAATATCAAAGAATCTTACCTCTTAAATTTAGCAAATACAATCTCATTATTAAACACTCTTAAAAAAACAAACCTTTAAAGAAAAATCTTTAACCTAATATAACTATACCTTAACAAAATTACCTTTATCAACACCCATCAAATTTTTCTCAAAGACTTAAATAACTCATCTTACCAAAGTTTTATCACCAAGAAGAAACCACTCACCCCAATTTCACTAAAAAAAATAAATTATACAGACAAGTATTTCATTAGAATCTAAAAATTAACCAAAATTACCGACATTATTTTTCATATTATATATTGAATAGGTCTGATCTGAGACTGCTGAATTTTGTCTTGTGCAGTTGTAAAGCCACTTACTAATTTTATTTTAGTTTGTGAGCTCCAAGGAAGATTTTTTTCAGTATTTTAGGAGGGGCAGGCAATACACCCTTGCCACCCTTGGTTACAGGAGTTATCAGAAATTCAAAACTAGTTACCTGTGATTTCCCCCTCCAGGTACTGCCTCATTTTAATCCCACACAAGAGGAGTTCCCACAATGGGCTTGAATTCAAAGAATGTGATGGATTTACCCATGATTGGTGTACTCTGCTTCCAGCACTGGAATTAGCATATAAAACATCAATCCATGCCAGTACCAATCAAACTCCTGCTATCCTAGAAAAAGGATGGAACCCCAAATTAACCCAACATCCCTTGAGGAAAGATTTGATTGAAATACATCCCACAGCTGCTAGCTTCAAGGGAATTCTAGACAAAGCTAGAAAGCATGCAGCAAGGTGCATGGAGGACTCTTTTGCATATGCTGAGGACAAATGGGATAAATCACATGCAACTCCAGATTTTAAAGTGGGGGACTTAGCTATTTTATCCACCAACCTCAATAACATCAAAGGATTGAATAAGCTTAAAGACTCCTTTGCAGGACCTTTTGTAATTAAGGCCCTCCATGGAGAAAATGCTGTTGAAGTAGAGTTATTCGAAGAAATTAGCAATAAGCATCATAAATTTCCAGTGAGCTTGATAAAGCCATATAAATCTAGTGATGCTTAAAGATTCCCCTTGAGGAATAAAATTCCCCAAGCTATACCTCCTTTTAAGCCATCTGGTAGTAAGAAAATTACCAAAGTTCTCAAAGAAAGAAAGTTGAGAACCAACAAGGTAAGGGAATACCTTGTTGGATACAGTGACATAACTTGTGAAGATGAATGATTGCCAGAAAAGGACATACCTGAAGCTACTAAACTTCTCAGAAGGTTCAGACATAATAGAAATAACAATATTACAAAGTAATATTCTTTTTTAGGGGGAGGGAATGTGAGCCTTAGAGGTATTTTTATATACCCAAATGACCACAAATGATAAATTAAAATACAAATATAAATAAAATAAATTTATTTATATTATAAAAATAAAAATATAAATACAAACTTATATTCAAAAATCAAAATTTGATTATAATTTAAAAATAAAATCACAGTAAAATTTAAAATTATGAAAATTCATTTTTACTTGTAAAAACTAAGTAAAAATGACTTTTTAATAAAAATTATGAAATTAAAATATTTGTGGCAAAAATCTATATAAAATATATTATAACTTTTTATCCAATAAATAAAAATATAAAATTTATTTCACCAATTGATTCCTTATAAACAATTAGGTGGGGTCACCTCTGAGTGAAATGTTTATAGCTCAACTCTAAATAAGCTTTAATTAAGTTTTCAGTATTTTCAATACAAAAACTGAAAATCCTCAAAACTTTGAATTAATTCACACCAAATGTGGTGTTAACCATCAATTTTTGTGTTAAAACTGAGGTGTTGTGTTTAGTTTAGAAGTTATGAGGAATTGAAGTATTATAAATTGAACTCAATTGAAATGTCAAAATGTGCGCATGTATTACATAAGTGAACTTTGATTTACATATGAGGTATCAATTATTACTGTATTGTACTGTACAATTCAATTGAGTTACATATGTAAATTACAAGTATAATACATTATGAGGAATTAAAGGAAAAAATAAATTGGAAAGATTAAAATTGGGGGGAAAAGGAAATCTAGCTCTAAGGGGGAGCCAGACCCCCAAAATCCTGGCTGAAAGGCATGAGATGTCAAAATTCATGCAAACGTTCATCACTTTTGGCCTGGAATAGAAGTCAATTGATGATGAGGTTTTGATACCAACCAGGGCAGTTTTAACTGTTTCCAAGAGGATAAAACTACCCTTAAGATGAAACAATGTTAGTAAAAACAGTTTCAACTAATTTGTACACTTCATACTCAAGTTCTGACGTGTTTTGAAGGCTTGATACCACGTATTGCTATAGTAATGGCTTATTTAAGGGTTTAAAATGGCTAAAAATGGCAATACATGGCTTAAACAAGCCCTTTTTTGGTCTAAACCAGGGTTCAATGATGCCATAATTGGCTTTTCTGTTGTGAGACTGTTCTTCAGAACTGACAAAAGTAAATTGTACTTTTGGAGTAAGAAAATTGATGGTTATAAAAGAAAGTCTTCTTTGACCCACTTTTCTCTTCATGTTAGAATCTTTTCCTTTTATAATTAGTTTAAACACTGTTAAACCAATCAATAAAAGATTACAACCACCTTTTTTAAATCATTTTAAGCCTTTTAACCACCTAAAAAAATAATAATAATAATTGTTTGGAACTCTTATAATCATTTTTACCCCTGAACCACCCCAAAAGTGAATTAAAGCATCTTTCATCACTGTTAACTTTGTCACTTTGTTTCCAAATTCACTCTGGTCACTTTTGGGTGTGTTCTCTCTTTAATATTATTTTCAAAGACTTTGTTCTTTAATTAATTTCTTGCAGTTCTTTGCTCACTTAATTCCAATTGAAATTTCTCTTGAAGAAATTTCTTTTGTAGCCCTAAATATCTCTTGTAGAGTATTTTTGGGATAAATGTTTATTGTTGGTAAAACAATAAATATTTATAATATTATTGTTTTATACTAATAAAGTTATAAACAATAAAATTGGCGTGTTTTCTCTTAAGAATAATATCTCTTCCTATTTTTAATTGATTTTTACCTTATACAAATTTTGAGGTCAGGAAAAGTACTTGATTTTTTATCAAAGTTTCATATCCACACCTTACAAACTTAAAAAGGAATTCACTGTGGTTACAGATTTCCCAATTTTCTGGGGAAACTTAAAAACAGTTTGTAGAATTCAAGCAAGCCATGAGAGGATGAAAGAATTAACAAACTCCATGGAAAAAATTGTCAAAACTCTTCAAGAAGGACATGCTCAATTGAGAAAGGCCTCTGAAGAGACCAAAAAAAGACTTAATTAAGTCTTTGAAGAACAAACCTAGAGCAACAGGGACAGGGATTGTCTGGATCAAGAAATAAACAAACTCATTGATTTCTACCATAACATGAAGCCCCAACCAAAAGGCCATGTCATGGATAATCCATATCACCAAGAAGAAATCAAACCATATTCCTTTTGGAAGAATAAGGCAAGATTTCCATCCCAATATCAATATGGAGACAATATGTATTCTTCCAAGAAGGAAGCCTTAAAACAGATTCCAGAGGCCTCAAGATGGCCCAAACTCTCTGGAACAGGAAAATATGATCATATGGAGCTCATTGATCATATTGATAGACTCTTCATTGATTTAACAAGAATACAAGACTACTGGATTACTGCTATAGTTAGTACAGAATTCAAAGGACATGCTAGTATTTGGTACACAGAAATGAAAGAAATCCATGTAGAAGGAACTAGCCATGGTGAACAAGTCAAATCATCCAAAAGTACAGCAATGGTAATTGGATATGACAGAAGACCATGTCGTTTGCAAATGACAAGTACTCGGTGGGTGGACAAAGACCCATATTAGTGGTTCCTCAGACAGTCTAAAAGACTTAAAGCCATTGATCCTCAAATGAATATTCAGATGCTGAGTCACAAACTCCTGACACAAATGGCAGGAGAACTAAAGCATGCAGTGAATCCAGATGAAACCATAATTGAAATCTAGATGAAATGGCAAATACCTTAAAATACATAAGGAAAAGAACAAATATAAGGAAATATTCACCATCTAGAAGCAGTGGTTTCAAAAAGAAACAAACTTTCAGGGTAGAGTTTAAAAAAAAGAAAAAGAGAAAGAGTGGCAGAAGTGACTAATAAGAAAAATTATTGTCACAATTGAGATTTAACAGACCATCATTACAACAACTTTCCAAAGCAAAAGAAGAAAGTCTATGCCATTGTGAAAGTGCCAGAGGATTCTTAATCGGACTCTATGGGTGACACCATCAGAGAATGATCTGATTAAGAACAAGACCCATGAGAGGAATTTATAGTGGAGTACCAAGAGGAAATACCACTAGAAATTCAGGACATACAGTGAGAATCAGGAACGCCACAGGACACTGAAAACAAAAACTTGTGCAAACACACGCAAGATGCACAAACATTCTTAGTTACACCAACCAAAGGAATGGCATACATACATGAGAAGGCCACAAAGATGACTGTTTTCATAGAAAATTCTCAGCACCCATTGACCATTGACAGTGGATCAGACTGCTCAATGGTGGCCAGAAAATATCTGGATCACCGCTTCCCAAATTGGGAAAAACAACTCGTGCAAACCAAGGAAAAGAACTTCAAAAGTGCATCAGGGAAGATGAATTCCATTGGGGAAATTATCAAAGCGATAATTAAACCTCATAGGAAAGGTAATATCAGACTCAACCCAGAGTTTTTTGTGCTTGAAGATGCTCAAATACAAGGTTTTTACTGGGAACAGATTACCAGAGGATGTATGGCATTGAAATTTACAATAGTAAAAACAGGCACATTACCATTGGTAAAAACAAGGAGAAGAAAATTTCACTTGCCAAATACCAAGTACCTACCCATGACCCTCTAGAAGAATTACTGAATGAATTCAGGGAGGGCCAATTTAGCACTACCCTCACCAGTAAACAGAAAATTAGTTTACTGAAGATGCTGAGGAAAAATAGACCAGAATTTGCAATTGGTGAAAAGCCATTAGGAAGCGTCAGAGGCCATGCTATAAAATTATATCTGGATGTGGAAAGACCTTGTCCACCCATTCAGAGCAGACCTCCATACCCAGGAAGCCTCAAAACTAGGATGGAAATTGAGAAACATATTGATGAACTCCTAGAAATGGATGTCATCAGGAAGATAGGACATCATGAAATAGTGGAAATCTGTAAGATGTGACTATGAAACTGTTGATAATATTACTATTAATCAACGGTACTATGTCTGTTCTTATGAAATATAATAATGAAATATTATTATAACCACAATTAAATAATTAAAGAATTATTTCTTTCACCTGTTAAGCACTACTAGGGATTTTAACAGTGAGCAAGTAATTGTCTACAAGAATCAATTACAAGAAGAATTTAATAATAAAAACTTCTTTTATTAAAATAATAAAATTATTTTAATATATAATTATCTTTTTCAAGAATAATTATAAAGCTAATCCTTGAAGAAAACTATTACTAGAGAAAAACTTTAAGAATTAAAGATAAATCACTCACTAATATTCCAAAGAACCTATTGAAAGATAAGATACAGAGATTTGGCATAGAATTGTGGATTTAGAGGATCAAAATGAATTTATAAATGTATTACAACAATATATAGTTGATTTCTATGATTTCACGTCTTTCTGATTGATTCTGAAAGAATAAAACACTTAAGAAAAGTTTTAACTAATACTTACTTGTTGGTAATACTGATATAAATGATTAATAAGATGATGATGATGCGGAAAAAACAGCAAGAAGAGGCTTCTTTTAAGTCAACAACAGCTCCCAGAGGCGTGCCATGGAGCAAACTGAAAAACCAGTGAGTGAGAAAACAATAAACCTTTTTGAATTAATGATTGTATCATCTGTTGTCACGTAAGATTATCATAATTACTTAATTGATGCTTTTACGTGACTACCAACCCCAATATGGTTAAGAATAAAAGGAGTAACATCTGTAAATATTCTTTTATTCCAAAATAATAATTGATTTCTCAAAGTTATCAATGTTATTGCCACTTTCATCACAGGTTTTAATTACTGTGAATTTTTGAAGATTCAGTGTTTCACGTAGAATGGTCAAAAATAGACTATAAGTAAAACTTTTAATTTTACTAGTAGAACTGTGATTCTTTTTGGTTGTACCATAGATAATACAGCTCTCTATTGGTCCTGAAAGTTTCATAAAGATTCATTAAGAATTGTATTTTTAATGAATTTTTGAAGTTTTTACCTCATTTCTACGTAGAATTGCAAATATCAGTGTTTCACTGGTTGCTATTAGGTAAATCAATGGATACAAGTCCAAAAAGGGTTTTAATTACTCTTTTGGGGCTTATCCATGGAAAGTCATTAAGAATTGACGTGGTTACAGGAGTCTAAGTAGCTCTTTACCTCCTTGGCACATCAAAATAGCAGGTTATTTGCTATTTTCTTAAGATTTACAGTAGTTGTGACATGGTAACCAAGTTCCCAAAGAGGTTTAGTTTACCAATTGGGTCAAGATCAGCCATGGAACCAAGCTTTGGAGCTATCCACGCCTCTGAGTCCCCAGAAGTTGGGTACCCTGGCTCTCTTTGATGTCTTTTGTCCCCCTTGCCTATTTTTTACATCAAAATAGTAATTTAAGCTTTAAGTGAGATATCCACTTTGGGTGTACCAAAAGTCCATGTAGGAATACCATGATATTAAGTGCTCAAAACATGCATAACACTATCCTTAGTGTATATGTAACATGGGATTTCTCACTTTCCCATTATTTTGGCGTGAAATTAAGAAAAACAAAAATTTTCACGGATCTTTTATGTGGTATTGATGATGTGGTATTGAAGTATTTTCCATTTTACCACCTCAAAGAGTTAATTTGAGCTTATTCACTCTATGGAGCTACCCTAGGTGAAATTTTGTGTAGAATCCAAATCTGGCCTTCAATCCATGGATTTACTTACTGAATAAAAAGTTATTCATCTTTTCAGAAATCAAAAATGATGAATTTTGAATATATGCATGATTTATGAGTTGTGTATAATTCAAAATTTCTTTTTAAGATAATTCTGGCCTATTTGGGTATGTAAAATATACCTCAAGGCTCACAAAATCACCACTCCTGCATTATCACCTGGAATTTTGAAAAATCTAGGTGGGGTGGGGATTTCAGAGCTCTGAATAACTACACAAAAGCTGAAAGGTACCCAATACCAAGGATACCTCACACCCCAGACAAACTTGCAAAAGACAAATACATAACTAAGATGGATTGTATAGAAGGATTCAACCAGAATGGAGTTAAACCAAACTCCAACAAACTACTGAGAATCATATGCCATATGGGCATATATGAGTACACCAGAATGCCATTTGGCATCAACAATTCACCAGCCCACTTCCAAAGGGTGATGGACACAATGTTTCAAGAGGAAATATTGGAATGCTGGATGGTAATATATATTGTTGACATAATTATATACTCAGAGACATGGGAAGACCATTTGCAGTACATAGAAAGAGTGCTAAGTAAATGCACACCCATTAATCTGAGAATTTCACTGACAAAGTGCAGTTTTGGCCAACAAGAGTTACTATCTCTAGGACATAAAGTCTCAGGTCTTAGTCTAGCCATAGACCAGAATACAGTAGCAGCAGTACTGTTAAAACCAGTACCAAAGAACATCAAAGAGATGAAATCTTTCCTTCAATTAGCTAGCTACTACAAAAACAGGTCAGAAGGTTTGACCACATAACTAGTAGTCTATACAAGTTATGTTCAAAAGATGTAGTTTATGCAATTACCAAGACAAGGAGGGAAGCATGTGTAAGGGTAAAACATTAAATCACAAATGAACCTGTGCTCATCTTCCCTGAATTTGAACTACCATTCTAGTTATACATAAATGCAGCATGTAGCCAAGGCTTAGGGGCAGCCCTTCACCAGAGAGAAATTGTGGATGGTGAAACAAGGGAGGGAGTAATATGCTACATCTCTAGGCAGCTGGAATATTCAGAATCCAGGTATGGGCCACCTAGACTGAATGCCTCTGCTTAGTCTGGGCCCTGGAAAAACTCCCCTATCATTTGGAGGGTGCAGTCTTTGAAGTCTACACAGACTGCCCAGCCTTGAAGTCTTTACTGAACATGAAGACTACAAACAGACACATGTTGAGGTGGAAAATAGCCATTCAAGAGTAGAGGGGAAATATGATCATCATATACGAGGAAGGTAAAAGCCATACCAATGCAGATGGCCACTGGACAATGTCAAAAGCAATCCAGCTTATGAACCTTAAGGAGCAGCCAAAATCCCTCTCCATTTCATGGAAGTAGCTAGGAGGCAAAAATTCAGATTTTCCTAATGGGAACCAGAAAGTGGTACCCCAGACATTGGATAAACTGATTAAGAAGGAACAGAAACTCCCATAGTGGGAATAAAGTGCTCACAACTGCATAATGAGTTTTTCAGTACAGTAATGAAGACATATGTCAAACACAAACAGTGTGGCATGCTGTTTCAACTCCTCCAATAGAATTACAGGAACCTAGAACTGTAATATCAGTTAGAGGAACCCTGTGAGCCTCAGAGGTATTTTCATATACCCAAAAGACCACAAACAAAAAATTAATATACAAACAGAAATAAAATAAATTCATTTACATTATTAAAATAAAAATTAAAATATAAATATGACTTTATATAAATGATCAAAGATCTAATTATAATTTAAAAATAAAAATACATTAAATTTGCAAATTGTAAAAACACATTTTCAATTGAAAAAATTAAGTAAGAATGAATTTTTAACAAAATTAACCAAAACAAAATAATTTTAGAAAAAATTTAAATAAATTTTATCATAATTTTTTAACTAAAAAATAAACATATAAAACTTATTTCACCTTTGGATTCCTTATGAAAAATTTGGTGGGGTCACCTCTGAGTGAAATGTTTGTAACTCAACTCTAAATAAGCTTAAATTAAGTCTTTTGTATCTTCTGTATAAAGGTTGAAAATACTCAAAAACTTAATTTAATTCACATAACATGTAGTGTTAATCATCAATTTTTGTGTTAAAATTGAAGTGTTGTGTATATTTTAGAAGTTATGAGGAATTAAAGTATTCTCAATTGAATTCAATTGAATTGTCAAAATGGGCACGTGTATCACATAAGTGAGCTTTGATTTACATATGAGGTGTCAATTATTACCGTAGTGTACTGTAAAACTCAGTTGAATTACATATGTAAATTGTAAGTATAATACATGATTAGGAATTAAAGGAAAAAATAAATTGGAAAGATTGAATTTGGGGGGAAAAGGAACTCTAGCTCCAAGGGGGAGCCAGACCCCCAAAATCCTTGTTGACAGGAGTGAGATGTCAAAATCCACGCAAAAGAGCATCACTTTTGGCCTGGAATTGAGTCACAGGGTCTGTGACTCAACTGATGATGAGGCTTCGATACCAACCAAGGTAGTTTTAACTGTTGCCAAGAGGATAAAACTACCCTTAAGATAAAACAATCTTAGTCA
The DNA here is from genome assembly GCA_023105745.1 of Austropuccinia psidii. Classification (NCBI taxonomy): domain Eukaryota; kingdom Fungi; phylum Basidiomycota; class Pucciniomycetes; order Pucciniales; family Sphaerophragmiaceae; genus Austropuccinia; species Austropuccinia psidii. Next base: position 38,458,283 of record JALGQZ010000009.1, on the reverse strand, counting down.
CAAAAGCTTTAACTGGTTTCTATGTCTCTTAAACCTATTCTGACGTGTTTTGAAGGATCTAGGCCAGGTATTACTATAGTAATGGCTGATTTAAGGGTGTAAACTGGCTAAAAATAGCAAAAAGTGGCTAAAACCAGCTCTTTTTTGTTCTAAACCAGGGTTCAATGATTCCATAATTGCCTCTTCTGTTGTCAGAGTGTTTTCCACGACTGACAAGTGTAAAATTTAGTTTTGGAGTAGGAAAATTGATGTCTATAAAAGAATGTCTTCTTTGCCCCACTTTTCTCTTCATGTTAGAATCTTTTCCTTTTATAATTAGTTTAAACACTGTTAAACCAATCAATAAAAGATTCCAACCACCCTTTTCATATTATTTTAAACCTTTTAACCCCATGAGAAAACAATTATAATCATTTTTACCGCTGAGCCACCCCAAAAGTGAATTAAAGCATCTTTCATCACTGTTAACCTTGTCACTTTGTTTCCAAATTCACTCTGGTCACTTTTGGGTGTGTTTTCTCTTTAAATAAATTTTTAGATACTTTTTCATTTAATTAATTTCTTGCAGTTCTTTGCTCAATTCATTCCAATTGAAATTGCTCTTGAAGAAATTTCTTTTGTAGCCTTAACTATTGCTTGTAGAGTATTTTTGGATAAATCTTTATTGTTGGTAAAACAATAAATCTTTATTATATTATTGTTTTATATTTACAAAGTTAAGAATAGGAAAATTGGCATGTATTATCCTTAAAAATACTATTTCTACTAATTTTAACTTATTTTACCTTATAGAAATTTTGAGGATAGGAAAAGTACTTTATAACTTGTCAAATTCTCATATCCACACCTCACATCTGGAACCCAGCCATGATGTTTTACCTATGAAGTATTTTTTTACTCTTTTTGAATCCTTTTTCTTATATTGAAAAATTCAAAAAAAACATAAAAAATACTCATAATTCAAAGAAATCCATAAAAAAATAATTTTTTCATATTACAAGTGAGGCTTATATGTTTATTTCTTTTCTTAAAGACCTTTTTTTACTTAATTAATTGGCTTTTCATTAAATTTAGTGTCTTACCATGTGGTAAGACAACAAAAAATTGAAACAGCCTCAACAGTTACCAGCATTATTACTGCCAGTACTGTCAATTCTGACCATAATAGTACTGCTATTGTGACTCAGAATAATCACTCTGAACCAATTTTGTTTGAATTGATTAACTTGGATATATGTAATACCCTTGAGAAAGCTGAAAATTTGGCCAATAGTAAGTTTTTTGACATAAAATTACCATTTTAAAGCTTTTTAATCATAAACTATGCCTTCAACTAGATCAGAAGCCAGCTATAACCCCTAAAGCAGCTCCCAGAAAGGTCATAGACATCATTATGGCAGAAGCCAATCAGTTACAGAAGGACAAGGGTCAGTTGATGACCTCCGAACTAATAAATTGTGTCATTCTGGAGCTGATAAAACTGTCTTACCTTCAAAAAGAGCTGACACCGCCACAAGAGGCCTCAGTGCACATTTACACAGCCAGCCAGAAGGCCTAAAACCATGCATTGCAGCCCAAAGAGTACCCGATCCTTGCAGATCTGTGGAAAAACTGCATGAATTCTTACCTGACTGTGAGAAAGCTTCTGGGCAATCCCAATACTTGCAAGTTACTCAATGGATGGCATCCATTGATGGAAAAGAAGAACATGATGCTCTTAACAGCAGCATGGAGGAAAAACAACCCTCCACAACCCAAACAAGTGCCAAAAAGAGCCCAAGTGGCCATAAGAAGCAATCCCAATGTGTAAAAGCAGCCACAAGCTCAGAACAAGGGAAAAAGAAAGGCACCAGAAAAAAAACCTTACAGCCAGGGCTACAGGATTCCAAAGATTTAACAGGATTCCTTGGAAAATGTATTTCAGATGGCCAGAACAATGATGGAATTACAAAAGGAGGGGGAAGCCAGATTAAAATATCAGAAATGATTTCAGATATTTTTGCTTCTATCCCAGAATTGTATGAAGCTATAACTGACTTAAAAAGTCATATTTCTGATAAAGAATCATCCATTTATAACAATCTTAAAACAAATAACTTGAGTCTGAGCCAAATCAATGAAACACTTATGTGTTTTGAAACGGTTTTAAGAACACTTAAAACATCTAATAATGATAATTATTTTGGAAATAAGACAAATGAATAATCTGCCATTATTAAAGAATGAACAGAAAAATATTCTACATTCAATATTGATGACATAATTGAAACAAGAATCAATCAAGCCATAAATATTATCAAGACAGATAACAAGAAAGTCCTTGATGACATTTCAAATTCATTTACTGAAGTAAAGACATATACCATTGCCTTGAAAAAGTGTTTTGATGCTTCACAAGAAGAATTATCAAAATTATCAATGAAATTGAATCAAGTCACTGTTGATAATACAAGACAGACAGATTTATGGCAAGAACTGACGCATAAAGAAGACATGTATAAAATTGAAATAATAAATTTAATACAAGCCTTCCAACATGAATACAGAAATTCCCAAAGGTGTAGCAACAGTAAAATATATGTTATTGAACAAATACTGAACACCTTACCAAGAATGTCTACACCTCTGAATCAAAATGAGGGAACAAGAATTCCAAATCCACAAGTATTGGATTCTGATAATTCACAGTTAAAAAATGAATTGTCCACTCCTTTTCATAACTTGGGACCATCAATGGGACAAGCACTTTTGAAAGAAGTACCAAAACTTAAAGAATGGCCTCACTTCAGTGGTGAAGGAGAATATGACCATATGGAATTCATCAGAGGAATTGACATGACTAAAGAATATTTTGAATTACCAGAAAGATTGGTAACAGCCAGATTAAACACCTTGTTTACCAGAACAGCTCACAGATTGTATATCAAAGTAAGAAAAGCACATGGACACCAAAGTTGGACTTGGTGGAAAACCCAAATTATCAACAAATGGGCCAATGATGCTTTGAGATTTAAAGTGGAAACAGCATTTGAATCTGCCGATTTCAATGCTGATAAAGACAAAGCTTTACCATGGTTTTGCCAACAAAAAGACATATTAACAGAATTGTATCCTGACATGTCAGAGTTTATGATTCACAGAATGATTCTGAGACAATGTGGAGGTGACTTAGAGCATGCTGTTGAAAACAGGACTACTGAACAATCTTCAGCAGAAGATATTATTAATATATTAGAATAAGTAACCACCAGAACCAATATTGGTTCCAGTAGGGTGAATCTCAAAACAAGGCTTAATACACCTTGAAAAGATTCTGTGGACAAAAATTCAAAAGAGAATTCTAATAATGTTAAATATAAACCTGCAGATATAATCAGAAAGTGCCATATTTGCCAAAGCACCACCCACTTAGCCAATACATGTCCAAAAAGGGGAAAAATCAATGAAATTGACATTGAAAAAGAATTAAGTCATCAATATTTTCTGAATCTTCAAAGGATATAGAAAATATCAATGCCACCTTTGACATCATAGAATTTTATTTTCACTTTCAACAATTGAGCAATGGTCAATCGGATTTGTCAAAACTTCAATATGCACAACTTATGAAAACCAAACAAAACAGGGGAAAGGTTTATACAGCTGGTAACTCCTGTATAACAGAAGTGGTAATTAATAACAAACCCACTAAAATTTTACTTGACCCAGGAGCCTTCTGCTCTTGTGTTGGCAAATATTTTCTTAAGACTTGTGTATCAAGTTTTGAAGACCACTTGTTACCAATTGATGGCATAAAATTCAATAGTGCAAGTAATTCAATGAAGGAATTGGGAATCTTTGAGACCAATATCATATTCCCACATATTAATGGAAATTTAAGAATCACTGTTGAGTTTGTTGTTATGGAAAATTTCTCTAGTACACATTTTATATTGGGAAATGACTATTTGATCATGTATGGAATAGACTTACACAAAAACAAAGATACATATTTTAGTATTGGAGAAAATAAGCGTCAAACATTTGCCTTTTTACCATTTAAAAGACAAATTACAGTAAGTAAAGTAGCAGCAGTCAACTTAGAGCTGGAAAGATTCAAATCTGAACAGTTAAATGAAGCTGAAATAAGGCTTCATCCGACTGATAATCAGGGAATGAACTTTCTGCCCTTTTATATGACCAACGAGGAGCATTTGAATCAGACAAAAAACCTTTGGGAGAAATTATTGGTCATGAGGTTGACATCATCCTTAATATTGAGAGACCTTATTCACCACTCTTAAGAAGACCTGCATATCCAGCAATTCCTAAATCAAGAGAAGCTCTAGAAATTAATATTAAAGAACTCTTAGATCTTGGTGTAATAAGAAAGGTTGGCCACAATGAAGAAGTAGAAATAACTACACCAGTCATAGTGGCATGGAATAATGGAAAATCTAGAATGGTTGGAGACTTTAGAGCTCTGAACAGTTACACTGTTCCAGACACGTACCCAATACCAAAAATCCAAATTTCCCTCACCCAGATATCTCAAGCAGTGTATATAAGCACTATGGATGCCCTTAAAGGATTTCATCAAGATGTAGTGACACCAAGAGCAAGGAAATACTTAAGAATTATTGTTCATTGTGGAGTTTGTGAATATTTGAGGATGCCTTTTGGAATCAAAAATGCACCTTCACACTTCCAAAGAATGATGAATGATATTTTCCCTGAAGAGCTTTCAGAAGGATGGTTAATCATTTACATTTATGACATTATTGTCTGTTCCAAAACTTGTGAAGAACATATGTACAGATTATCCAGAGTTTTGACAAAAATCCAATCTGTCAACATGAAAATTTCCTTAAAGAAATGCCATTTTGGATTTAAAGAGCTTAAAGAACTGGGACATGTAGTATCTGGTTTATCCCTTGGAATTGACAAAAGCAAAGTTGCAGCAGTATTTCTGAAACCTATGCCTCAGAATAAGAGAGAAATGTAGTCATTTTTGGAGTTTGCAGGATATTACAGGCAACATATTAAAGATTTTGCATCCATAGCAAGACCTCTATATAGATTATGTGAAAAAGACACAGTATTTGAAATGACTGTTGAGAGAGTCAAACCCTTTGTATCTCTAAGACAAGCCTTGACCACTGCTCCACTCTTACTGATGCCAAACTTTAAGCTGCCTTGTAATCTTTATATTGATGCATCAGGAGATGGACTTGGTGCTGCACTTCATCAAGTCCAGATTATCAAGGATAAACCTGTGGAAGGACCCATATGCTTCATATCCAGGCAAATCAAACCAACTGAAACGAGATATGGAGCAAGTCAGATGGAGTGTTTATGCCTTGTTTGGGCTCTAGAAAAACTCAACTACTTTCTGGAGGGATGTGTTTTTGAAGTGATAACAGATTGTACCGCTGTTATATCACTTTTAAACATGAAAACACCCAACAGACATATGCTTAGATGCCAAATAGCCATACAAGAGTGTAGGGGAAATATAACTATTGTTCATATAGATGGGAATATTTATAAGGATACAGAGAACTAAGCAGATGGCCATTACCAAATGATATTGATAATCCTGCTTATGTGCCAGAAGAAGCTTCCCCACAGATCCCAATAGAAGGAATAAGTGTTACACACTTGAAAACCACCATATTTGAAGAAGTAAGAAACAGTTACACTAAAGATAAGAATTGTAGCATCTTATAACAATTACTTAACAATGACTGTAAAGACAACTCTCTGATACATGCCCTGGAGGAAGTATGGAAGAAATCTTATGATGAAGGAAGATTTCACCTACTGGATGGTATAATTTACAACAGGACCAAGCACACATGTGTCATGACAGTTGTGGACAGGTCATTAATCAATCTTGGACTGAAAGAATGCCATGACAGCCCCTTTTCAGGACATCTGTCTGAAGACAGAACAAGAGAAAACGTGAATACCTGCATATATTGGCCAATGTGGAAGAAAGATGTTGCAGAGTACTTCAAAACCTGTGACAGATGTCAAAAGGCAAGTAAATCCACAGGCAAAAGACTTGGAAATATGATCAAAATACAAGAACCCAGCAGACCTTGGGAGATTGTCCATATGGATTAAGGAACTGGCCTACCACCAGGAGGTGACAGAAGTTATTATTCTTTCCTAGTGATTGTAGACAGATTCAGTAAAACTCCAATCTTTTTACCATGTCACAAAGATGATAAAGCCATGGATACAGCTCTTCTAATATGGGATAGAGTCATATCATGAACTGGCATATTCACAAATATCATTAGTGACAAGGATCACAGATTCACTTCCGCACTGTGGAAAAATCTTCACCAATTATTTGGAACTAAATTGTCTTTCTCTACAGCCTACCACCCACAAATTGATGGTCTAGCTGAAAGGTTGATACAAACCTTGGAAGACATGGTGAGAAGACTTTGTGTATATTCCCTCGAATTCACTCATGATTGGTGTATTCTTCTACCAGAATTAGAATTGGCATATAAGACATCAATTCATGCCAGTACCAATTAAACTCCTGATATTCTAGAAAAGGGATGGAATGCCAAGTTACCCCAAGATTCTTTAAGAAACAATTTGGTTGAGATACATCCTACAGCTGCCAGCTTCAAAGGAATGCTAGACAGAGTTAGAAAGCAGGCTTTAAGATGCATGGAAAACTCATTTGCATATGCTAAAGATAAATGGGAAAAATCACATACCACTCCAGATTTCAAAGAGGGGGAGTTAGTACTAGTATCCACCACCAACTTCAATAACATCAAAGGATGGAAAAAGCTCAAACACTCCTTTGCAGGACCTTTTGTTATTAAAACCCTACATGGATAAAATGGTGTTGAAGTAGAATTATCTGAAGAACTTAGTAATAAGCATCCTACATTTCCAGTGAGCTTAATAAAGCCATATAAATCTATTGATTCTGAAACGTTTCCCTTGAGGAGCAAAGTTTCACAGGTTATACCTCCTATTGAGACATCTAGTATCAAAATCATTACCAAAGCTCTTAAACAAAGAAAATTAAGGACCAAAAAAGTAACGGAATACCTTGTTAGGTACAGTGACCCAACTTGTGAAGATGAATGGTTAGAAGAAAAGGACATACCTGAAGCTACCAAACATCTCAAAAGATTCAGACATACTAGAAATAAAAATATTACAAATTAATATTCATTTTTTAGGGGGAGTGAATGTGAGCCTTAGAGGTATTTTCATATACCAAAAAGACCACAAACAAAACATTAATATACAAACATAAATGAAAGAAATTTATTTAAATTATTAAGATGAAAATTGGAATATAAATATGAATCTATATACATAATCAAAAATTTAATTATAATTTAAAAATAAGAATACATTAAATTTGAAAATTGTAAAAACACATTTTTACTTGAAAAAATTAAGTAAAAATGAATTTTTAACAAAATTAACCAAAATGAACTAATTTTAGGAAAAATTTAAATAAGTTTTATCATAACGGTTTATCTAACAAATACGCATATAAAACTTATTTCACCATTGGATTCCTTATAAAAGATTAGGCGGGGTCACCTCTGAGTGAAATTTTTGTAACTCAACTCCAAATAAGCTTAAATGAAGTTTTTTGTATTTTCTGTATAAAATTTGAAAATCCTCAAAACCTTAATTCAATTCACATCACATGTAGTGTTGATCATCAATTTTTGTGTTAAAATTGCGGTTTTGTGTATATTTTAGAAGTTATGAGGAATTAAAGTATTTTCAATTGAATTCAATTGAATTGTCAAAATGCCCGTGTGTATTACATAAGTGAACTTTGATTTACATATGAGGTGTCAATTATTACAGTAGTGTACTGTAAAACTCAATTTAATTACATATGTAAATTGTAAGTATAATACATGATGAGGAATTAAAGGAAAAAATAAATTGGAAAGATTAAATTTGTTGGGGAAAAGGAACTGTAGCTCTAAAGGGAAGCCAGACCCCCAAAATCCTTGCTGACAGGCATGAGATGTCAAAATACATGAAAACGTTCATCACTTTTGGCCTGTAATTGAGTCACAGGGTCTGTGACTCAATTGATGATGAGGTTTTGATACCAACCAGGGTAGTTTTAACTGTTGCCGAGAGGGTAAAACTACCCTTAAGATAAAACAACCTTTGTAAAAACTGTTTTAACTGTTTTCTATGTTTCTTAAACGAATTCTGACGTGTCTTGAAGGCTCTGGGTCAGGTATTACCATAGTAATGGGTAACATAAGGGTGTACAATGGCTAAAAATAGCAAAAAGTGGCTAAAACCAGCCCTTTTTTGGTCTAAACCAGTGTTCAATGATGCCATAATTGGCTTTTCTGTTGTCAGAGTGTTCTCCACGACTGACAAGAGTAAAATTTACTTTTGTAGTAGGAAAATTGATGGCTATAAAAGAATTTCTTCTTTGCCCCACTTTTCTCTTCATAATAGAATATTTTCCTTTTATGATTAGTTTAAACACTGTTAAAAAAATCAATAAAAGATTCCAACCACCCTTTTCATATCATTTTGAACCTTTTAACCATGTGAAAAAATCATTATAATAATTTTTTGTAACTCTTATAATGATTTTTACCCCTGAACCACCCCAAAAGTGAATTGAATCATCTTTCATCACTGTTAACCTTGTCACTTTGTTTTGAAATTCACTCTGGTCACTTTTGGGTGCGTGTTATCTTTAAATATCTTTTTAAATACTTTGTTCTTTAATTAATTTCTTGCAGTTCTTTTCTCAATTCGTTCCAATTGAAATTGCTCTTGAAGAAATTTCTTTTGTAATCTTAAATATCTCTTGTAGAGTATTTTTGGATAAATTTTTATTGTTGGTAAAACAATAAATTTTTCTTATATTATTTTTTTATACTTACAAAGTTAAAAAAAATAAAATTGGTTTGTATTCTCCTTAAAAACACTATTTCTACTATCTTTAAATAATTTTAACTTATACAAATTTTGAGGACAAGAAAAGTACTTGAAATTTTATCAAAGTTTCACATCCACTCCTCACAAACCCTGTTTGTTGGACTATAGAGGTAACAGGGTTTTCCTTATAGATGGACTACTCTATCACAGAGAGAAGCACACAAGTTCCCTCACAGTGGTGGACAGGGACCTCATCTCTCTGATCCTGCAGGGATGTCATTACTTCCCCTATATGGGAAACATTAGTGAAGAGATTACCAAAGAAAGGGTAGCAAGAACAGCTTGGTGGCCCAAATGGGAGCAAGAGTTGTGTGAATATACTAACACTTGTGAAAGATTCCAAAAGGAAAACAGAAAACAGGGGAAGAAATATGGGCTATCTCAACACATAGAAGAACCCAAACACCCATGGGAAACCATTAATATGGACTGGGTCACAGGACCTGTCCCAGGAGGCAAAGAAAGTTTCAATTCCTGCCTAGTCATAATTGATAGGTATAGCAAAAGTGTGAGGTCCTTGCCATTTCATAAAGAGGACACAGCAATGGATACAGCTTTGTTATCTTGGAATGACCTCATAGTCACATGTGGAGTCCCAAAAATCATCATTAGTGATAGGGACTGTAACTTCACATCAAAACTTTGGACCAAACTCCAGACATGCTGGGTATAAAACTTGCAGTTTCTACAACTTACCACGCACAGAAAGATGGTATAGCTGACAGCATTATCCAAAAAAATGGGGACATCATTAGAAGTTTCTATGCATATGGCATGGAATATGAGGACCATGAGGGATATACCCATGATTGGGTTACACTTCTAGCAGAAGTACATCTGGCTTACAACACAAGCCAGTGCTCTACAACAGGAAAATCACCCCCACTGTTAGAAAAAAGGTTGAACCCCTTATTTCCTGTGGATCACCTGAAGAAATATCTTCTAACTAGTCCCCCCACAGCCAAAGAGCTCCATGATATGTAGAAGAGAGCTTGTGATACAGCTGCTAAATGCAAATGTGAGGCTAACAAATACAACAAGCGGAGGTATGACAAGACAAATATGGAACCAGACTTCAAAGAAGGGGACAAAGTGTTAGTGTCTACACTCAACTTCAATAATCTCAAGGGACCAAAGAAAATGAGGTATTCATTTGTGGGGCCCTTTGCTATCATTAAATTGATATGGAAATATGCAGTGGAGGTTAGACTCACAAACATAGAGAGAAAAACACAAGTGCACTCACATTAGTAGACAGAGACCATATATCCCTCATCCTGTAGTAATGCCATGACTGCCCCTATATGGGACACATGAGTGAAGACAGGACCAAGGAAAGGGTAGCAAGCACAGCTTGGTGGCCCAAATGGGAACAAGAGTTGAGTGAATATATCAACACTTGTGAAAGATTCCAGAAGGCAAATAGCAAACATGGGAAGAAGTATGGGCTACTTAAACACATAGAATAACCCAAGCACCCATGGGAAGCCATCAACATGGACTTGATTACAGGACTTGTCCAAGGAGGCAAAGAAAACTTCAATGATTGCCTGATGATAGTTGATAGGTTGAGCAAGAGTGTGGGTGCCTACCATGTCAAAGGGAGGATACAGAAATGGATACTGCCCTTTTATTTTGAAAAAATATCATATCTACCTGTGGAGTCCCTAAAATTAACCTTAGTGATAGGGACCCAAAATTCACATCAGAATTTTGGACCAACTTGTATGAAATTCTTGGTACTAAACTTGCATTCTCCACAGCTTTGCACCCACAGACCAATGGTTTGGCTTCAAGGATGATCAAAACCATGTAGGATATCCTTAGGAGGTTCTGTGCATATGCCATGGAATACAAGGACTATGAAGGATACACAAATGACTGGGTTACCCTTCTACCAGAAGTGAAACTGGCTTAAAATACTAGCCAGCATTCTACCACAGGGAAATCACCTTCACTGGTAGAAAAAGGGTGGAACCTCCTATTGCCTGTGGATCACTTGAAGAAGAATCTTCTAACTATCCACCCCACAGCCAAGGACTTCCCTGATGTGTCAAAGAAGGCTTGTGACACAGCTGCCAAATGCATAGCTGAAGCAAAACAACACAACAAACACAGGTGGCACAAATCACACATGGAACCTGACTTAAAAGGGGGGGACCAAGTGCTAGTGTCTACACTAAACCTCAACAATGTTAAGGCACGAAAGAAGATGAGAGAGTCATTTGTAGGGAAATTCACTATCATCAAGCTGATAGGGAAAAATGCAGTGGAATTCAGAATCACAGAGGAATTTTCTAGGAAACACCCAGTATTCCCAGTTAGTCTGGTTAAACCATACTTCCAGACAGAGGAGGATAAGTTCCCCTCCAGGAAGAAGAATCCCACTCCACCAGAAATAGTAGAAGTGGAGGACTCCCAGGGCCCTGTGAAGAAGATCATCAAGGCCAGGAAGACTAGACTGAATGGTAAAGACCTGTCACAGCCAAGGAGGCAGGGGCATTTCCAATCATCATCAGCAAATCATTATATCATGGATACCCTTCAGAACCCAATCAGCAAGGGGGTTTCATTCAATAATTCACCCAATACAGTTTTCATACCTCAATACAGTTCCATACAGGCAAGACTCAAATACAGGATTCACCAAATACAGGCCTGTCATCAATACAGGCGCAAATACCTGTATTGACTGTATCACCTGTATTGGATTCACCAATACAGGATTCAATCCCACATCCAACTTCTTCCAGCATACAGGCCAGTATCTCAACACTCAAACTTCAAGGCTGGTATTTCTCACATATACCAGCCCCTCTTCACCCACCTGGGGGTTTTTCCCCCAGTTAATTAAAATAGTTGATTTATTATTTAATATTATTTTATTCTCACTTTTGGAATATTATTTTATTACTTATTAAGTTAGTCTTAGCCTTCCCTCACCTGTTCAGTAGAGTCCTGGTGGCCATATCCTTATTAATCCCTTTTCTCTTTTCTGAACAGGTTGAAACAGTGACTCAGGATTATTTGTGGTTGGCTCTTTATTATTGCTTTTGCTTTGTCTCTCTTATCTTTTATACTTATTATTTTATGACTAGGAATTTATCCTCTTACTCCATTACTCTCATCCTTTGAGTATTTTCTTCTGAGCCCTCCATAAGTAAGTCTGTTCACTGAGTGCCAGGCCCTCTTCATTTTAGAAGAGCCCCTGTGACATTATTTTAATTAACTCATAATTGCTTCTTTCTTTTCATTCATTTTATTCATTTCTCTCATTCTTCTATTATGATCTTTTAATGATTATGAACTTTAATGATTTTATGATTTTCATCAATTTTCATCTCTCTCATTTCATTCTCATGAAAATTTATTCTTTCTAATTTCTCTATTCTGCTGACCAATTCACTTTATTCTCTATCATATTCATTTCTCTTTTGTTTGAATTCAGGTTTACTCAGGTTTTATTGCTTGGAATTAGTTGGGTTAATTGATTCATCATTCAGGGTTATTTGATTTGGGGTATTCAGTGGTTTTGATTGAAATTTCTCAAGATTATTGATTGACTGATTGATTGTTCAAGACATTGATTTCACCTCAAGATTTTGAATTGACCTGATTGATTTGATTTGATTTGATTGACTTGATTTGATTCTTCAAGATACCTGATTTATCCTCAATATTTGATTTGATTTATTGATTTGAATTTGATTCCTCAAGAAAATTGAATTGATTTTTGAAGATATTGATTGAATTCCTCAAGACTTAATTGATTTGATTTTGATTGACTTGATTTGACTTATTGATTGAAATTGATTATTCATAAGAATTTGACTTTGTCATCTTCACTCTTCAAGATTTATTCATATTGATTCACTTCAAGACTATTGATTGATTTCTCAAGTTCATCAAGATTCTCATTTGATTGTTTTGGTCAAGCCTTAATTTATTCAAAGTATCATCAAGTTTTTATTCATTCTTCTTTCATAATGCCAGTTCAGCATAGCCCACCAGCCAAGAATACAAGATCCCAGAGACATCAAGCTGTTCTCACTCCTACACCAAGGGCTCCTCTTGACCGCACACCATCAGTTCATCAACTGAGTGCAAATCTGGAAAGAGGACCACCAATGGAAGGAGCAGCACCCTCCAGAAGAGGAGGTGTGAAGTCTAGAAGATCAAGATCATTCTCTGGACTATTGGGTGGTTATCCTGGTGTTTCTCAAGGGCCTAGAAGTAGATTGGGGGAAGCTGAAGATGAGGAGGGGGAGGAGTCTGTGGAAGAGGAAGAATCTGAGGAGACTGAAGTGGCAGCTGCCTTGGAAGGTGCTTCTGAAGCTCCTGAGGCTCCAAATATAGCCCTTTCTAATCAACCTTCTGTCTCTCAAGCTGAACCAAATTTCCTCAAGATGATGGAGCAAATGACTCAGTTTATGGGACAACTCACTCAAGCAGTTGCCCCAAGGGACACTTCAAAAGTCCCTGCATTCAAGACTCCATCAATGAAGGCACCTGATTCTTTTGATGGTACTAAAGCTCATAAATTGAGAGGATTCATTCAATCCTGTCAATTAATCTTTCATAATGACCCAGCAAACTTCTTCTCTGACAGGAAGAAGGTGCTTTATTCAACTTCTTTTCTTACTGGTAGAGCTGGCAAATGGATTGAACCTTACCTCTCAAATATCTCCAATGAAGACCCTTCTTACCTCCTCAATAACTGGCAGTTGTTTGAAACCCAGTTATTCACTCTGTTTGGTGATCCCAATGAAGTCAGAAAAGCTGAACAAGAGTTGGACAATTTGAGGATGAGGGAAAGTGGTCAAGTTTCCTTGTACATAGCTGATTTTAGAAGTTTGATGTCAAGAATTGGAGACTGGGGGGAAAGAGCCTATATTCATGTGTATAGGAGAGGCTTGGCATCAAGGTTGTTGGACCAATTGGCTTCTCACCCTGGAACTTTTGATAGTCTTCAAGAACTCATGGACATCACCTTGGAATTAGATACCAGGTACCATGAGAGGCAGAAGGAAAAGGGTAGCCATCAAGAGAAGAAGCCTCCAATCAGTGGATCCAACTCCTCCAAGCCCCCTCAAAGTTCATCATCAAAGAAGCCTTATCACAAGAAGAATAAGAAGGGGAAGACTTTTCAAGTGTCCAAAGACAAGCCTCATGCTTCTCTCCTCAATAAGGACAATAAATTAATCGGTTCTGAAAAGGAGAGGAGGATTAAAGAAGGCTTGTGCAATTATTGTGGTGGTAAACACCCATTTGAAAAATGCTTCAAGAGGCCTGAAAATAGGCAAGGGTCCTCAAAAGGCTTCCCTAGCAAGCAGGGAAAAGCCTGAGTGGGAATCATGATGTGTTCAATGGTTCTCACTTATTTCCTTCAAGAGCACAATTGTGCACTCTGAATACTAGTGTCAAGAAATCTTTAAAATTTCTTATTTTTTCTTCAATCTCTGATATTTTTTATAGTATTCTCATTGATTCTGGTGCTACAAACTCTTTTATTGCAAAGAATTTTGTTCTCAAGTACTCATTGACCATGTCAGAGCTCCCTGAAAAGATTCCTCTTTTCATTCTGGATTCCAGTGAATCCACTTCCCTGTTCATCACCCATTATACCAAGTGGGTTGTTGATTTACCTTCCTTCCCAAGCTTTGAATGGGATTTCTTTATCATAGATTCACCCAAGGGAGAAGACCTAATATTGGGCTATGATTTTCTTTACCATTTTAATCCCATTATTGATTGGAAAAATGGATTGATCACCTATGATTCTAGTCATAAGGATTCTAGTGGTATTATTTCTTCTACTAGTAATGACTTATCCACTGCTGTCAACAGTGTTGCTCTGGTTGGTGAACTTAAGACACCTTCCCTTCCTCCTTCTGTCCATATCCCTTCCATTTTTCCCTCTCAGCCATTACTTCCATTAAGAGATGAAGTCTTCAAAGAGATAAAAGATGTTGGAGAAGATGTTGCTATATCTTCACTTCATCTCTTTCAAGGGGATATGGACCTTCCTCCTTTATCTTTTCATGCCTCCCTGGAGGAGCAGTGGGATGAGGAGGAAGAGCCAGAAGAGATTGAAACTGTGCTGAAGGTAGTCCCTCCTGTTTATCACAAATATTTGGATGTATTCTCCAAAGTGAAAGCAGAGAAACTTCCGCCACACCGTGCCTGTGATCATCATATCGAACTGGAGGGTCTTCTACCTCCAGTTGGTGTTATCTACTCTTTATCAAAGAATGAGTCAGAAACACTGCGGGCCTACATTTCAGAGAATGTAGAGAAAGGTTTCATCAGACCAAGCTCCTCCTCAACAGGAGCACCTGTCCTTTTTGTTAAGAAAAAGGATGGTGGTCTCCGTTTGTGTGTTGACTACCGCAAACTTAATGCTGTCACTAGGAAGAACAGGTATCCTTTTCCTCCAATGAATCAGCTTCTTACCGTCTTTAACGGTGCTACTATCTTCTCCAAGATAGATCTGCGTGGTGCTTATAATCTCCTGAGAATTAAAGAGGGGGATGAGCATTTAACTGCCTTTAGAACCAAATATGGCAGTTATGAGTATTTGGTTATGCCATTTGGCTTAACCAATGCTCCAGCTTCATTCCAAAATCTTGTGAATGATATATTTGCAGATTATTTGGATATTTTTGTTGTAGTGTACTTAGATGATATTATGGTCTTCTCTAGCTCTTTGGATGAACATGTTAAACATGTGGCCTCTGTTCTCCAAAGACTGAGAGACAATAATTTTTTTGCTAAAGCCTCCAAGTGTGTATTCCATGCCTCAAGTGTGGAATACTTGGGCTATGTTGTTTCAAGTGATGGCCTCAAGATGGATTCTTCAAAAGTTCAACAAATCCTCAATTGGCCTCAGCCCAAGAACATCAAGGCCCTCCAATCTTTCCTTGGCTTTGCCAGCTTTTATCGTCGTTTCATTAAAAATTATTCCAAAAAAATCTCTGCTCTCACTTCCCTTCTCAAAAAAGATTCTCCCTTCATCTTCAATGAGGAAGCTCTTAGCCAGTTTCAGATACTCAAAGAAGCTTTCACCACTGCTCCTATCCTCTCTCACTTTAATCCTTCTCTCCCAACTATTGTAGAGACTGATGCCTCTGATTATGCCTTGGGTGCTGTACTGAGTCAGGTGAATGACTCAGGAAAGCATCCCATTGCATTTGATAGTCGCAAGCTCTTACCAGCTGAACTCAACTATGAAATTCATGACAAGGAACTCCTTGGCATAGTTTGGGCTCTCAAGCGCTGGAGAGCCTTTCTCCTTTCTCTTTCTGATTCTTTTGAGGTCTTGACAGACCATTGTTCTCTCCAATATTTTATGTCCTCTAAAGTCCTTACTCGTCGTCAAGCCCGTTGGGCTGAATTTTTGTCTGAATTTCACTTTGTTATCACTTACCGCCCAGGCAGGCTGGCCACTTTACCAGATGCCTTGTCACGTCGGGACGACGTGTACCCAGAGAGGGGGGTGGATTTCATCAGCAATAATCCTCAAAACTTTCATCAAGTTCTCAAGCAAAATGAAATTCAAGAGTCAAGATTCTTTTCCATAAATGTTGAAATGTTTTCAGATTTAGTTGATCAGATCCAAAGACAAGTATGGCAAGACAAAGACTATAAGGAGATCCTCAAGAAATTAGCAAGAGGAGAATCAGTCCCAGACTATTCTCTTGAACCTCAAGCAAAATTATTATTGTTCAAAGATAGAGTAGTTATTCCAAGAAATCATGAAGTTCAATTGGACATTCTTCAAAGGCGTCATGACTCACCGTTGGCTGGCCATCCTGGCCAGGAGAAGACCCTCAAGCTCATCAAGAGGGATTTTTATTGGTCTGGCATGAATCAAATCATCAAGGACTATGTGTCCTCATGTCAGCAATGTTCAAGAAACAAGAACATCCACCATAAGAAGTTTGGATTACTCAAGCCTCTTCAAATTCCATCTGGTCCTTGGAATTCTTTATCAATGGACTTTATCACTCAATTGCCCTTGTCAAGCAACTTTGATTCAATTTTAGTAGTTGTAGACAGATTTTCAAAAATGGCAATATTTATTCCAACTTATTCAACAATCACTGCACTGGACTTAGCTCAAATATTCATTAATCATGTCTTTTCCAAACATGGTCTTCCAATCAGTATTGTTAGTGATAGAGGTTCATTATTTGTTTCATCATTCTGGACCCAATTATGTCAGCAGCTCAAGATATCAAGAGATCTTTCAACTGCATTTCACCCTGAAACAGATGGACAGACAGAGAGGGTAAATCAGATTCTAGAACAGTATCTTCGGATGTATGTCAGTTACCATCAAGATGACTGGCACACCTGGCTCCCTCTGGCTGAATTTGCCTATAATAATGCAGAACATTCATCCACAAAGCAATCACCTTTTTTCACCATTTATGGAAGAAATCCCAGCTTTGACTCAATCCATGTTTCTCAAGATTCACCTGCTGGAAAGTTATCAACAAAACTCCAATCAGTACAGCAAGTTGTCAAAGAAGAATTAGAGTCAGCAATAAGAAGATTCAAGAAGTATGCAGATAGAAATAGAGCAATTCCACCTGATTTCCAACCTGGGGACAAAGTATGGCTAGCCTCCAAGAACATCAAGACAACAAGACCCACCAAGAAGCTCTCAGAAAGATGGTTGGGACCTTTTGAAGTTCTGAAGAAGATTGGCAGCCATGCATATCACCTCAAGTTGCCTCAACAATGGAAGTCAGTTCACCCTGTTTTCCATGTGTCCTTGTTAGAACCAGTGAAGCAATCAACTATCCCAAATCGACACCAATTGCCACCACCTCCAGTAATAGTGGAAGAGCAAGAAGAATGGGAAGTGGCTCAGGTTCTGGACTCAAAACTCAAGAGAGGTTCATTATGGTATTTAGTTGAGTGGAAAGGATTCAGTGAAGACCCAGAAAGAACAACTTGGGAACCAGCTTCCAACCTTACCAACTCTCCAGACCTTGTCAAGGACTTTCACACTTTGTATCCTGACAAGCCTGGCCCAAATGCCTCAAGAGTTTGATTTTATGGTGCTTGGTGGGGATTGGAGGTTATGAAAGTAAGTTCCTCTCCTGGCATGCACCTTTAAGGGGGTATTCTACCAAATTTGTTGTAAGCATCACCTTGGCCACTTTGTGAGCACTTGTC
Source organism: Austropuccinia psidii (assembly GCA_023105745.1). Taxonomy (NCBI): domain Eukaryota; kingdom Fungi; phylum Basidiomycota; class Pucciniomycetes; order Pucciniales; family Sphaerophragmiaceae; genus Austropuccinia; species Austropuccinia psidii. Next base: position 38,440,139 of record JALGQZ010000009.1, on the reverse strand, counting down.
AATTTTTTGGACAGGATCAGAAGGCCTTGAAACATAATACCCTCAAGATTTGGACCTTTCATCAAGATTTGGCCCAATCTTTTCTTTTATTTTCTCTTCTTTCTTTAATCATGCCATAAATTATCTTTCAAGAAATTCATTATCAAATTCATGTTATGGCATAATTTCTTTTTCATTTATGGTGCTTGGTGGGGAGTGGAAGTTATGAAAGTAAGTTCCATCTCCTGGTATGCATCCCTGAGGGGTCTACTTCTTGTAAAACATTACCTTGGCCACGCTGTGAGCATCAAATGCTTGATTTTATCTTTCAGAACATTTTGGCCAAAATCAAGAATCTCACCACAAGAAGGACAACCCTCAGGAATTTCTTATTTCTTTCTTTACTCTCTTTTTCTCTCAATTCTTTTCATTTTTATTTTTTATTTTTATTCCTTTTACTTGTATCTTTTATTTTTATTTTTATTTTCATTTTTATTTCTTATTTCAAAAAGCAGTAGTCATCACTCCCATATCACGTTTGGGGAGTCAATTCATTCAATAATCAAAGAGCAAAACACTAGTAATGGTAAAGACCACCTACAGATAATCCTCATCAAAACTTCTTCAAGTCAGCCTTAAACTCATTCCTTAAGATCAAAATTGAAAGCCAAAACCCAATCAGCAAGGTGTTTATGGAAATTGACCAATCAAGGAGGGGATAAGAAGAAGATGTTCAAGAAAAATAAAAATCAAGTTCATAGAAGAAATTGTTTCAAATGGCCCAATTGGCCAATTTCATCAAGATATGCACTTTGGCACAATTGGCCATATCAGACCTCAAAACATTAAAACAGCCAATTTTCATCAATTCTTATCATAATATGCTTAATTAGGCATATTGGCAAATTTGCGCATTTTGCGCAATTTTGCGCATTTGCGCACTTTTTGCGCACTTTTGCGCAAAAAGGCCTTTTTTCTTGTCAAAAGCCTTCAAAATGCCTTTTTGGCCAAAATCATTATAATTGCGCATTTGCGCACTTTGCGCAAAATTTGCGCATTTTGCGCAAAAATGCGCAAAATGGCCAAAACCCACTTTTAGGCCATTTTTTCACAATAATCCAGTTTTTTCATTATTTTCACCACTTTATGCCACATATGGCATATTTGCGCACTTTGCGCATTTTTGCGCAAAATGCGCAAAAATGCGCAAAATGGCCAAAACCCACCTTTAGGCCATTTTTTCACAAAAATTCAGTCTTTTAATTATTTTCACCAATTTATGCCTCATATGGCATATTTGCGCAAATTGGCCAAAAACCCATTTATTCACCCTTTCAGGGATTTTGGCCAGGACTACTCATTTGGTCCAAAATTTCAATTGTTGGCCACCTTATGCCAACACTCTAAAATTCAAAATTATGATGATTTTCAAGTGGTCTTGGGACAAAAAACCAAATCAACCACCTTTCAAAAGCCATGAGGACTCAAGAAAAATTGATGAAGACACTCAAGACAAGATTAAAGAAATTTTTATGAAGATTGAAGGCAGTTTGAATGAAACAGAGGAAATTCAGAATCAAAATCAAGGGGAAAATACCTACAAATAGTCAAATGAAGATTGGTTTGAGTATTGATTGAAGAAGAAGTTTTAAGGGGAAATCTTAAGGAATTGGGGGAAAGAACTGTTTGAATTGATTGCAAGCTCATCAAGACTCACTATACTTATGGTGCTCAGAGCTCACCACTTTCAAGAGGGGGATAATGTCACAGCCAAGGAGGCAGGGGCATTTCCAATCATCATCAGCAAATCATTATATCATGGATACCCTTCAGAACCCAATCAGCAAGGGGGTTTCATTCAATAATTCACCCAATACAGTTTTCATACCTCAATACAGTTCCATACAGGCAAGACTCAAATACAGGATTCACCAAATACAGGCCTGTCATCAATACAGGCGCAAATACCTGTATTGACTGTATCACCTGTATTGGATTCACCAATACAGGATTCAATCCCACAACCAACTTCTTCCAGCATACAGGCCAGTATCTCAACACTCAAACTTCAAGGCTGGTATTTCTCACATATACCAGCCCCTCTTCACCCACCTGGGGGTTTTTCCCCCAGTTAATTAAAATAGTTGATTTATTATTTAATATTATTTTATTCTCACTTTTGGAATATTATTTTATTACTTATTAAGTTAGTCTTAGCCTTCCCTCACCTGTTCAGTAGAGTCCTGGTGGCCATATCCTTATTAATCCCTTTTCTCTTTTCTGAACAGGTTGAAACAGTGACTCAGGATTATTTGTGGTTGGCTCTTTATTATTGCTTTTGCTTTGTCTCTCTTATCTTTTATACTTATTATTTTATGACTAGGAATTTATCCTCTTACTCCATTACTCTCATCCTTTGAGTATTTTCTTCTGAGCCCTCCATAAGTAAGTCTGTTCACTGAGTGCCAGGCCCTCTTCATTTTAGAAGAGCCCCTGTGACAAGACCAAAGGCAGTACTTGGTCAGATTTAAAAACCAGACAGCAGATAAAGACAAATGGTTGGCTGAGGATGCCATACCAGATGGGATCCTTCATATAAGGATATTCAGGGCCTCTAGGAGGACTGAAAAGTCTCATAAATGATGATCCTTTTTTGGAGGGAGGGTATGTCATCCTGTGACTCAAAACCAGAGCACAATCATGACAGCCAAATACCATAAATCAATGGTATAGCCAAGGTCCCACCAAACCATGGAGCTGAGACAAATCAGCTCAAAAGGTATCAAACAAAAGAGGGAACCCACCACTTTCCAAATACACAAGTTCATCATCATTAGACAAAGAATAAAAAAGTTATTCCTGCTCAAAGTTGTTGCTGAGCCTAAACCTTAATTTTCACCTCACATCTGAAGTCCAGAGGAAGAGGCTTAACCCCATCAAATGGTTATTCAACATGAAGCCCTAACTCAGGGATATCCAATGGTACAAGCCAAATTGAGCTAGCACCAGAATTAATGAGGTTATGACCAAATTAAGATCAAATAAGGGTCAATAAAATATTCACCTCCCATCTAACTTCTACAGTTCTAGTGTGAAATACTTCAAGTGGTGTCTTTTTGGAAAGCGCACATGCAGGGCTATCTGATAGTACCATTTGTTTCCCCATATCTCATCTATAACAAACATCATGGGGTAAACAAGCTCCATACAGTTTTTAAAACATATATATGTACAGAGAATCTTGTGCATGGAATAACTTTGCCATACTTAATGATAGCCATATCAAATGAGGGAAAATTGTGTAGAACACATCAAGGGCTACACAATGAACCAACCTTGAGCTTGATATCTCAAAGACTGACAAAGATATGGCAGTTTTAAGCTCAAAATCCCACAGACGGACCAATACAGTCTTACTGTGGGATATTGTCCCATAAGTGTGATTATGAGGTGTCAAAAAGACAAAGGAGCTTGTTTATACTTCAATATGTCATAGTTTGGTCAATACTGGGGCCCTGTATAGGTTCTGTACAGCATTCTACGCGCCATACACGATGGAAGAGGGATATGTGGTCCCCAAATGAAACTTTTCACCCTTTGTTGGTGAAAACCACCCCGATGTGGTTTCAACACCACATCTGAGTCCAATAAAGAGCATACAGGCAATATGAAATCCACAAGCCAGTATCTGGAAGTGAAAAATCGTTACTTCCTCTATGTGGAAAGGTCTACAAGCCTTTTTCACCCAATTCCAGGATAAAAAGGGACCTTTTCTCTACCAGAAAAGGTTTCCTCATCCTGCTCTTGAATTCCTACGTAGTACAACTGTCAACAACAGCAATACTCTTGGGAAGTAACCAGGTATAATTATAATTATAGTTATTATAATCCAACAGGTAAAGCCGCACCTAGGGCTTTCAACAGTGCGCACCCCCACTATTATTCAATAGTAAGGCCCTTAATACTCCTATTTAGACCTTTAAAGTAATCAAAAAATAATTTATTATCATTTTTTACCATGTAACAGTCACAGTTAAAGCATTTAAATATTTATTAATAAGTTTCATCATAGACTGAGCCTTACAGACACCAATGCAGATGGTCTCAGCAGATGGCCACTGAATAATGCCAAAGGCAACCCAGCTCATGGACCTGAAGTAGCAGCAAAGATATCTATCCATTTAATGAAAATAGAAAGGAGTAAAGACTTCAGATTTGCTGAATGGGAACCAGGATGTGGTACCCCAGAAAGTGAAGACACTTAATCAGAAGGAACAAAAACTCTCCCATTGGGGATAGGTTCCTCAGAACTACACAATGATTTTTTTGGTGCAGTAATAAGGACTTATGCAAAACAAAAACAGTGTGGCATATTGTTGCAACTTCTTCAACAGAAATACAGGATCCCAGAACTGGAATCCCAGTTAGAGGAGCCCTGGTTGAGGGACTATAAGCATAACAAGTTTTTCCTTATAGATGGACTAATCTATCACAGAGAGAAGCACACAAGTTCCCTCACAGTGGTGGACAGGGACCTCATATCCCTGATCCTGCAGGAATGTCATTACTGCCACTATATGGGACACATGAGTGAAGACATGACCAAAGAAAGGGTAGCAAGAACAGCTTGGTGGCCCAAACGGGAGCAAGAGCTGAGTGAATATATCAACACTTGTGAAAGATTCCAAAAGGAAAACAGAAAACATGGGATGAAATATGGGCTATGTAAACACATAGAAGAACCCAAACACCCATGGGAAACTATTAATATCGATTGGGTAACAGGACTTGTCCCAGGAGGCAAAGAAAATTTCAATGCCTGCCTAGTCATAGTTGATAGGTATAGCAAAGGTGTGAGGTGCTTGCCATGTCATAAAGAGGACACAGCAATGGATACAGCTTTATTATTTTGGAATAACGTCATAGTCACATGTGGAGTCCCAAAATTATCATTAATGATAGGGACCCAAAATTCACATCACAATTTTGGACCAACCTCTATGACATGCTGGGCACAAAACTTGCATTTTATACAGCTTACCACCCACAAACAGATTGTTTAGCTGAAAGGATGATCCAAACAATGGAAAACATCACTAAAAGGTTCTGTGCATATGTCATTGAATATAAGGAACATGAAGGTTATACCCATGACTGGGTTACACTTTTCCCAGAATTCCAGCTATCTTACAACACAAGCCAGCACTGTACCACAGGGAAATCACCATCACTGGTAGAAAAAGGGTGGAACCCTTTATTGCCTGTGGATCACCTGAAGAAGAATCTTCTAACAATTCACCATACAGCCAAGGACTTCCATTAAATGTGGCAGAGAGCTTGTGACACAGCTACTAAGTGCATAGCTGACAGTAAAGAATACAAAAAGCAGAGGTATGGAAAGACACATATGGAACTAGACTTCAAAGAAAGGGACCAATTTTTAGTTTCTACACTCAACTTCTATAATCTCAAGGGACCAAAGAAAATGAGAGATTCACTTTTAGGAGCCCTTACTATCATTAGAATGATATGGAAGAATGAAGTGGAGGTTAGACTTGCAGAGAAATTCTACAGGAAACACCCTGTATTCCCAGTGAGTCTGGTCAAACCATACTTCCAGACATGAGAGAAGTTCCCCTCCAGAAGGAAGACTACCACCGCACCAGACATAGTAGAACTGGAAGACTCCCCTAGACCTGTGAAGAAGAACATCAAGGCCAGGAAGATTAGACTGAATGGTAAAGACCAATTACAGTATTTGGTCAGACTTAAAAACCAGACAGCAGACAAAGACAAATGGTTGGCAGAGGATGCCATACCAGATGGGAACCTTCATCTAAGGAGATTCAGGGCCTCTGGGTGGACTGAAAATTCTAACCAATGATGGGCCTTTTTTGGAGGGAGGGTATGTCAGCCTGTGACTCAAAACCAGAGCACAAGCATGACAGGAAAATACCTTAAACCAATGGTAGAGCCTAATACCACCAAAACATTAAGCTGGTCCAAACCAGCTCAAAAGGTATCAAACAAAAGAGGAAACTCACCTGTTTCCAAATATACAAGTACCATAATCAGAAGAAAAAGAATAAAAAAGTTGTTCCTTCTCAAAGAAGTTGCTGAGCATAAACCTTAATTTTCACCTCCCATCTGAAATCCATAGAAAGAGGCTTAACCCCACAACATGGGTATTCAAATGGAACATTCAAGTCAGTTCTATCCAATGGTACTAGGCAAACTGAGCTAGAACCAAAACCACAGAAGTTATGACCAAAATAAGGTCAAATAAGATTGAGTAAAATATTGACCTCTCATCTAAACTTTACAGTTTTAGTGTGAGATACCTAAAGTGAGGTCATTTTGGAAAGAGCACAATCAGGAATATCAGGTTGTGCCATTAATTTCCCAATATCCAATCTAGAAAAGAAGCTAGGGGGCAAACAAGTTCCATACAAATTTTGAGAAAATCATATATCTTGATAACAAAAATTCAACATGGCATACCTTTGCCATACAAAATGAGATGACATTTTGTATATCTCATTCTGGGCTACAAAAGAAACCAATTTTGAGCTCAATGTCTCAAAAACTGACACATTTATGGCAGTTTCAAGGTTAAAAACCCACAGATTGGCCAATACACCTTTACTGTGGGATACTATCCCATAGCTATGATTATGAGGTATAAAACAGAAAATGTAGCTTGTTTATACTTCAATACTGCATAGTCCACTCATTGCCGGGGTCCCACACAGAATACACGTCAGAAGAGGGCTGTGTGGTCCCCAGATGAAACCTTTTACCCTGTATTGGGGAAAACTTCCCAGATGTGGTTTCAAAACAACATCTCAGCCCAATAGAGAGTATACAGGCTTTGTACAACCACAATCCAGAACTCCGAAGTGAAAAATCTTCACTTCCTCTATGTGGATGGTCTAGAGGACCTTTCCACCCTATTTTAGGATAAAAGGATGCCTTTTCTCTGCCAGAAAAGGAATACCCATCCTTCTTTTGAATTCCTATGTTGTACAACTGTCAAACACAGTTAAACTATTGGAAAAGAATCATTTCTACTTTAAATTGTAAGTATTTTAGCTCTTATTATAGTCATCCAACTGGTAAGACTACACCCAGGGCTTTCAGCAGTGCTCAACACCACTATTGCATAATAGTAAAGCCCTTACATGATTATATAAAACCCTTTTTATAATTACTTTTCTATTTCAAAAGTTATACTACAAGCTGTAAATACATTTATTACCACTTCTTCATAGACTCAGCCTGATAGTTTGGGGGCCTGGCTATATGTTTTGGACTATTTTGGCATAAAATGTGAGCTTTTTCTTATATTTTTATTCAATAATTGCTTATTTTGTTTTTTGGGCATAAAAATCTTTGAGAAATTGATAATATATTAAATATTATGTATTATTAATTTTTTGAGTGGTATATAATCATATGCCACCATTTTTTATTTTTTCACAAGGTTTGAAATAAATTAATCCCACATGACTGTTTTGGGTGTGCTTCTGATATCAAACCACTTACAAACCCAAAATAATTTTTTTTTCATTAAAAAACCCTCTTTACTGTGAATAGCAGTCTCAGAGGCGTGGTTGCACATATTGATAATTTCAATCATCCATTACAGAGCCACTTATAAGATTATACTTGTTAATTACAAGTTAATCTTTGAGATATTGGATACAAATTGTATACAATAAATGGAGAATACAGTATTTTTGATGTATGATTGATAATTTTAATTCCAACTCAGAATACATGAGCATAATATAGTAATATATTGCCCATAGGCCTTTCTGAGATGTTTAAATAGAGTTTTACAAAGTATTAATTGAAGTAAGTCCTCATTCTCCTTTGATTCAGTGGAAGAAAATTTCATCCTACTTGAAACCAAGTCACAGGGCCATAAACCAGTGCCACCTTCAGACACAGAAGACAACAAGGTCAAAGGAAAAAGGCACAGTTAAGGCCTCATCACCACCAAAAGATGAACACCAATAGCCACTCAGAGGACAAGAAAAGCACTAAGATCTTCTTCCATACAAGGTAAAGCAACCTTGATAACTTGTACAGGAAAGATTTCAATAATTAACCCAGTTGTAATTTCTAAAGAAAAATTGCCCAAAGCAGTAGAAAGAAAATTTGTACAAGGCACAGTCAAAGGTAAATACCCTAAGAGCATGAAGTTTTTGACTGCTTGCAAACACTAATATGTCCCCTGTGCACCTCAGGAATCTTGGAATCCCAAGGAACCAGCCAGAGGATGGAAAGGACTTGTAAGAATGAGAACATCAGGAACTGGACACCTTGGACACAATAGTGGATGGCAAGACACTGAGGGAAATAATACCCACTCTGCCATTCACCTTCCAATTTAACAGAAACCTCAAACCAGAGGACTGGAAGGATATGTATCAAGGTCTTCAGATCCACCAGCTTCTGAAAGACTTATTCCAAAGGAGCTTGGAAAACAAGAGGTTCAACATAGCATCCCACTGGGAAGAACCTGGAGCAAGTTTCCAGAAGATATGTCTCAAAGAGATACCCTTCAAATATCTTGTGGTAATCACCAAACGATGGAATCCCACCAGGCAGTTCAAACTACTGGAGGAGAGGGCAACCAGGATAAGGGAAAATAAAGCCACTATCCAAGCTATAGAAGAACAGCTGACCCAGACAGGGCATACTCAGATTCCTTCAGGCTCAAAAGGAGTAGACCAACCGAGCTCTCCAGTGATTCACACCATTCAGGCACTAGCAGATTAGTGGCCAAAAGTCACAATTCTTCACAATCCCAGGGAGTTTCCAGGAGAAGACAAGGATACAAAGAGAAAAACAAGAGTTCTTTCAGCCATACGCAGAAAGGGTCAGACCAAATAATCCAGAAGCTGTTGGAATTGGTGAAAGAAGTAAAAAGGGGCCAAAAAGAGCTGTAAATGCTTCTATAATCAGTAGCCTTATCAAGAGAAATATTACCCCCACTCAGAATGAACACAATGTTGTTACACCTGGGAGTAACTTAAAAAGTGATCAACTGTGGTTATAAATGTCCCAATTTGAAGTGCAAATTAAAGAGAAGTTTGATGAACTACATAGCAGAAATGTAAGGCTTCATGAATTGACAACCTTACAAGGAGCAACAACAAAATCCATCTAAGAGAGCTGTACTAAATTAAGCAAAGCCTCTGAAGAAACCAATAAAAGAATAAATCAAGTCTTTCAAGAGCGATTTCACTGCCAGAGGTACAGGTATTCTCTGGATCAAGACATGAAAAATTGTTTAAGGTGTGCCAAAACATGAAGCCTCAACCACCAGGACATGCTTTGGATAATAAATACCAAGAGGACATCAAACCTGACGTCTTGTTGGATAATATGCCAAGATCGAGATAACATGACTTATTCAGAGAATGAAGCACTGAAGCAGCTTCCAGAGGCCTTCATCTGGCCACAATCCTCTGGTCTAGGAGAATATGACCACATGGAGCTCATTGATAATATTGATGCACAAAGCATACCAGATTGAATACAGCATTCATTTGGTCCACAGAAATGGAAGAAATCCAGGGCAGAAGGAACTGTCCATGGTGGAAGAGTCAAATAATCCACAATTACAGCAATGTTACCTGGATATGGAAAAAGACCATGTCATTTGAAAATGACAAGTACTCAGTGGACAAAGATCCATATGAGTGGATTCTAAGACAGTCTAAAAGACTCAAAGCCATTGATTGTTGAATGAACATGAAAATGAGGAATCAAAAACTCTTGACACAGATTCCAGGAGAACTAGAGCATGAAATAAAATTCAGATTCAACCAGAGTTGCACTCTAGATAAAATTTCCAATACCTTACAAGATGTAAGGAAAATAAAAATATAGAGATATATTCCCCATACAAAAGCAGGGGTTCAAAAGAGCAAAACCTTTTGGGGTGGAAACTAAAGACAAACCAGAAGAAAGAGTGGCAGACGTGACCAAGATGAAAAACTCATGTCACAAATGTGAGTCAAAAGACCACTATGCTAACAACTTTTCAAAGGAAAAGAAAAAAGTCTATGCCATTGCAGAAGTCCCAGAGAAGCAATCCTCAACAGAGGATTATGAATCAGACTCTATGGGCAATACCATCAGAGATTGCTCTGACAATGACCAAGATCCAAAAGTGGAATTTCTTGTAGAGTACCAAGAGGAAAAACAACTAGAAATTCAGGCTGTACAGTCAGAAGAAGGAATGCCACAAGATACTGCAAAAACAAACTTGTGTAAACACCCACAAGATGCACAGACCTTCCTAGTCACCCAGATACAGGAGTGGCATATATACATGGGACAGCCACAAGGATGACTGTTTGTATTGAAAATTCTCAACACCAAATGATCATTGATATTGGTGTACACTGCTCAAAAGTGGCAAGAGAAACCTTAGCCAACCACTTCCCAAATTGGGAGAGGTTACTCTTGCCAACCAAGGCAAAGAACATCAAAAGTGAATCAGGGAAGAAGACATCCATTCTAACCATTATCAAAGAGATAATCATACCCCATAGGACAGGTAATATCAGACTCAACCCAGAGTTTGGGGTGCTTGAAGATTCTCACATCCAGGGATTCTTACTGGGGACAGACTACCAAAGGATGTATGGAATTGACACTTACAATAGTAAAAACAGGCACATTACTATAGGTACAAACAAGGAAAAGAAATTTTCACTTGATATATACCATATGTCAAACCAAGACCCTCTAGTCGAATTTCTGAATAAATTCAAAGAGGGCCAATGCAGCACTAACCTCACCAGTAAACAAAAAATTAGTTTACTGAAAGTACCAAGGAAAAATAGACCAGAATTTGCCATTGGTGAAGAACCTTTGGGAACTATAAGAGGCCATGATATAAAACTATATATGGATGTGGAAAGAACCTATCCACCCATGCTCAGAAGACTTTCATATCCAGAAATTCTGAAAACTAGGAAAGAAATTGAAAAACACATCAATGAACTCCTAGGTATGGATATTATCAGGAGGATATGACACAATTAAATAGTGTAAATCACCACTCCTCTCCTTATCAATTGGCATGATGGAAAATCCAGGTTGTGTGGGGATTTCAGATCCCTGAATAACTACACAAAAGGTCATAGGTACAATATACCAAAGATACCTCATGCCCTAGCCCAGCTGGCAAAAGTGAAATACATAACCAAGATGGATTGTATGAAAGCCTTTCACCATAATGGAGTTAAAACAGACTCCATGACATTACTCAGGAATATAAATCATATGGGCATATATGAGTACACCAGAATTCCATTTGGAATCAAAAATGCCCTGGCCCATTTCCAAAGGATGATGGACACAATATTTCAAGAAGAAATATTGGAAGGCTGGATGTTTGTATATATGGATTATATTGTTATATACTCAGATACATGAGAAGACCATATGCAGTACATAGACAGAGTCCTTATTAAATCTTCACCCATTAATCTGAAAATTTCACTTCAAAAGTGTAAATCTGGTCAACAAGAACTTTTGGGACTAGGAAATGAAGTCTCAGGCCTTTGTCTAGCCATATATCATGTAAGATGTGTCTATGAAACTGATGATGATATTACTATTAATCAACAGTACTATGACTGTTCTTATGAAATATAATAACAAAATGTTATTATAACCACAATAAAATAATTAAAGAATTATTTCTTTCACGTGTTAAACACTACTAGTGATTTTAACAGTGAGCAAGTAATTGTCTAAAAGAATCAATTACAAGAAGATTTTAATAATAAAACTTCTTTTATTAAAATAATAAAATTATTTTAATATACAATTATCTTTTGAAAGAATAATTATAATGATAATTCCTGAAGAAAACTAATTTTAGAGAAAAACTTTAAGAATTAAAAATAAATCGCTCACTAATACTGCAAAGGACTTATTGAAAGATAAGATGAAGAGATTTGACGTAGAACTGTGGATTTTAAGGATCAAAATGAATTTATAACAGTATTACAGCAATATATAGTTGGATTCTATGATTTCACGTCTTTCTGATTGATTTTGAAAGATTTAAAACACTTAAGAATAGCTATAACTAATACTTACTTGTTGGTAATAATGATTTAAAATGATAATAAGATGATGATGATCTGGAAAAAACAGCAAGAAGAGGCCTCTTTTAAGTCAACAAAAGCTCACAGAGGTGTGCTGTGGAGCAAACGGAAAAACCAGAGAGTAAGAAAACAACAAACCCTTTTGGATTATTGATTGCATCATCTGTTGTCATGTAAGATTATCATAATTACTTAATTGATGCTTTTACGTGACTACCAACCCCAATATGGTTAAGAATAAAAGGGGTAACATCTGTAAATATTCTTTTATTCCAAAATAATCTTTTATTTCTCAAATTTATCAATTTTATTGCCAATTTCATCACAGGTTGTAATTACTGTAAATTTTTGAAGATTCAGTGTTTCACATAGAATAGTCAAAAATGGACTGTAAGGAAGACTTTTAATTTTACTAGTAAAGCTGTAATTCTTTTTGGTTGTACCATAGATAAAGCAGTTCTCTATTAGTCCTGAAAGATTCAGAAAGATTCATTAAGAATTGTATTCTTAATGAATTTTTGAAGTTTTTACCTCATTTCCATGTAGGATTGCAAATATCATTGTTTCACTCGTTGCTATGAGGTAAATCAATGGATTAAAGTCCAAAAAGGGGTTTTAATTACTCTTTTGGTGTTTATCCATGGAAAATCATTAAGAATTGACATGGTTACAGGAGTCTAAGTATCTCTTTACCTCCTTGGCACGTCAAAATAGCAGGTTATTTGCTATTTTCTTAAGATTTACAGTAGTTGTAACATGGTAACCAAGTTTCCAAAAGGTTTTATTTTACCAATTTGGCCAAGATCAGCCATGGATCCAAGCTTTGGAGCCATTCACGCCTCTGAGGCCTCAGACGTTGGGTACCCTGGCTCTCTTTGATGTCATTTGTCCCCCTTGCTTATTTTTCACATGAAAATAGAAAATTAAGCTTCAAGTGAGATATCCACTATGGGTGTACCAAAGGTCCATGTAAGAATACCATGATATTAAGTGCTCAAAACATGCATAACACTATTCTTAGTGTGTATGTAGCATGAGATTTCTCACATTTGCATTATTTTGGCGTGAAATAGAGAAAAACAGAAATTTTCATGGATCTTTTATGTGGTGTTGATGATATGGTATTTGCGAACCTTTGAGATATGACCACATACCCAAAAAAGTCACAAGAAATATTTAATATAATTACACATTAAAAATAAGTACCTTAAAACTACAAAAATACCATAAATTGGTATAAAGCTTGGTTTAACTTAAACACCAATGAATAAAAATGTGAAATAAATTACACCATTGGATTTCCCGTGGTAAAATACACGTATACCATTTTTATGGCATATCTGTAAAGTCAATATTTAATAAGTTATAAGTAATAATACCTTATAAAAGACACAAATCCTTATTTATTTCAAATGACAATGAAACAACATGTGAAATAAATGGTACCATTGGATTATCCATAAAAATCTACACATAAAAAAATTAATAAGCTAACCTTCAAAACCAATACTTAAGGAATTAACCTGAATATATGCACTTTTTTGGTCAACGCATATATTCAAGGATTTTAGCTAATATCTCTTGAATTGTGCATGATAGACTGATGAACCAAAAATAAAGTCATCACGTAATTACTGTAGGAATTCAGATATGAAGTTTATTTCACAAGTTATAAACAAGGTTAAAACCTGTAAGGAATTATTGATTAAAATCAATAGAGCTGTTGACCACTTTGTTGTGAAGGTGGTCCAAACTTAAAAATAAGTAGACAGTTGGATTCTACTAGTTCATTCGTGAAGAATGATTTTTTTTTATTATAATATTCAAGGTATAACCCCTTGAAATCATAGTTTGAAGTTTAAAATATTAAATTTCGACAGAAAAGATGAGTTACAAGAAAGATCATCAAAAATAGAGTTTTGATGATGTAATGAAATTATCTTGGCAGAATGATACGGTTATGCCAAGCTATTAGAATTCACTCTCTGAATTTCTGTAGCGTGTAAATCTTAGAAGCTATTAAGGATCAAAGTTTGAGCTTAATTTGATCATTAATGATCACTCACTGTAACCTTAAATTAAGTTTAACAGTCATATAAGTGATAGAATTGGTGAAGACTATTAGTTTATGATTAAAACTAATAAAATCCACAAATTCGGGGTTCTGCCAAGCCTTTGACGTCATCAGACTTAGAGTTATAGTGATAACTCTAACTAATGGCGTAATAGTGATGTAATGAGGTTTGATCATGATGTAATCATCACCAAACCTTAAAATATTGATCAATTCCAGTGCATATGATCAGTACACGTCTACTAGAAGCCTGTTGGACTCTAGGAGGGAGGTATTTACTATAAAAAGAGCTCTTTCTGCTCTGTTTTCCCCTCAGACGCATCAAAAACATTAAATCAATACAAATAAAAAGGTAATATCTTTATTCTTTATATATAAAACTTTCATATTATTAAAGACCAAAGTTCATCTTTATTATAATCATCAATTTTGACGTTATTAAATCATTTGTTTAATTGTTTTTGTTAAAAATCTCTCTAAAACCCATTTCCACATAAAAAATCAAGAATATTTGTAATTTCTCTATTTTTTATTGTAAATACAATTTGTATAAGTTTTATTTACATTATTTGGCGTAAACTATCTCAAAATTATTATATTAAGTGTTAAAAGTAGGTTATTTTCTCTTATTATAAAAATTTTCTCTTTATTATTCATTTAATAATTCTTTAGTTAATGTAAATAGTATTTATATTCATTTATAACTTTAATATTGGTAATATTATTGTTATTAATTGTTTTTTATTAATAAAAAACAATTTTTTATGCCTTTATTATTCGTTTGTAACAATAATAAAGTGCCATTAAATATATTTATTATTTTCTATTAATATATTTATTTTATTATATTATTATATTTTATTGATAATATAATTATTTTTACGCCATAATTATAATAATTCTTTATTATTATCATTATTTTTATCTTATTTATTTCATTTAGAAGGACATTCATAGTACAATAAGTAAAATATTAGTAATTTTTACTTATTGTTTCATAGTCAAACCTTACATTTGGGGGCCTGGCCGTGATATTTACTCTAAAAGAATTTTAAAAAGATTCTAATTGGGCTTATCCAATAATAAATTATACTTATAATCATAAAATTATGTAATAATTTTATATTTATTGATTTTAAAAGCTATTGAGGTATTTTGTGAGCCTTATAGGTAATTTCATATACGCAAAAGACCACAAATATAAAAAATAACATATTAATATAAATAAAATAAATTTATTTATATTATTAAAATAAAAATCAAAATATAAATATAAAATTATATTAAAAATAAAAAATTAATTACAATTTCAAAATAAAATTACATCAAATTTTGAAATTATAAAATTACATTTATACTGGAAAAAATTAAGTAAAAATGAAATTTTAACAAAATTGTGAAAAAATAAATAAATTTGGAAAAAAGTTAAATCAAATTTATTATAAATTTTTATCCAATAAATAAACATATAAAATTTATTTCACCATTGGATTCCTCATGAAAAATCAGGTGGGGTCACCTCTGAATGAAATTCTTGTAACTCAACTCTAAATAAGCTTAAATCAAGTCTTTAGTATTTTCAATATAAAAGTTGAAAATCCTCAAAACCTTAATTTAATTCACACCACATGTGGTGTTAACCATCAATTTTTGTGTTAAAATTGAGGTTTTGTGTTTAGTTTAGAAGTTATGAGGAATTGAAGTATTTTCAATTGAATTCAATTGAAATGTCAAAATGGGCACGTGTATTACATAAGTGAACTTTGATTTACATATGAGGTATCAATTATTACTCTATTGTACTGTACAATTGAATTGAATTACATATTTAAATTATGAGTATAATACATGATGAGGAATTAAAGGAAAAAATAAATTGGAAAGATTAAATTTGGGGGGGGGAAAGGAACTCCAGCTCTAAGGGGGAGCTAGACCCCCAAAATCCTTGCTGACAGGCGTGGGATGTCAAAATTCACGCAAAAGTTCATCACTTTTGGCCTGGAATTGAGTTACAGGGTCTGTGGACTCAATTGATGATGAGGTTTTGATACCAACTGGGGTAGTTTTAGCTGTTGCCAAGAGGGTAAAACTACCCTTAAGATAAAACCATCATAGTAAAAACAGTTTTAACTGGTTTCTACGTCTCTGAAACACATTCTGACGTGTTTTGAGGGCTCTAGGCCTGGTATTGCTATAGTAATGGCTGATTTAAGGGTCTAAAATGGCTAAAAATGGTTTAAACTAGCCTTTTTTGGTCTAAACCAGGGTTCAATGATGCCATAATTGGCTTTTCTGTTGTCAGACTGTTTTTCACGACTGACAAGAGTAAATTTTACTTTTGGAGTAAGAGAATTGATAGCTATAAAAGAATGTCTTCTTTGCCCCACTTTTCTCTTCATGTTAGAATCTTTTCCTTTTATTAATTAGTTTAAAACTGTTAAGCCAATCAATCAAAGATTCCAACCACCACTTTTAAATCATTTTAATCCTTTTAACCACGTGAAAAAATCATCATAATCATTGTTTGTAACTCTTATAATCATTTTTACCCCTGAACCACCCCAAAAGTGAATTAAAGCATCTTTCATCACTGTAAACTTTGTCACTTTGTTTCCAAATTCACTCTGGTCACTTTTGGGCGTGTTTTCTCTTTAATATTCTTTTTAAAGACTTTGTTCTTTAATTAATTGCTTGCAGTTCTTTGCTCAATCAATTCCAATTGAAATTGCTCTTGAAGAAATTTCTTTTGTAGCCTTAAAATATCTCTTGTAGAGTATTTTTTGGATAAATCTTTATTGTTGGTAAAACAATAAATTTTTATATTATTGTTTTATACTAATAAAGTTATAAACAATAAAATTGGCGTGTTTTCTCTTAAAAATAATATTTCATACTATTTTTAACTGAATTTTACATCATACAAATTTTGAGGACAGGAAAAGTACTTGATTTTTAATCAAAGTTTCATATCCACACCTTACATATTTGGAAAGCCATTGTACTGTTTTACACGTGGTTTTTCACATCCTTAGACTTGCAAAAACTTTCTTTGAGTGACTCTAGTGATTAAAAAAGATATTTTACAAATTAAAAATAATTTTATAAAAAGAATCATATTCATTTTTATTTTATTCTTTAAAAATAAAAACATAAAAAAATAATAAAAATATTAAAAATCAATAAACAAGTTATTTTCTTCTTTTTAATTTCATTTCTTTAATTATTTTCTTTTTTTTTCCATAAAAAAAAGATATAAAGGCAATTTTTAGGTGGAAAATTGCCATATCTTACCAAAAATAACACTTTTATATAAAAGACTTATATTTATTTGTCTTTTTTAGTGTTTGAAGACAACCCAACAGACGATAACCAAACCACTGTTGAAAGATTGGTGGAAGAAACTTGTCAAAGTTCTCCAACACCAATAATTACCAAAAGAAAGAAAGCCAAGAAATTGGACTTTCCAGGACCCACCATTCAAGACTCTGAAGGTGAGTACCTCAATTATAAGTTGCCATAAGAAATTCCTGTTCTGAAATCCTCTTATTTCTTATTTTTCTTATAATATGAATACCAGAAGCGGCTCCCAATACTCCATCCAATCAGATGGAGCTGGACTCAGAGGTAGAATTGATTCCTCAGAAGGGAAAGGGAAGGGCAATATCCCCAGTGGAGCAGAATCCACACAAGGAAGTGCCTCATCCCAAAGGCAAGTCTCAGAAATGCCTATGATATCTGAACCTGAATTGGAACTAAGTATGAGTAACTCAAACAGGTACAAATCACATTCAGAGGGCTCAAATAGACATTTACATGAGCCAATACAAACAGTACTACACAGTGTACAAGGACAAAGATTTGGAAATGTTGCCTCAAATACACCAAGGAGTGATGAACTCCTGGCACATCCTGAAAAAGTTCCTCAAAGAGGAGGAAATAGTGAGATACTCCAACGGATGGAATCCACTATCATCCAAACCTCAAATCATAAAGATGAAGGAGTATCATGCCAAAAAGAAGGAGGCAACCAAGGCAGAAGCCCCAGTAGCTTCTACCAGCAAGCCCCAAGTCAACCCACTTCCCCAAGAAGGGAAGAAGAACAAGAAAAAGAATTGGAGAAACCCATATTCCCCAAGCTATAGGATCCCCAAGATCCAAAAAGATGCCATGGACAATTTCTTCAACAGGGCCAGAACTTTGATGGAATTCAAAGACAAAGAGGAATAAAGAATGAGACAACCCCATTTCCCAAAGAAATACCCTTGTCTCCTGATGTTTTAAATACTTTAACAGAGCTTAAAAATAGTATTTTACCTCTTAAAGACATTAAAAATAGTTTATTATCTTTCCAAGAAATAAATAACAGTGCATCATCTTTAACAAAACTTGTTGTACAAAATAAGAAAGAAATTGATAACATAAAATTTATGATTGCAAATAATAAACCAAAAGTATTGATTGAAAATACTCGGAAATTAATACAAGGACAACAAGAGTTGTATAAACACATAAGTGATATCAAAGAAAAAACTTTGACAATCAATTATGATGTGAGTATTGACAATCTTACAGAAAAATTAAACATATTAAGTATTTCTGTAGAAAAATTTGAAGAAAAGACTTCATCACACCCAAAATTACTTTTGGACCATGTGGAAAAGAGTGATGAAGCAAGAATGCATCTGAAAGATGACATTGAAAGTGAAATGAGGCTTATTACTGAAAAAATGGATTAAATTAATGAGGCTAATTTAAATATGCCAAAGTTATCAACACCATTTTCTCACATAAGAAGCCCTGTTAAACCAAAAGAGGAATTAACAAGTCCATCCATAACAGACTTGAGTCACGAAGACAATAACCAAGTCTTAATGAAGGAAGCACCTCAATTGAAAGAATGGCCAACATTCACAGGAGAAGGTGAATATGACCACATGTCATTTGTCAAAACAATTGACATGCTACAAGAAGATTATGCCATACCAGATGAATTAATCACTGCAAGATTACATTCATTGTTTGAAAAATCTGCAAAAAGATGGTATTATGGCATAAGGCAAACAAATGGCAAAAATACCTGGTCTTGGTGGAAACAACAAATAATCACCAAGTGGGCTAATGATGCCTGGAGGTACAAAATAGAAAATGAATTTTAAAATTCTTTCTTTGACCCAGACAAAGACAAACCTTTAACTTGGTTCTTGAAACAAGTTGAAAGACTTAATGCATTGTACCCAGAAATGTCACAAAAC
Source organism: Austropuccinia psidii (assembly GCA_023105745.1). Lineage (NCBI taxonomy): Eukaryota > Fungi > Basidiomycota > Pucciniomycetes > Pucciniales > Sphaerophragmiaceae > Austropuccinia > Austropuccinia psidii. Next base: position 38,420,694 of record JALGQZ010000009.1, on the reverse strand, counting down.
ATGGTGCATATGAAAATACTCAAGAAATGTGGAGGAGAGCTAGAACATGCCCTAAGAAGCAGGTGTATAGAACCATGCTCCACAGAACAGTATATTAATGCACTAGAAGACATAGTGACAAGAACAAAAATTGGCAGGACTTGGAAAAAATAGGACATTAAAAGCCCAAATAAACCATTTATCAAAAAAGATAAATCAAAAGAATCCTTCAAGCTCAATACATCCAACAATAATGAGCAAAGAAAATGCCATAAGTGTGGAGGTATTGGACACTTAGCCAATAATTTCTTTAAAAAGGCAAAGATTAATGAAATTGTGGAAACAGAAAACCACAATGACAAAGAAGAGGAATCTGACTCTGAAAAAGAGACAGAAGAGTCAGAAAGCTCTGAAAGTGATGAAATCGATATAATTAATGCACAAATTAATAATATTGATATAATTTATGAAGTACTGGATGTTGACTCAAACTTACCACAAGTTGGGACATCTGACACAAACCTGAAAAACATACAAGATGCCAAAATGTATAGGACCAAACCTGCAAGAGGAATGGGTTATACAGCTGGAAAATCAAGTATAAGTATTGTTATGGTTGATAACCAAGAAGGAAAAGTTAACTTAGATACAGGAGCATATTGCACCTGTGTTGGTAAAAGTTATTTAAAAACCATTGTCCCAGACTGGCAAGAAAAACTTATGCCAATACAAGGTGTCAAATTTAGTAGTGCAAGTGAGAGCATGAAGCCCCTTGGAATAATTGATTTAACACTAATTTTTCCTCATCCCTCACAGTTTGTCAGAATCAAAGTAGAGTTTGTAGTAATGGACAACTGTACTAGTAATCACTTCATACTTGGGAATGATTACTGATCAATTTATGGTATAGATATCTTCAACCAAAAGGATAGATATTTTACCATAGGAGACAACAAAAGACAAAGGTTTGGCTTCTTAAATAACAAAAAACAAATCACAGTAATTAAGAATAAAGAAAAAATTCCAGAAAAGGAACTTTTTATATCTGAACAACTTAAAGAGGCAGAATTCAATCAAGAATTAACAGAAAAAATGAAAGAAAAATTGATTGACCTCTTATTTAAGTATAAAAATGCCTTTGCAACTGACAAAGAGCCACTAGGTGCCATAATTGGACATGAAGTGGATATAATTCTTAATGTGGAGAAACCTTACCCACCTCTACTAAGGAGACCTGCTTACCCAGCTAGTCCAAGGGCTAGAGAAGCCTTAGAGGTACACATTCAAGAATTAATGGACCTTGGAGTATTAAGAAAGGTAGGACATAATGGACAGGTAGAAGTCACTACACCTGTCATTATAACTTGGCATAATGGAAAATCAAGGATGGTAGGAGACTTCAGAGCCCTGAACACCTATACCATCCCAGAAAGGTATCCAATACCTAGGATTCATGAGACATTGACACAATTGTCACAAGCTAAGTTCATCACAGCTATGGATGCCTTAAAGGGTTTTCATCAAAATGCCTTAACAGACAATGCCAAAAAAACTACTGAGGATAATAGTCCACTGTGGAATTTTTGAATACATAAGAATGCCATTTGGCATAAAAAATGCACCTTCCCATTATCAAAGAATGATGAATACCATATTTCCTGAAGAATTATCAGAAGGATGGTTAATTATTTATATTGATGATATCATAGCTTGCTCAGAAACCTGAGAAAATCACCTTACAAGACTAGAAAAGGTAATACAAAAAATAGTCCAAGTGAATATGAAAATTTCCTTGAAAAAGTGTCATTTTGCATACAGTGAACTCAAAGCAATAGGACATGTTGTATCTGGACTTAGTCTAGGCATAGACAAGAATAAATTAGCAACAGTACTACTTAAGCCAATGCCTCAAACCAAAAAAGAAATGCAATCATTTCTAGGATTTGCTGGTTACTATAGACAGCATATAAAGGACTTTGGAAAAATTGCTAAATCCTTGAATAAGCTATGTGACCAGCAAACAGTCTATGAAATGACAGAAGAAAGACTCAAGGCATATGAAGAATTGAAAAATTCCTTAACAAATGCCCCATTTCTTCTAATTCCAGATTGGAAACTACCCTTCAAACTTTACATTGATGCTTGTGGAGAAGGACTGGGTGCTGCACTACACCAGACACAAATTATCAATGATAAACCAGTGGAAGTACCAATTTGTTTTATTTCAAGAAAGATAAAGCCAACAGAGGCAAGATATGGAGCAAGCCAAATGGAATGCTTCTGCTTAGTGTGGGCTTTAGAAAAATTACATTATTACTTGGAGGAACAGTATTTGATGTGATTACAGACTGTAATGCTGAAAATCTCTATTAAATATGAAAACTCCAAATAGACATATGCTGAGATGGCAAATTGCTATCCAAGATTATAGAGGAAATACGACTATTGTTCATAAATCTGGTAATATTTGTAAAAATGCAGATGGGCTCTAGCAAATACCCCTGAAAATCCAGCATGGGTACCACAGGAGGAGCACCATATAGAAGGAATATGTGTTACAGAAATCGGCACAGAATTCTTTAACCAAGCTAAAGAAAGCTATAATATCGACAAGAATGGCCATATCTTAAGCCAACTTCTGATGAAAGACTGCAAAGATCCATCACTTTCATCAAGATTAGATGAAACATGGAAAAAGGCATATGATAAAGGAAGATTCCACCTCCTTGATTGATTCTATTACCATAGAACAGAACACACATGTGCTATGGCCTTGACAGATACAGCCCTGATAACCACTATTCTACATGAGTTTCATGATAGTGCTGCAGCTGGACACCTTTCAGAAGACAGAACACTAGAGAGGGTGAAAACCTGCTCTTGGTGGCCAAATTGGAAGAAATATGTTATAGAATACTGCCAAACCTGTTACAGATGTCAAAAATCCAACAGAGCCACAGGAAAGAAATTTGGAAGCATGATCCAAATCCAAGAACCAAAATCCCCTTGGGAAATAGTTCATATGGATTGGGTAACAGCATTACCTCCAGGAGGAGACAGAAGTTATAATGCATGCCTAGTATTGGTTGACAGGTATAGAAAAACTCCCATGTTCCTACCATGTCACAAAGATGACACAGCTATGGACACAGCCATAATGATATGGAATAAAGTTATTAGCAATACAGGCTTATTCCAGAATATTATAAGTGACAGAGACCCAAAGTTCACTTCAGCATTCTGGACAAATCTCCATAACTTGTTTGGGACAAAGTTATCATTCTCAACAGCTTACCATCCTCAAACTGATTGTTTAGCAGAAAGAATGATACAGACCTTAGAGGACATGATCAGAAGATGCTGTGCTTATGGGCTAGAATTCAAATATTCTGATGGTTTTACCCATGATTGGTGTACACTAATACCAGCTCTTCAACTGGCATACAAAACATCAATCCATTCCTCTACTGGCAAAACAACAGCAATGCTAGAAAAAGGTTGGAATCCAAGACTTCCTTATGATACCCTCAAAAAGGAATTAGTGGATATACATCCAACAGAAAGCAGTCTTAATATAATGCATGATAAAGCAAGACATCATGCAACCAGATGTATGCAAGATTCTTTCAAATATGCAAAAGAAATATGGGATAAAAGTCATAAGCCACCTGACTTCAAAATAGGAGACTTGGTCCTAGTATCAACCCTTAATTTCAATAACATAAAAAGCCCAAAGAAACTGAAAGATTCCTTTGAAGGACCATTTATGATTAAAGCACTTCATGGACCCAATGCTGTGCAATTGGAACTCACAGGTGAACTAATGAACAAACACCCAACTTTCCCTGTAAGTCTGATAAAACCTTACAGTTTAAGTGACAAGGAGTTATTTCCACTGAGAAATAAACCCCCACTCGAAATTCCCCCCTTGGAAGAAGGAGAGGAAAAGAAAATAGTAAAAGTCCTTAAAGAAAGAAGGACAAGAAACAAAAAAGAAAGGGAATGCCTTGTAAGATATAGAAATCCAACTCAAGAAGATGAATGGCTACTTTAGAAAGATATAAAAAATACTGATCAACTACTAAGAAGGTTCAGACATGAAAGAAAGCCTGAAAAATAGAAAAGTTAAGCATTATTGACCTTCAAGACTAACAAAGTCTATTGAAGAGGTAGGACAGTGGATGATACCCTAATTACACATATCATATTTTAGTACAATCTTTTTTGGTGGTAGGGAATGTGAACCTTTGAGATATGACAACATACCCAAAAAGGTCACAAGAAATATTTAATATAATTATACATTAAAAATAAGTACCTTAAAGCTACAAAAATACCATAAATTGGTATAAAAATTGGTTTAACTTAAAAACCAATGAATAAACATGTGAAATAAATTACAAAATTGGATTCCCCATGGTAAAATACACATATACCACTTTTATGGAATATCTGTAAAGTCAATATTTAATAAGTTATAAGTAATAATACCTTATAAAAGACACAAATCCTTATTTATTTCAAAAACCAATGAAACAACATGTGAAATAAATTGTACCATTGAGTTTTCCATAAAGGTCCACACCTAAAACAATTAATAAGCTAAGCATCAAAACCAATACTTAAGGAATTAACCTGAATATATGCACTTTTTTGGTCAACGCATATATTCAAGGATTTTAGCTAATATCTCTTGAGTTATGCATGATAGAGTGATGAACCAAAGATAAATTCATCACGTAATTAATGTAGGAATTCAGATATGATGTTTCTTTCACAAGTTATAAACAACGTTAAAACCTGTGAGGAATTATTGATTAAAATCAATAGAGCTGTTGACCACTTTGTTGTGAAAGTGGTCCAAGCTGAAAAATAAGTGGAAAGTTGGATTATACTAGTTCATTCGTGAAGATTGATGTACTTTTTATTATAATATTCAAGGTATAACCCCTTGAAATCACAGTTTGAAGTTTAAAATATTAAATTTCGACAGAAAAGATGAGTTACAAGAAAGATCATCAAAAATAGAGTTTTGATGATGTAATGAAATTATCTTGGCAGAATGATACGGTTATGCCAAGCTATTAGAATTCACTCTCTGAATTTCTGTAGCGTGTAAATCTTAGAAGCTATTAAGGATCAAAGTTTGAGCTTAATTTGATCATTAATGATCACTCACTGTAACCTTAAATTAAGTTTAACAGTCATATAAGTGATAGAATTGGTGAAGACTATTAGTTTATGATTAAAACTAATAAAATCCACAAATTCGGGGTTCTGCCAAGCCTTTGACGTCATCAGACTTAGAGTTATAGTGATAACTCTAACTAATGGCGTAATAGTGATGTAATGAGGTTTGATCATGATGTAATCATCACCAAACCTTAAAATATTGATCAATTCCAGTGCATATGATCAGTACACGTCTACTAGAAGCCTGTTGGACTCTAGGAGGGAGGTATTTACTATAAATAGAGCTCTTTCTGCTTTGTTTTCCCCTCAGACACATCAAAAACATTAAATCAATACAAATAAAAAGGTAATAACTTTATTCTTCATATATAAAACTTTTATATTATTAAAGACCAAAGTTCATCTTTATTATAATCATCAATTTTGACGTTATTGAATCATTTTTTTAATTTTTTTGTTAAAAATCTCTCTAAAACTCATTTCCATGTAAAAAATCAAGAATATTTGTAATTTCTCTATTTTTTATTGTAAATACAATTTGTATAAGTTGTATTTACATTATTTGGCGTAAAAAATCTCAAAACTATTATATTAAGTGTTAAAAGTAGGTTATTTTCTCTTATTATAATAATTTTCTCTTTATTATTCTTTTAATAATTCTTTAATTAATATAAATAGTATTTATATTAATTTATAACTTTAATATTGGTAATATTATTGTTATTAATTGTTTTTTATTAATGAAAAACAATTTTTTACGCCTTTATTATTTGTTTGTAACAATAATAAAGTGCCATTAAATATATTTATTATCTTATATTAATATATTTATTTTATTATATTATATTTTATAATATAAATTATATTATTATATTTTATTGATAATATAATTATTTTTATGCCATAATTATAAAAATTCTTTATTATTATAATTATTTTTATCTTATTTTTTTCATTTATAAGGACATTCATAGTACATTAAGTAAAATATTAGTAATTTTTACTTATTGTTTCATAGTCAAACCTTACAGTATTGAAGTATTTTCCATATTACCCCCTCAAAGAGTTGATTTGAGCTTATTCACTCTATGGAGCTACTCTAGGTGAATGTTTGTGTAGAATCCAAATCTGGCCTTAAATCCATTGATTCACTTACCCAATAAAAAGTTATTCATCTTTTCTAAAATCAAAAATGATGAATTTTGAATATATGCATGAATTATGGGCTATGCATAGTTCCGAATTTATTCGTAAGATAATTGTGGCCTATCTGGGTATGTAAACTATACCTCAAGGCTCACACACAGAAGCCACATCAAAAGCTTTGCCCACATAACTAGTAGTCTATACAAGGTATCCTCAAAAGATGTACCTTTTGAATTTACCAAGGAAAGGAGGGATGCATATGAGAGGATCAAATATGAACTCACCAATGCACCTGTCCTCATATTACCTTACTTTGCACCACCATTAAAGCTATATATAGATGCAGCTTGTAGTAAAGGCATGGGAGCAGCCCTTCACCAAAGACAAATTGTGGATGGTGAACAAAGGGAGGGAGTAATATGCTACATCTCCAGGAGATTGAAAGATTCAGAGGCCAGGTATGGAGCTACTCATACTGAATTCTTACTTTTAGTCTGGGCTCTAGAAAAACCACATTATTACTGGGAGGGTGCAGTATTTTAAGTCTATGCAGACTGCACAGCCTTGAAGTATTTACTTAACATGAAAACTACGCATAGACACATGTTGAGATGGAAAATAGCCATCCAAGAGTATATAGGTAAAATGAAAATCATATACAAGGAAGGCAAAAGACATACCAATGCAGATGGCCTCAGTAGATGGCCACTGGACAATGTCAAAGGCAACCCAGCTTATGACCCTGAAATAAATGCAAAAATTCCTATCCATTTCATGGAAATAGACAGAAGAAAGAACTTCAAATTTCCTGAATGGGAACCAGAATTTGGTACCTCAGACAGTGAGAACACTGAACCAGAAGGGACAGAAACTCCCATATATTTGACATAAGCTCCACAGAACTGCATAATGAATTTTTTAGTTCAGTCACTAAGACTTATTCCAAGTATAAAAAGTGTAGCATATTTTTACAACTCCTTCAAAAGAAGTACATGTGCCCAGAACTAGAATGAAAGTTAGAGAAGCCCTGGTTGAGGGACTATAAGGATAATAAATATTTCCTTATAGATGGACTACTCCATCACAGAGAGAAGCATACTAGTGCCCTCACATTGATAGATAGAGACCACATATCCCTTATCATGCAGGAATGCCATGACTACCCCTTTATGGGACACATGAGTGAAGACAGGAGCAAAGAGAGGGTAGAAAGCACAGCCTGGTGACCCCAATGAGAACAAGAGTTAGGTGAACAAATCATCACTTGTGAGATATTCCAGAAGTAAAATAGAAAACATTGGAACAGATATGGGCTACTTCAGCATATAGAAGAACCCAAACACCCATGGGAAACCATAAACCCTGACTGGCTCATGGGACTAGTCCCAGGAGGCATAGTTGATAGGTATAGTAAAAGTGTAAGGTGCCTACCATGTCAAAAGGAAGACACAACAAGGGACACAGCCTTGTTATTCTGGAATAACATCATATCCCCATTTGCAATCCCTAAAATCATCATTAGTGATAAGGACCCAAAATCAATATCAGGATTCTAGACCAAACTATATGAAATTCTTGGAGCAAAACTTGAATTTTCTACAGCTTATCATCCATAGACAGATGGTTTAGCTGAAAGGATGATCCAGAAAATTGAGGACATCATCAGAAGATTCTAAGCATATGGCATGGAATAAAAGGACCATGAAGGAGATATTCATTACTGGGTCACACTTCTACCAGCAGTCCAACTGGCTGACAAAACCAGTCAGCACTCTACCACAGGTAAATCACCCTCACTGGTAGATAAAGGGTGGACCCCCTATTTCCTGTGGATCACTTAAAGAAAAATCTTCTGACTATCCAGCCCACAGCCAAAGACCTCCATGACATGTGGAAGAGAGCATGTGATACACCTGCTAATTTCATCGCTCAGGCTAGTGAGTACAAAGAAACTGAGGTATGACAAAACACACATGGAACCAGACTTCAAAGAAGGGGACCAAGCGTTATTAACTCCAATCAGCTTTAATAACCTCAAGGGACCATATAAAATGAGATACTCATTTGTGGGACCCTTCACTATCATCAAATTGATAGGGAAAATGCATTGAAGGTTAGACTTACACAGGAGTTCTCTAGGAAACACCCACTATTCCCAGTGATTTTGGTAAAACCCTACTTCAAGACAGGAGAGGATGAGTTCCCCTCCAGGAGCAATACATACACCCCACAACACATAGTGGAGCTGGAAGACTCCCCTGGCCCTGTGAAAAAGATCATCAAGGCCAGGGAGATTAGACTTAATGGTAAAGACCAGAGACAATATTTGGTTAGATTCAAGAACCAAACAAGAGATAAGGATAACTGGTTGGCAGAAGATGCCATACCAGATGGTAACCTTAACCTGAGAAGATTCAGAGCCTCTAGGAGGGCTGAACAGTCTCATCAATGATGAACCTTTTTGGAGGGAGGGTATGTTGGCCTCTGACTCAAGATCAGAGCACAAGCATGAAAGCCAAATACCATAAACCAATGGTAATGTGGAAACCATGCAGACAGGCAGGGAATCACCAATCATAACCAATTGAAGATCTTCCAACACAAGATCAACAAGGGGTTTCATGGAAGATTCACCAAATACAGTTTGAAACCTCAATACAGCTCAATACAGGCAAAACCCAAATACAGGTCTGTCCTCAATACAGGTGCAAATACCTATTTTAATTCAAATACCTGTATTTGATACACCAATACAGGCTAACATCTCAAGTAAAGAGTCCTTCATCATACAGTCATGGGTTCTCATCACTCAAACTTCAAGCTTGCAGTTTTTCACATATGCCATCCCCCTTTTCACCCACCTGGGGGTTTTTCCCCCAGTTAATTTAAATATTTGATTTATTATTAATATTATTTTATTTCTCACTCGGAGGTATTATTTTATTAATGATTAAGTTAGTCTTAGCCTTCCCTCACCTGTTCAGTAGAGTCCTGGTGGTGATATCCTTATTAATCCTTTTGTCTTTTCTGAACAGCTTGAAACATTTATTCAGGATTATATTTGGTTGGCTCTTTGTTATTTATTTTGTTTTGATTTCATTTCTTTTAATGCTCATTCTTTATTAGTAGTAATTTTAACTTTTATATTATTGCTCTTAGCCTTTGAGTACTTTCCTTGAGCCCTCCATAAGTAAGTCTATTCACTGAGTGCCAGGCCCTCTTCACTTAGAAGAGCCCCTGTGACATTATTTCAATTGACTCATAATTGCTTCTTTTCTTTCATTCATTTTTATTCATTTCTATCATTCTTCAATTATGATTTTTATGATCTTATGATTTTTATGATTTCATTATCTCTAATCAGTTTTTATCTCATTCATTTCATTCAAATGCAAATTGATTCTCTTTCTCATTTATTAATTTTTTGCTGACCATTTCAATTTATTCTTAATTCTCAATGAAGTTTTATTTTCATTTTCTTTCTGAATTCAGGTTCTTCTATCAGGTTTAATTGATTAGAATTTGGGTTTAATGGATTCATCATTTCAGGAGTTTTCATTGAGGTAGGGTTATCATTTATTGATTTTTAAATCTCTCAAGAATCATTGATTAATTGATTTGATTATTCAAGAAATTGACTGTACCTCAAGATTTTGATTTTATTTGATTGATTGATCTGATTTTATTCCTCAAGATAGTTGAGCTATCCTTAATATTTAATTTAATTTATTGATTTGAAGTTCATTCCTCAAGAAATTGAATTGATTTTTGAAGATATTGACTGAATGACTCCAGAAATAATTGATTTGATTTTGGATTCACTTGATTGACTTGATTTGGGTTATTGCTTGACTTGATTTGACTTATTTACTGAAATTGATTATTCATAAGAATTAGACTTTGTCATCTTCATTATTCAATATTTCCTCATATTGATTCACTTCAAGACTTTTGATTGATTTCTCAAGTTAATCAAGATTCTCATTTTATTGATTTGGTCAAGCCTTGTTTTATTCTCAAGTATCATCAAATTTTCTTTTCTTTATTCAATAATGCCAGTTCAGCATAGCCCTCCTGCCAATAATACAAGATCTCAAAGACATCAAGCTTTTCTCACTCCTACAGCAAGGACTCCTATTGACACACATCATCAATTCATCAACTGAGTGCAAATTTGGACAGAGTACCACCAATGGAAGGCACAGCACCCTCCAGAAGAGGAGTTGTGAAGTAAAGAAGATAAATATCATTCTCTGGCTTGTTCGGTGGCTATCCAAAAATTTCTCAAGGGCCTAGAAGCAGATTAGGGGAAGCTGAAGATTAAGAGGGGGAGGAGTCTGTGGAAAAGGAGGTATCTGAGGAAACTGAAGTAGCAGCTGCCTTGGCAGGTGCCCCTGAGGCTTCTGAAGCTCCAAATATAGCCTCTTCTAATCAACCTCTTGTCTCTCAAGCTGAACCAACTTTTCTCAAAATTATAGAGAAGATGACTCAATTCATGGGACAACTCACTAAAACAGCTGCCCCAAGGGACACTTCAAGAGCCCCAGAATTCAAGACTCGATCAATGAAGGCACCTGATTCCTTTGATGGTACTAAGCGTTAGAAATTGAGAGGCTTTATTCAATCTTGTCAATTAATTTTCCATAATGACCAGAAAGCTTCTTCTCTGAAAGGAAGAAGGTTTTGTACTCAACTAGAGCTGGAAAATGGATTGAACCTTATCTCTCAAATATCTCCAATGAAGACCCTTCTTATCTCCTCAATAATTGGCAGTTATTTGAAACCCCGTCATTCACTCTGTTTGGTGATCCCAATGAAGTCAGAAAGGCTGAAAAAGGGTTGGACAATCTCAGTATGAAAGAAAGTGGTCGAGTTTACTTGTAAATAGCAGATTTCAGAAGCATAATGTAAAGAATTGGAGAATGGAGGAAAGGGACTATATTCATGTGTATAGAATAGGCTTGTTATCAAGATTTTTGGACAAATTGGCTTCTCACCCTGGAAACTTTGATAGCCTTCAAGAGCTCATGGAAATAACTTTGGAGTTAGATACTAGGTACCATGAGAGGCAGAAGGAAAAGGGTAGTCATCAATAGAAGAAGCCTCCAATCAGTGGATCCAACTCATCCAAGCCTCCCAAAAGTTCATCATCAAAAAAGCCTTATCACAGGAAGAACAAGAAGGGGAAGAATTTTCAAGTGTTCAAAGACAATCCTTGTGCTTCTCTCCTCCCCAAGGACAAAAAATCAATTGGTTCTGAAAAGGAGAGGAGGATTTAAGAAGGCTTATGCACTTATTGTGGTGGAAAGCATCCAATTGAAAAATGCTTCAAGAGTCCTGAAAATAGGCAAGGGCCATCAAGAGGCTTAAATAGCAAGCAGGGAAAAGCCTGAGTTGGGATCATGATATGTTCAATGGTTCTCACATATTTACTTCAAGTGCACAATTGTGCACTGTGGATACTAGTGTCAAGAAAGCTTTAAAATTTATTATTTTATCTTCTCTCTCTGATATTTTTTATAGTATTTTTGTTTATTCTGGTGCTACAAACTCTTTTATAGCAAAGTATTTTGTTCTTGGGTACTCATTGACCATTTCAGAGATCCCTGAAAATATTCCTCTTTTAATTTTGGATTCCAATGAATTGACTTCCCTGTTCATCATCCATTATACCAGATGGGTTGTTGACTTTCCTTCATTCCCAAGCTTTGAATTGGATTTCTTTATCATAGATTCACCCAATGGAGAAGACCTAATATTAGGCTATGATTTCCTTTACAATTTTAATCCCATTATTGATTGGGAAAATGGATTGATCGCCTATTATTCTAGTGGTATTATTTCTTCTACTAGTAATGCCTTTGCCACTGCTGTCAATAGTGTTGCTCTGGTTGATGAGCTTAAGACCTTTTCTGTCCTCCTTCTGCCCATATCCCTTTAATATTTCCCTCTCAGTCATTAATTCCATCTAGAGATGAAATATTCAAAGAGATAAACAATGTTTGAGAAGATTTTGCTATATCTTTGCTTCATCTCTTTCAAGGGGATATGGACCTTCCTCCTTTATATTTTCATGCCTCCCTGGAGGAGCAGTGCAATGAGGAGGAAGCGCCAGAAGTGATTGAATCTGTGTTGAAGGTAGTCCCTCCTTCTTGTCACCAATATTTAGCTGAATTCTCCAAGGTGAAAGTATAGAAACTTCCTCACACCACACCTGTGATCATCATATCAAACTGGAGGGTCTCCTACCTCCAGTTGGTGTTATCTACTCTTTATCAAAGAATGATTCAGAAACACTACGGGCCTAAGCTTCAGAGAATGTAGAGAAGGATTTCATCAGGTCAAGCTCCTTGTCAGCAGGAGCACCTGTCCTTTTTTCAAGAAAAATGATGGTGGCCTTTGTTTGTGTGTTGAATACCGCAAACTTAATGGTTTCACTAGGAAGGAAGGGTACCCTATTCCTCCAATGAATCAGATTCTGACTATCTTTAATGGCTCTACTATCTTCTCCAAGATAGATTTGTGTGGTGCTTATAATTTCTTGAGAATTAAAAAAAGGGATGAGCACTTAACGGCCTTTAGAACTAAGTATGGTAGTTATGAATATTTGGTCATGCCATTTGGCTTGACCAATTCTCCTGCTTCATTCCAGAATCTTGTGAATGATATCCTTGCAGATTTCTAGGATATTTTTGTTGTTGTCTACTTAGATGATATTATTTTCTTCTCTAGCTCTGAGGAGCAACATGTCAAACATGTGGCCTCTGTCCTCCAAAGACTGAGGGAGAATAAGTTGTTTTCCAAAGCCTCAAAGTGTGTATTTCATGCCTCAAGTGTGGAATACTTGGGGTATGTTAGTTCAAGTGAAGGCCTAAAGATGGATTCTTCCAATTTTTAGCAAGTCCTCAATCGGCCTCAGCCAAAGAGCATCAAGGCACTTCCATCTTTCCATGGCTTTTCCAAATTCTATTGTTGTTTCTTCAAATATTATTCCAAAAAATATCTTCTCTCACTTCCCTCCTTAAAAAAGATTCTCCCTTAATCTTCAATGAGGAAGCACCTAGTCAGTTTCAAATACTGAAAAAGGCTTTCAACACTGCTCCTATCCTATCCTATTTCAATCCTTCTCTACCAACTATTGTAGAGACTGAAGCTTCTGATTATGCCTTGGGTGCTGTACTGAGTCAGTTGAAGGACTCAGGAAAGAATCCCATTGAATTTGATAGTTGCAAGCTCCTCCCTGCTGAGCTGAACTTTGAAATTCATGACAAGTAACTCCTTGGCATAGTTTGGGCTCTCAAGCGCTGGATAGCCTTTCTTCTTTCTCTTTCTGATTCCTTTAAATTCTTGACAGAACACTCTTCCCTTCAATATTTTATGTCTTCCAAAGTTCTTGTTGTAAAGCCCATTTGGTAGAGTTTCTCTCTGAATTTCATTTCTCTAGCACTTACTGCCCAGGCAGACTGACCCCTTTACCAGATGCCTTATGGCTTCAGGAGGACGTGTACCCAGAGAGGGGGGGACTTCATCAGCAAGAATCCTCAAATCTTTTATCAAGTTCTCAAGAAAAATGAAATTAAAGAGCCAAGCTTTTTTCTATATCAAAGTTTAATTTTTCTCAGATTTAGTTGATAAAATTCAGAAGGAAGTATGGCAAGACAAAGATTATAAGGAAATTCTCAAGAATATAGCAAGATATTAATCAGTCTCAGATTATTCTCTTGAACCTCAATCCAAATTGTTATTATTCAAAGATAGAGTAGTCATCCCAAGCAATCATGAGCTTCAATTGGATATCCTTCAAGAGCATCATTAATCACCGTTGGCTGGCCACCCTGGCCAGGAGAAGACCCTCAAGCTGATCAAGAGGGATTTTTATTGGGCTGGAATGAATAAAATTATCAAGGACTATGTGTCCTCTTGTTAGCCATGTTAAGAAACAAGAACATTAAAAATAAGAAGTTTGGATCACTAAAGCCTCTTCAAATTCCATCTGGTCCTTGTAATTCATTATCAATGGACTTTATCACTCAATTGCCTCTATCAAGTAACTTTCATTCAATTTTAGTAGTTGTAGAATGATTCTCAACAATGGAAATCTTTATTCCAAATTATTCAAAAATACCTTTTTTGGACATAGCTCAAATCTTTATTGGTCATGTCTTTTCCAAACATGGTCTTCCAATCATTATTGTTAATGAGAGGTTATTTATTTGTGTCATCATTTTGGACTCAATTATGTCAGAAGCTCAAGATATCAAGAGATCTTTCAACTGCCTTTCACCTTGAAACAGATGGACAGACAGAGAGGGTAAATCAGATTATAGAACAGTATCTTTGGATGTATGTCAGCTACCATAAAGATGACTGGCACACCTGGCTGCCTCTGTCTGAATTTGCCTATAATAATACAGAACATTTATCAACAAAACAGTCACCCTTTTTCACCATTTATGGAATAAATCCCATCTTTTACTCAGTTCATATTTCTCAAGATATACCTGATGGAAAGTTATCAACAAAACTCCAATCAGTACAGAAAGCTTTCCAAGAAGAATTAGAGTCAGAAATAGAGCATTTTAAGAAGTATGAAGACAGAAATAGGACAATTCCACCTGATTTCCAGCCTGGAGACAAAGTATGGCTAGCTTCCAAGAACATCAAGACCACAAGAACCACCAAAAGACTTTCAGAAAGATGGTTGGGACCTTTTGAAGTTCTGAAGAAGATTGGCAGCCATGCATATCACCTCAAGTTGCTTCAACAATGGAAGTAGGTTCACCCTGTCTTCCATGTGTCCTTGTTAGAAACAGTGAAGCAATCAACTATCCCAAATTGACATCAATTGCCACCAAAACCAGTCTTAGTGAAAGAGCAAGAAGAATGGGAAGAGGCTCAGGTTCTGGACTCATAACTCAAGAAAGGTAGATTATGGTACCTTGTGGGGTGGCAAGAATTCAATGGAAACCCAGAAAGAACAACTTGGGGGCCAGCTTCCAGCCTTACAAACTCTCCAGATCTTGTCAAGAATTTCCACACTTTGTATCCTGACCAGCCTGTACCAAATTCCTCAAGAGTTTGATTTTTGGTGCTTGGTGGCGATTGGAGTTTATCAAAGTAATTTCCTCTCCTGGAATGCACCTTTAAGGGGGTATTTTACCCAAACATGTTGTAAGCATCACCTTGGCCTCTTTGTGATCACTTGTCAATTTCTTTGGACAGGTT
Organism: Austropuccinia psidii; assembly: GCA_023105745.1. Lineage (NCBI taxonomy): Eukaryota > Fungi > Basidiomycota > Pucciniomycetes > Pucciniales > Sphaerophragmiaceae > Austropuccinia > Austropuccinia psidii. Next base: position 38,405,151 of record JALGQZ010000009.1, on the reverse strand, counting down.
TAGAAGGCCTTTCAACATCAATACCCTTGAATTTGGACCTTTCATCATGATATGGCCAAATTCTCTCTTTTATTTCTTATTTTCTCTTTCTTTCATATTTTATTATTCCCAATTATGCCAATGACTATTATTGAAGACATTCCTTAGCTCAAATTAATTTATGGCAAAGTTTTCTCTTATTTCATGATGCTTGGTGGGGAGTGGAAGCTATAAAAGGAAGTTCCATCTCCTGGTATGCATCTCTGAGGGTTCTACTTCTTGTAAAACAACACCTTGGCCACTCTGTGGAAATCAAATGTGTGGTTTAATATTTTCAGGAAAATTATAGCCAAGAACAAGCAACTAACCACAAAAATATCAATACTCAGAAGCTTCTTTATTTTCTTTTCTTTACTCTCTTTTTCTCTCAATTCTTTTTTTTAATTTTATTTCATTTCTTTTACTTGTGTAATTTGATTTTTTATTTCTTGATTCAAAAGCAGCAGTAATCACTACCATACCTTCTTTGGGGAGTACATTCATTTAATAATTAAAGAACAAAACACTAGTAATGATAAAGACCAACTACAGATAATCTGTCAGATGTTTCTATGAACCTGTTGATAATATTACTATTAATCAACAGTACTATGACTGTTCTTATGGAATATAATAATATAATTATTGTGGCCACAATTAAATAATTAATGAATTCATTATTTCTTTTACTTAATATACACTACTAGTGATTATAACAGTAAACAGTAATTGTCTACCAGAATCAATTACAAGGAGTATTTAATAATAAAGCTTCTTTTATTCAAATAATAAAATTATTTTAATATATAATTATCTTGTGCAAGAATTATAAATATAATTTGTGAAGAAAACAATTACTAGAGGAAAACTTCAACAATTAAGATAAATCACTCACTAATACTTTAAAGAACATATTAAAGTTAATAGCAGAGAAATTTGATGGATAATTGTGGATTTAATGGATCAAAATAGATTTATAACAGTGTTACAACAATATATAGTTTCTTTATATGACTTCACCTCTTTCTGATTGATTCTGAAAGAATAAAACACTCAAGAAACATTCTGAACTAATACCTACTTGTTTGTAATAAAGGTATAATTGAATAATGTGATGATTTGGCAAAAACAGCAAGAGAAGGCCTCTTTTAAGTCAGCAACAGCTCCAAAAGGTGTTCCATGGAGCAAACTGAAAAACCATTGAGGGAGAAAACAATAAAACGTTTTGGATTATTTATTGCATCATCTGTTGTCACATAAGATTATCATAATTACTTAATTGAAGCTTATATCTGACTACTAACCCATTTGTAGTTAAGAATGAAAGGAGTAACAACTGTAAATATTCTTTTATTCCAAAATAATCATTTATTCCTCAAAGGTATCAATGTTATTGGAAATTTCATCACAGAGTGTATTTTATGTGAATTTTTAAAGATTCACTGTTTCATGTGGAATCATCAAAAATGGACTGTAAGTAAGACTTTTAATTTTACCTATAAAGGTAAAATTATTTTTGGTTTTTATATGAATAATACAGTTTTTAATTGGTTCTGAATCGTATAGGAAGATTCATTAAGAATTGTATTTTTAATGAATTTTTGAAGTTTTTACCTCATATATAGAATTGCAAATAATAATATATTGCTGGTTGCTATGAGGTAAATCAATAGAAACTAGTCCAAAAAGGGCTTTAATTACTCTTTTGGGGCTTATCCAGGGAAATTTATTAAGAATTGATATGGTTACAGTGGTCTAAGTTGCTCTTTACCTCCTTGGCACATCACAATATCAGCCTATTTGCTCTTTTCTTATGATATAATAAAGGTTTGACTTTGTAACCAAGTTCCCAAAAGGTTTTAGCTTACTAATTTGGCCAAGATAAGACATGGAGCCAAGGTTTGGAGCTGTCCAAGCCTCAGAGGCCTCAGAAGCTGGGTACCCTGGCTCTCTTTGATGTCTTTTGGCCCCCTTGACTATTTTTATGTCAAAATAGAAATTCAGCCTTAAAGACTGATATCCACTATGGGTGTACCAAACATGTATGTAAGAATACCATAATATTAAGTGCCAAAAATATGCATAACACTATTCTTTGTGCATATGTAACATTGGATTTCTCACATTCCCATTATTTTGGTGTAAAATTGAGAATTTTTTTTTTCACAATTCTTTTATGTGGTATTGATGATGTGGTATTGAAGTATTTTCCATATTACCACGTCAAACAGTTTATTTGAGCTTCTTCACTCTATTAAGCTACCCTGGGTGAAACTTTGTGTAAAATCCAAATCTGGTCTTGAATCCATGGATTTACTTACTCAATAAAAGGTTTTTCATCTTTTCTGAAATCAAAAATGATGAATTTTGAATATATGCATGACTTATGGTTTATGCATAGTTCAGAGTTTATTTTTGAGATAATTGTGGCCTATTTGGGTATGTAAAATATACCTCAAGGCTCACATAATCCTTACCAAACTTTCTTCAAGGCTTCTCTAAATTTAAAAATCAAGGAATCTTCATAAGAAACTGCCTCCCTGGCCAAAGCCCTAGTGGGTTCACCTGGAACAGCACTCTTCATAGCTTTATCCACAAAGCCCTCAGTCAAAGCATCCACTTCTGAAAATAGGGATGTGACCACCTTCTTATTCACCTTTCCTTTTATCAGTGAAATTTCCAGTGATATTCCAGAATTGACAGTGGTCAAAGATTGATTCAGGTTCTGGAGAAATTGGGTCTCTAGAACTGCTGGCCATTGGTGGTTGAATATTGGTGGACGTAGAGGAAAGTGTGGATGGCTTGGTTGGGGATCTAATTGGAGGGACCTGTTCACTTCATGCATGGTGGTACTGGCTGGGACTGGGGATAGTTAGGTGGATCAACTTCTTTTTTTTTGGATGGGGGGCGTAATTACAAGTTCTTCATCAATTTCATCACTGCCTTCAGCATTAGTATCAATTTCATCTTGAACCACCAAATTTCTTTTCAATTTTCCAAGTTTTCCATTCTTTCTGGTGACCAAAATAGGAACGTCTGGGACTACTCAAATGGGGTTGCCTTGTGGGGGAATGGGTCCTCCAGTATTGGTGCAGGAACTTTTGGTGTTCGTCCATTGTTGAACACCTCTCATTTTAGCTCCACTCACTGAAGCAGAAGGAAAGAAAACCATAGAAGTCAGTAACTCAGCAATCCCTTGACCATTCAACCCACAATTGGAGTGGCCAGAGGTGGTATCAGAGGTTGGAGGTTCATCAACAGGAGCTTCCAATGAAAATCTTCCACCCTTCTTGATTCTGATCCATAATCTTCTGGGATTGTCTGGGAATCTATGGTTGGCCTGAGAGAAATTTCTTTTTGCAAGGTTGCAGAATTGGCACCTGGTAGACCTAGCAGTAGCAGATTCAACACACAGAATCCCCTTCTTCTGACAATTGATGCAGGGTGGCTCAATAACTCGAACAGATTTGAAACCATCATAGGTTTTATTAATGTCATAAATCTCTGTAGGGGCCATACTCTCCTCATAAAGCTCCCTCAATTTATCAAAGACACCAGGACCATAAAGTACAGAAGGCAGGGAATCAAACTGATTGGAGTCACAAATGGAAGTCAGCTTTGAGCTCATCTTCAAGTCAAGATTCAAAGCCAAGACCAAGAAATTAATGGACAAATCCAAGTTAGCAAGTTAATTATGTTTTTTTGAACTTCAAGAATGGAGTGAAGCACAAGAAAATAGAGGAAATTATCAATATAAGCTGTTTCATTGGCCAAATTCGCCACTTTTATGCATTTGTGCATTTTTGCGCATAATCACTTCAAATCATCTTAAAATAATCTGAAAGGCCTTTAAAACATCAAAAGTCAAAGAAAAAAGGCTAATTGGTGCATTTGCACATTTTGTGCGTTTTGACTAATTCTGCTTCTAAAACCTTCAAAACCTTCATTTTATTCAAAATCTCATCAAAATGGGCCATTTTCAAGTATATTGGCATATTTGCACATTTCTGGCTATTACTTCTTCAAAAAAATCAAAATTATCAATTCAGCCCTTTTTGATAAAACCTTCATCAAATTATTGAAACTCTCTCATAATGACATAGTTGAGAATTTTGGCCAAATTGGGCAAAAAACCTCAGAAAAAAAAATTGGGGAAAATTCAATGGACTTCTGAACTTGTCCAAAATCGAGAAAAGGCCAATTTTTAACCTGATTTCAAGATGAAGAAGAAACTTTCAATGTGAGAGTGTTCTTAGGACATAAACCTGAAGTCATCCACTTATCATGAGCCATGAGGACTCAAGACAAGTTGGATGAAGAACACTGGAATGAGAAGAAATAAATATCACAGAAAAAGAAGATGGAAAATATATTTTCAAAGAAGAAAAGAAGAATCAGAATCAAGTCAAAGCAAAAGGACCTACAGGTTATGAAGATGAAAATTTTTTTTGGAGTTATGATTGGTGAAGAGGTGTAAGATTTGTCTATGAAACTGATGATAATATTACTATTAATCAACAGTACTATGACTGTTCTTATGAAATATAATAACAAAATGTTATTATAGCCACAATTAAATAATTAAAGAATTATTTCTTTCACGTGTTAAACACTACTAGTGATTTTAACAGTGAGCAAGTAATTGTCTACAAGAATCAATTACAAGAAGATTTTAATAATAAAACTTCTTTTATTAAAATAATAAAATTATTTTAATATATAATTATCTTTTGCAAGAATAATTATAATGATAATTCTTGAAGAAAACTAATTTTAGAGAAAAACTTTAAGAATTAAAAATAAATCACTCACTAATATTCCAAAGAACTTATTGAAAGATAAGATAGACAGATTTGACGTAGAATTGTGGATTTTGAGGATCAAAATGAATTTATAACAGTATTACAACAATATATAGTTGGATTCTATGATTTCACATCTTTATGATTGATTTTGAAGGATTTAAAACACTTAAGAATAGCTATAACTAATACTTACTTGTTGGTAATAATGGTTTAATTGATAATCAGATGATGATGATATGGAGAAAACAGCAAGAAGAGGCCTCTTTTAAGTCAACAACAGCTCACAGAGGCGTGCCATGGAGCAAAATGAAAAACCAGTGAGTGAGAAAACAATAAACCCTTTTGATTTATTGATTGCATCATCTGCTGTCACGTAAGATTATGATAATTACTTAATTGAGGCTTTTACGTGACTACCAACCCCAATATGGTTGAGAATAAAAGGAGTAACATCTGTAAATCTTCTTTTATTCCAAAAGAATCATTGATTTCTCAAAGTTGTCAATTTTATTGCCAATTTCATCACAGGTTTTAATTACTGTAAATTTTTGAAGATTCAGTGTTTCACGTAGAATAGTCCAAAATGGACTGTAAGTGAAACTTTGAATTTTACTAGTAAAACTGTGATTATTTTTGGTTTTACTATAGATAATACAGTTCTCTATTAGTCCTGAAAGCTTCAGAAAGATTCATAAAGAATTGTATTTTGAATGAATTTTTGAAGTTTTTACCTCATTTCTACGTAGAATTGCAAATATCAGTGTTTCACTGGTTGCTATGAGGTAAATCAATGAATACAAGTCCAAAAAGGGTTTTAATTACTCTTTTGGGGCTTATCCATGGAAAATAATTAAGAATTGACATGGTTCTAGGAGTCCAAGTAGCTCTTTACCTCCTTGGCATGTCAAAATAGCAGGTTATTTGCTATTTTCTTAAGATTTACAGTAGTTGTAACATGCTAACCAAGTTCCCAAAATGTTTTAGTTTACCAATTAGGCTAAGATCAGCCAGGGATCCAAGCTTTGGAGCTGTCCACGCCTCTGAGGCCTCAGAAGTTGGGTACCCTGGCTCTCTTTGATGTCTTTTGTCCCCCTTGCTTATTTTTTATGTCAAAATAGAAATTTAAGCTTCAAGTGAGATATCCACTATGGGTGTACCAAAAGTCCATGTAAGAATACCATGATATTAAGTGCTCAAAACATGCATAACACTATTCTTAGTGTATATGTAACATGGGATTTCTCACATTCCCATTATTTTGGCGTGAAATTAAGAAAAACAAAAATTTTCATGGATCTTTTATGTGGTATTGATGATGTGGTATTGAAGTATTTTCCATTTTACCACCTCAAAGAGTTAATTTGAGCTTATTAACTCTATGGAGCTACCCTAGGTGAATTTTTGTGTAGAATCCAAATCTGGCCTTAAATTCATGGATTTACTTACTCAATAAAGATTATTCATCTTTTCTGAAATCAAAAATGATGAATTTTGGATTTATGCATGAGTTATGAGCTATGCATAATTCAGAATTTCTTTTTAAGATAATTGTGGCCTATTTGGGTATGTAAAATATACCTCAAGGCTCACAAGAGGAATTATGAGGGGTGAAAATTGGGTAATTGGGGGGAAGAAAGTTTTTTCATCGACCTCATCGAGATTATTTTACTTTTATGGTGCTCAGAGCTCACCACTTTCAAGAGGGAGATAATGTCACAGCCATGGAGACAGGCAGACATTAGCAATCATCACCAATTGAAGATCTTCAAACACCTAATCAACAAGGGGATTTCATGGAAGATCTACAAAATAAAGTTTCAAACCTCAATACAGCTCAATACAGGTAAAATCCAAATACAGGATTCACAAAATATAGGCCTGTCCTCAATACAGGTGAAAACACCTGTATTGCATACAACAATACAGGTTCACATCTCAAATACAGACTCCTCCATCATACAGTCATAGGTTCTCAACACTCAAACTTCAAGCTGGAACTTTTTCATGTATAAAATCCCCCTTTTCACCCACCTAGGGTTTTTTCCCCCAGTTAACTAAAATATTTGATTTCTTATTAATATTATTCTATTTCTCACTGAGAGAGATTATTTTATTAATTATTAAGATAGTCTTAGCCTTCCCTCACCTGTTTAGTAGAGTTCTGTTAGTGATATCCTTATTAATCCTTTTCTCTTTTCTGAACAGGTTGAAACAGTGATTCAGGATTATTTGAGGTTGGTCTTTTGTTCTTGGTTTGTTTTATTTCATTTCTTTTAATGGTTATTCTTTATCAGTAGGAGCGTCATCTTTTATCTTATTTCTCTTATCCTTTGAGTACTTCCTTTGAGCCCTCAATAAGTAAGTATGTTCACTGAGTGCAAGGCCCTTTTCATTTAGAAGAGCCCCTGTTACAGGTAGAGCAGGATACCACCAAAGAATGGAGATGAGCCAAACAAGCTCTAAAGGCATCAAAGGAATGAGGAAACTCACCTCTTTCAAAATGTACAAGTACCATCATCATACGACAAAGAATAACAAAATTATTCCTGCTCAAAAAAGTTGCTGAGCATAAACCTTAATTTTCACCTCTCATCTGAAATCCAGGTAAAGAGGCTTAACCCCATAAATTGGGTATTACAATTGAAGCTCTAAGTCAGGGCTATCCAATGGTACTATCCAAATTGATCTAGAAACAAAACTACATAAGCTATGGCCAAGATCAGGCTAAATAAGGGTGAATGAAATATTCACCTCCCATCTAACTTCTACAGTTTTTGGTATGGGATGCCTAAAGTTGGGTAATTTTAGAAAGGAAATAAATCAAGCCTATCTGATGGTGCCATCCATTTCCCCATATCTCATCTATAGCAAAATTTATGGCCAAAACAAGCTCCATGAAGATTTTGAGAAAATCATATATATGGATAACAAAAATTAAACATGGCATAACTTTGCCCCATTCAATCTTACCAATACTAAATGAGGTCCCATTGTGTAGATCTCATCCAGAGATACACAATGAACCAAATTTGAGCTCAATATCTCAAAAAGTGACAAAGGTATAGCAGTTTTAAGGTTAACATTCCACAGATTGGTGAATACACCTTTACTGTGGAATAGTATCCATAACTATGATTATGAGATGTCAAACAGACAAAGAAGCTTGTTTATGCTTCAATCCCTCATAGTTAATTTAATACTGGGGTCACATAAAGGTTCTGTACAGCCTTCTACACATCACACACCTCAGAAGAGGGCTGTGTGGTCCCCAGATGGCAAATGTCAGCCTGTATTGGGGAAAAATCCCCAGATGTGGTTTCAAAACCACATATAAGCCCAATAAAGAGTATACAGGCCTTGTGCAGCCCACAATCCACCACTCTTAAGTAAAAAATGTTCACTTCCTCTATGTGGATTTTCTAGATGACCTTTCCACCCCATTTCAGGATAAAAGGAGGCTCTTTCTCTCCCAGAAAAGGAATCCTCATCCTGCTCTTGAATTGCTATGTATTACAACTATAAAAAACAGTTATACTCTTGGAAAATAATCAAGTATACCTTAAAGCTTAGTGTATTGTAGCCCTTATTATAGTAACCAAATTGGTATGACTGCACCCAAGGCTTTCAACAGCACTCACCACCACTGTTCCCAATAGTAAAGCCCTTATAACGTAAATTAGAAACTTTTTTAATCTTAATATTCCATTTCAAGGTCATATTTAAGGTTTGTAATACATTTATTACCAATTCATCAATGACTCAGCCTGACATGAGTATTGTTTCTGTTGCATCTGAGGGGGAAATAGAGGGAAAAGAGATCTATTTATATTAAAATCCTCCCTCCTAGAGATCATAAGGCTTCTAGTAGACACATAATGATATTGTACACTGGAATTGATCAATAATTTAAGGTTTAGTGATGATTAAATCATAATCAAACCTTCTTCTCTCATGATTATGCCTTTATTTGGAGTTATCACTGTAGCTCTAGGTTTGCTGACCTCATAGGCTTGGAAAAGTCTTAATATTTGTTTATTATATCAGTTTTTATCATAATATACTATTATCCACAGATTTTATCACTTATTCAACTTTTGATTCTAAAATAACGTTACAGTTAGTTATCACAAAAGATCTTAATTTTTTCAAGCCAAAGCCATTAAAAGAGTGAATTATGATATATTGGCATGTCCTTACAGATCTTCCAAGATCATTTCATTACATCATCAAAACTCTTCTTTTGATTATTTTATTTAGCTCATCTTTTCTGTCAAAATTTACTGTTTTAGACTTTAAACCATGATTTAATGGTTTTTTACCTTGAATATCAACATAAAAATTACATCATTCTTCATTTATAGACTGATAAAATCTGAATATCCACTTCTCTGAAAGTTTGGACTACTTTTAAATTAAAGTGGTCAACAGCTATTGATATTTTGCTTAATAAACCCTTAAAATTTATAGCTTTGTTTATAGCTTTCAAAATAAAATTTGTATATGTATTTGTCAAGTTGTTTTGTGGTAACTATAATTATGGATAAACTCTTTAAAATCTATATTTAAAATGATATGAGCTAGAAACCATGTATATGTGCATTAATCATAAAAGTGCATATTTTCAGGTTATCTCAGTAATTATTTACTTTAAAGATATTTCATAAAGATTTAATATTTGTATTTTGCGATGGGGAATCCATTTGTATAACCTTTCACATATTTTTATTCATTGGATTCAGAGATAATCAAGAATTTATACCTCTTTATAGAATTTTTACTTATTTTAATATTATAATTCTAATTCTTATTTTTAAAGAAATCTTTTTAAATTTGCTTTGTGATCTTTTGTGATATTTTGTCATATCTGAAAGGCTCACAGTCAGTCATGGCAATTTCTGATCTTAGGAAGGGAAATTCTTTTGGTAGGAATTGAACATGATGAGTTATATTGACATTACCTATCCCTGGGTCCATAATCCTATCAGATTGATGTCTCTCTCCATATCTGTCACAACCACAAAGATTGAACCTCCTCCATGTGTCTTGTGGCAATTCTAACCTGGAACCAAGTTGGGGCCAATTGGCCACACCATATCTTTTATGGCCAATTGGTCCCCTCTGGTGCTCTATGGCCATTTCGCCATTTCTGGCCTCAGGCCATATCCTGCCATCATTGGCCTCCATGGCCAATTTCAACCTCACCAACCCTCAGGCCTTCATCTCTGTTTTTGGGTCTGCGGGGGTTCTGGACCCCCTAGCCATCATCTTTGGTTTTGGGCCACCCCCTTTCATTAGGGGGGTTTAGGCCTAAATGGCCTTTTTGGACCATTTAGGCCCCCTACGGCTTCTACGGCCCATGGGCTGTAATCACGGTTCACGGTCCGTAGGTGTATTAGGCCCCTTTTGGCCTAATCCAATGAGGCCAAAAGGGGCCAAAGGGGGAAACCATCTAGCCCCAAGGCCAGGTGGGTCCCAAACCACAATTGGGCCCACCTGAGCCAATTTTGGCCCTCAATCCCATGGACACCCAATTTGGCCATAAATCCCTCAGGACCCAAATTTGGCCATAGACCATCAGGAACCACTTTTCAGCCCCTGGACTCTGGTAACCCCCAGAGGCCACCAGATCAGCTCAGCCAGCCTTTCCCTCAACTTAAGGGGAATTGTTTCCATTCCTCCATGCACCCCGTACTCAAGGTTGCAGGAGTGGTGCATATATGGTATTATATACCATTATGCACCATTTTTGCTCAGAAATCCAATGGTGACATTTTAAGGACCATTTTCTACCTTTCCAACTCAAGGTCCCAAAATCCAACACCCATTTCAACTCATCAGTCTGGCAATCCATGGTGGCAATCAGAAGATAATTCAAGGACCCCAACCACCTTAATCTGTAGGAGTTGGGTTGGTACTTTCATTCAGGATGCTTCCCAAGGTTCATTCTTAGAGGTATTACATCATTTCAATCAGTTGTCAAGGCATCAAGTATTTCAATACTCCTTGGACAACTCAATTGGTCCATACAGGTGACAATTCAATCAACCTGTATGTCCTTGGCCCAATTGGGCTTATTCAATCTTCTACTGCAGGAACTCAATCACACAGTTCAATTTAAAGATGGCCAGAGCTGTATTGGCCCATTTCAGACAATACAGCCGGTGATCCACCTTCCAGGATCAGTCTTTAAGTTTTTCACATATACTGGCCACCTTTCCACACCTGGGGACTTTTAGCCCAGTAAATTAATATATTGGATTTATTATCATCTTTATTTTCTTTTACTTTTTGAAGGTTGAATACTGATAATCTTAATTCAGTCATTCAGCACCCTTTCTCTTTTTCTTCCTCGCCTGTCAGTGGATATTGGTGGTCATATCCTTTACTAATTCCATTTCCTTTTCTGGCAGGTTGAAACAGTGAATTGAGGATTCACTTGGTTGGCTTCTTTTATTATCTCTGGCCTTTGGCTTCTTATCTTTTCTTTTACCTTTGGCATACTTGTCTTTTCCATTCTTCTTCTTTAAAGAAATTAATCCTTATTATTCCTTATATCTTTTGGAGCCCTCCAAGTGAGCTCTTGATTCCTGAGTGCAAGGCCCTCTTGCTTCCATAAGAGCCCCTGTGACAATATCCTAAAAAGATCCTTTTACTGCCTGCTTTATCAAAGTTTTTATTTATTTTTTGTTTGAGTAAAACTCTAGAGAGACAAACAATTGAATATATGTAAGGGAGGGTTCTTTATTGAACCATTTTTTAATGGGAACTTCAAAGTAAGGTTTTTCAAATCAATTTATGTGTTGATGGCTTCATCCAAAAGTGAATAATCTAGTCAAGAGTATTTAAGTAGACATCTGGTTTTGTTTATTTTAGTTCAATTTCTTCTTTTAGAAAAGGTATTTTGTTCTGGATTGTAGGGAGCCCTGGCCAATTTTTAGATTTTATTTTCTTTGGAATATTCTTTTATTTCTCAGTTGAAAAGTTCAGTACTATTATCTGATACAATTTTTGCTGATTTGGATTTTGATTGTTCTACTTTAGCTATATGACTTTTGAACATTCCTCTAGTTTCTGCCTTCACCATCAGGTATTTTGAATAGATATTGAGCACCTGAGATTAATGGAGAAGAGCGTGAGCCAAATGAGTCTATCTGAAGCAACTTTAACTTTCTGGTTTATTGGGGGAAGCTTCCAGAAAAGGTTTTTTCGTTATTTTGCAAGTAGAGCATGTAATGCAGTTAAACTGAGGGATTTTTTGCTTTGGATGAATTTTTCTGAAGTAATGAAGAGATTGATGACCAACAGCCAGGTGGAGGGTGATAAGATTCATAAGAAGAGTATAAATTGCTAGAGCTTTGGGAGAGTGGAAGAGAGTTGAATCTCCAAAGGTGAGAGATCCTGTAACCACTTGGTTCATCTATTGGTTGAAAACCTTGAATTTTTCCTTGTTTAGAAATTTAACTATATGATTTGTTATGAGGAGGGTAGCCATAATAATTAGGCTTGTGGAAAGAGAAGGGATGTAGATAGTATTTGGGAAAGTGAGGATAATATTCTTGAGTTTGAGTTGAATAGTACCGCAGCCTAATGCTTGAATGACTGATCCAGTGTCTAGTTCTAAATGTTGTTTTTGTTTTTCAATGGACAGGAGATATTCCAAATGATCAACCATTAATATTGTAGATTTGGAATCTAGAACAAAAGTTGTATTATTTGACGAATTCTTGCGTGCTAGGAGAGGCTTGAAAGTTTTATCATTTTTGAGTCGTTTTTTTGGATGAAGCTTCCAGAAATATTATTCAGAGTATTGAGCCAATGGATTTTGGTAAGCGTTTCTGAATATATTTCTCGTTTTATTTTTTTATTTTTGTTTCATTGACTGGCAAGAGCTTGTTTCGTTTTGATATCATCTTCTGTATGTACAATATACGCATGAAGTTCTTCTATGGTATCTTCTAATGACGGAGTTAGTTTTTTAATTTCACATTTTTTATGCCATAATTCTCTGATTGTTTGATTATCTTCAGGGATATTTCTGATTTCCCACATCGTAACCACAGAGTCCAACAATACTGATGGCTTCACTGTTTTGTTTTCTATTACGCTGCAAAGCTGTTGGGTATTTTTGTGTAATTTATTTGATGTTTTTTCCAACTTCTTTTTGTGTAGGTGAGCTGGGAAGATGTGTCTGAGGTAAGTGGTTTGATTCTGAATGGTTTTGGGCTGATAGTATTTATCAATGCTACTCCAGAGGGTCGTAGGATCATTGTTTGCTTCAGCAGAAAACTGACTTGCAATTTTGACATCACAGTTGATGCAAATGATTTCTAATTCTAATTCTCTTTGTTCAGGATCCAATTTATCTCTTTCGGTGGCTGTTGAGTTACTTTCTGTTCCAGTTCCTAGAGCATAAAGCTTCTTGAAGGTGAGAATAGATTTTATTCTGAGTTTACAGTCAAGGAAGTTACTTCTGGACAGCTTGTACTTTTCAGCCAATTCAATGCTATATTCAACCATTTTTAATGTAATATGAGTCTTTTCCTTTTTTATATCTGCATTTGTTGTTTAAAGATCCGGTCTCATAATGTGTGCGAAAAGAAGGGAGCTTAAGGAGACAGGACTAATGTTAGTCTTAGCCAATGACAGGAACAGGGGAGACACGATCAAACATAATAGTAATATTAATGAGAGAAACAAATAGAATGAGGATAGACTAGTTACAAAACAGTTGGTATTTATATAGACCAGAACAACAACCTTAATTCAGGGGGGTTTCAATTCATAGTTGCTAAAAAGGAGTAGCTTACACAGTAGTCTGGAAGTAAAAGATTGAAAATCACTAATGGGAAAGGAGTTTTTAAGTAGATAATAAAAATCATCAAGATGTAGGAAACACTTTTTACTACTGTTCTGAGAGTAGCGTATCAGACTCATTTTTATTCTTTCACCGCTTATGAGCCAATCAAAGAAGGAGGTTGAAAGCATGAATGAGCGAAAGTTAAAGCAGGTTTGAGCACAGAAAGCTAAATAATTCAAAATCCCATTGTGGTTTTCAGACCAACCTCAAACTACCTGGCTGACAAAATTAGGAATATGAGCTTGGGATATTGGAAGAGCACAGAGGTGGTGTCATTGGGCAGGATAAAACTTCTGGACCAACGCTGTGGGGAATGAACTATGCGGACAGCGCCGAATAGCAAGGCTTGAGCGGTGGATGAGGGTGAATCCGGAAATGACTTGCCCAGAAAAGTACTTAGTATGCCAGGCAGCTCGGCGCGACTTACCGCATAGTCTGTAAAGCTTGCCTGAGTTCTGGGGCGTCGATCTAGGCCAAGCTTCATGTTGCGGAATAGTATTGAGTGTGTAGGGTATGAAAAAATATGAACAGTATTGAGAAATACCGCGCCCAGGACAAGTGGAGGATATCATGATGAGGCATGCAAGAAGTCATTGCTCTGGAGTTGTTTGAGGGAGACATCTTCAGGCCTTGACAAAGGCTGCATATTTGAGCAGCTGGCTCAAGAGGCATCCCTCTCCCACATCCCAAGCTGCAGAAGGCCATATTGAAGATTGATGCGTTGCAATCATCCAGGATATGCTCAGATTGATTATTGCCTTGGCTTGGAGCCTGTCGCTGCGTGTGTTGGCTGATCGGTTGCCTCAAAGCTCCTCGAATGACCTCCTCGCTCGGTCCGAAGGCAATGTCCAGCTCACCGATGTCCTTGTGATGAAAGACAGCGCACTTCCCAACCATGGGTGGCTCGAGGTCTACTACCCAAATGGGGTACTGGCATACCGGTTTCAGAAAGCAATTCTCAGTTCTTTCCGGGGGATTTCAATCACTACCCTCCTGGATTCCTCCAATCATGTAAAACAGTCTCTCCACTCGGTGAATTTCCAACCTTCAATATTTTCACTCTCGAAGAGATTCTAGGTGGACTAACTTGATCCATCCTCAGGATGATGATCTCTGCTTTAGGCGTTCTGATTATACTACTGACACTTTCTCCATCAAAATCGATCCTCGGGGCGTCCGATCAGACAAGTGGTTTGTGTATATGAACTCTCCAGGGGGGCAGGGCGAAGAATACTCCTTTGAGAGAAACTATTGGAACAAAGATGGTATATGCAGCTTCTCACTCTCATGCTGCACATTACTGGACATACTAAGGCCTGTCTGTATCATCTAGGGGAGATTCGCGACGAGAAGGGGAACGTAATAGCTGCCCTAACCAGTGAGTGAATTCTTGACAAAGCTTCTTCTCAATTTCTGTTAAAAGTCTCAAATCTTGGTGGAGTCGAGGGGAGTACTGAGACCAACCTTTCTTCCAGCACAACAAAGCTATGACCCTTGGCTGAACCCTGGTGACGATGGTGTTCAAACCTACACTCTACATATAGCAAGGGAGGCCCCACACGTAAGTTCTTGTCTCTTTCCCTACTTTATCAGCCTATAGAATCCTAAACAAGCCCGTTTTTCGGATTAGCTTCCATTCGTTACGTTGATGGGCTTAGTTTTAATTCGAGTGGATGATTGCGGAATTTGAAATTTCATCTATTCCACGACGACATGCAGCCCAAAGGGAATACCTTTCGCATTCCTGAAGAAATATTCACTCTTTCAAGTTATTTTTGGCTTGAGAGCCTTAGTCTGTTTACTTACATTAAGAGAGCTTCATGATACGACATCACCTCTTAGAGGAAAATTTCAAATACTCTGCTTGATATCATTTTTTTATGTACTTTGAGGTGGCATTGCGCAAAGAAACAAGCTACAAGAGGCTATGAATTCCTTTAATAGAATTGTTAGCGCCATTTGACTGCAATAGTATTTGCCAGATTAACAATGAAATCCTTCTTTATTGATAAGGTCTACTCAAAGTTGAAGTTCCAAATTTGCTATTGGTGTCCAATTTTTGTTTGCTTTTTTCTTTGAAATCTGTTGGATTGAAATCGCTTCATCTATTGTTTTGCAAAAATAATCAAAATTTTGAAATGAAATCAGAAAAGAAATTCGTGAGAAAGAAGGAAAATTTCTGTTAGAGAATACAAATCACTCAAGAATCGAATTCTCTTATACTAAAATATGGCACTCTCAGAATACAGATAAGATACAAAAGCACTCATTGATTAGATAGAAATACAAAAAAATTCTCATTACCCAATTATTGACTATAGATAACAATATTGTCAATATAAATAGAGTCGAATGTCCTTGGCTAGATTCCTCATCGGCTCTTACATCTTTTGTATCTCACACCCTTACAGGTGTGCATCTTTTCTTTGTCGTCGCTGTCTCTCATCCTTGCTTTAAGTCAAAGTTTTTTATTAATACCTTGTTTTAAAGGAAAACACCAAGGAACTTCAAGAGCAAGACAGTTATTTCTTAGCCTATAAGTTAATCAGGGACAGGAGAGAGCACAGCGAACCTTCAAGAGCAAGACAGTTATGTCTTAGCCTATAAGCTAATCAGAGATAGGAGAGACGACAGCGAACCTGGAATGGTGCAATAATGAAAAGAAACAAATGAGATGATTCTACTGGAAGGTGAATAACGGACAAGTTTAAATACACAAGAGTAGTCTGTTTCGTTGGGGTTCAACTAGTGCACTTGTATAATCTAAAGTTCTAATTGATGGGGTAGTTCTTTATTAAAATGGTCTGAAAACGGAAAAGATAAATGTAATTTGGGACTGATAAAGAAGAAATGTACCCTGGGACTGATGTTCTTTGGGACTGATAAAGTAGAAATGTACTCTGGGACTGATTTTCTAATACTCCACCGTACTTGTTAATTCAGGATTTGAGAGTATCATCTTTAACTGGGGTAAAAATTTTACTAAGGGTAAATTTTTAGTTAGCATGTTGGCAAGCATCTTTCATGTGGGTAAATATTTTAGTTTCAGGCCTTGTTTTTCAAGAGCATATCTGATAAAATGAAGTCTGAAATTGATATGTTGGGTCCCATGATGATAGACAGGATTTGATGCTATAGCAATGGCACTTGAATTGTCTGAATAGAGGGTACATTGGACTTTTAGATTGGTTGTTTCCAGGATTAGTTGTTTTATCCAAGCTAGATCTTGAGATGATTCTGTTAATGCATTATATTTGGCTTCTGCTGATAAAAGGGCTACTACCTTTTGTTTTCTGGCTCGCCAACCTAGATGTCACAGGGGCTCTTATAGAAGCAAGGGGGCCTGGCACTCAGGAATCAAGAACTCACTTGGAGGGCTCCAAAAGATGATAAGAAATACTATGGAATATATTTCTTAAGCAGGAAATAGAGAAAGGACAAATATGCCAAAGCTAACAAAGAATAAGAAGAATGAAGCCAGAGGCCAAAATAAAAGGAAGCCAAAGCCAAGAAGCCAACCAAGTGAATCCTCAATTCACTGTTTCAACCTGCCAGAAAGAACAATGGAATTAGTAAAGGATATGACCACCAATATCCACTGACAGGCGAAGAAAGAAAGAGAAAAGGTGCTAATGAATGACTTAAGATTATCAGTATTAACTTTAATAATGTAAAAGAAAATAAGGATAAAAATAAATCCAATATATTAATTAACTGGGGAAAAAGTCCCCAGGTGCTGAAAGGTGGCCAGTATATGTGAAGAACTGAAAGATTGATCCTGAAGGTGGATCACCGGCTGTATTGTCCGAATCAGGCCAATACAATTCTGGCAATCTTGAAATTGAATTGTGTGATTGAATTCCCACAGTGAAATATGAATTGACTTGATTGGGCCAAGTACATACAGGTTGATTGATTGCCACCTGTATGAACCAATTGAGTTGTCCAAGGAGTATTGAAACACTTGAATGCCTTGACAACTGATTGAAATGATGGAATACCTCTGAGAATGAACCTTGGAAGAATCCTGAATGAGAGTACCAACCCAACTCCTGCATAGCCAGGTGGTTGGAGTCCTTGAATGGTCTTCTGCTTGCCGCCATGGATTACCAAACTGATGAGTCCAAAAATCCTGCTTTGAAATGGGTGTTGAATTTTGGTGCCTTGAGTTGAGAAGGTGGAATTGAGTCCTGAAAATGTCACCATTGAATTGCTGAGCCAAAATGGTGCATAATGGTATATAACACCATATATGCACCACTCCTGCAACCTTGAGTACGGGGTGCATGGAGGAATGGAAGAATCTTCCTTAAGTTGAGGGAAAAACTTGATGAACTGATTTGGTGGCCCCTGGTGGTTGCCAGAGGCCATGACGGAGATATTGGTCCATAGTGGTCCATGGCCAAAAAATGAGTCCTACGTGATTTATGGCCAAAAAGGTGTCCAAGGCGTTTTTGGCCAATTTTGGGTCCAAGGGAAATATGGCTAATTTTGGCTCAGGTGGGCCCAGATGTGGTTTGGGACCCACCTGGCCTTGGGGGCTAGGTGGTTGCCCCCTTTGCCCCCTTTTGGCCTCATTGGATTAGGCCAAAAGGGGCCTAAAAGGCCTGCGGACCACGGCTTACAGACTGTAGGGGGCCTAAAAGGCCTGCGGACTGCGGTACATGGCCTACGGACCGCGGCTTACAGACTGTAGGGGGCCTAAATGGCCCAAGACCCCATAATAAAAAGGGGGGGCCTGGATCCATTGGTGGTGGCTAGGAGGCCTGGAGACCCCTAGAAGACAAAAGGGACCCCCCAGGCCCAAAATCAATGATGAAGGCCTGGGGGTTGGTGAGGTGTGAATTGGCCAGGAGGGCCAATGGCAGCAGGATATGGCCATTGGGATGGGTTGTGGCGTAAGAGCCATTGAACACCCAAAAAGGGGCCAATGGGCCATAAATGATATGACGTGGCCAATTGGCCCCAACTTGGCTCCAGGTTGGATTGCCGCAACCATCAAGGAGGAGGGTCAAACTTGTGGTTGTGACAGTACCCCCTACCTTGAATGGTGAGCTCCTGAGCACCAAGATAAGGTAGAAGCCTGTTGAGGCTATTGAGACGGATTTGAGGGAGGGATTACAGAGGCATTGAATCTTTAGAAGAAAACTTGAACTGATAAACTTGTTGGCATATGAATTGAGGTTGACTTGGTCTTCTCTTGACATTGGCTTTGACAATGTTGAAGACGTGATTTGGCATTAGAGAGCTATAAGAAAAGAATTTTGAGAAAAATAGAAAGAATTAAAGAGAAAGAAACAGATATAAAGAAAGAAAAGAAAAATAAAAGAGAAATGAATTTCAAGGAGGAATCCAATCTTCATCACGGATTACGACAGTTGATTTTGAAAGTGGCCAAGGACCTGGATAAAAAAGTTTGATGCCAGGTGCTCACAGAGTGGCCAAGGTGATGTTTTGACAGAATGTAGACCCCTCAGGGAAGTGCAAACCAGGAGAGGAACTTACTTTTAGAAGTTGCCAATCCCGCCAGTGCCTTAAATAAGAATATAAATTGTATTAAGGAGTGTCTTGAATTGGAAAACTTGGAAAGAAAAATGAAATTGAATGGTCCATTTGCCCAAGTGAAAAATGGCCATAATCTTGGAATTGATGTTGAAAGCCAGGCCAACGCATCTGTGTTCAAATTGCAAAGTGCTCATAGAGTGGCCAAGGTGATGCTTACAACAAGGAGGAATAGAATACCCCTAAAGGTGCATACCAGGAGTGGGACTTACTTTTGGTAATTCCTCTCCCCACCAAGCACCATAAAAGATCAAGCTTTTGAAGAATTGGGTCCTGGCTTGTCAGGATACAGAGAATGGAAATCTTTGACAAGGTCAGGACAATTCTTGAGGTTTTTGGCTGGTTCCCAAGTGGATCTTTCTGGGTCTTGACTGAAACCTTTCCATTCCAGCAGATACCATAATTTTCTCCTCTTGAGCTTAGAATCCAGTATTTGAGAAACTTCCCATTCCTCTTCTTCTTCAATGGTAATTGGAGGAGGAGGCTCTTGATGCCGATTTGGGATTGTTGATGTCTTGACCGGTTCCAAGAGTGAGATATGGAAGACTGGGTGGATGGATTTCCATTGAGATGGGAGCTTGAGGTGGTAAGCATGGGAGCTGACTTTCTTCAAGATTGGAAAAGGACCCAACCATCTTTCGGATAGTTTCTTGGTGGGTCTGGTTGATTTGATATTCTTGGAGGAAAGCCATACCATGTCACCAGGATTGAAAACAGGCGGACTTGCTCTACCTTTATCTGCATACCTCTTGAACCGGTTTATGGAAGCTTCCAGTTCTCTCTTGACATCTTGCTGTACTGATTGGATTTTTGTTGATAACTTTCCAGAAGGAGTGTCTTGAGTTATGTGGACTGAATCAAAATGTGGATCTCTTCCATAAACAGTGAAAAACGGGGATTGCTTGGTTGAAGAGTGATCAGCATTATTGTAGGCAAATTCAGCCAGAGGGAGCCAGGTGTTCCAATCATCTTGATGATAACTGCCATACATCCGAAGATACTGTTCTAGTATCTGATTTACCCTCTCTGTCTGTCCATCAGTTTCTGGATGGTAAGCAGTTGACAAGTCTCTTGAAATCTTGAGCTGCTGACAAAGATTTGTCCAAAAGGAAGAAACAAAGAGTGAACCTCTATCACTGACAATGCTTAACAGAAGGACATGCTTTGAAAAGATATTCTTGATGAATAGATGGGCCAAATCCAATGAAGTTATTGACGACATTGTTGGAATAAAAACCGCCATTTTTGAGAATCTGTCCACTATGACAAGGATTGAGTCAAATGAATTGGACAGCAGAAGTTGAGTGATGAAGTCCATTGAAAGACAAATCCAAGGACCATTTGGAATTGGAAGAGGTTTGAGGAATCCAAACTTCTTATGGTGAATATTCTTGTTTCTTGAGCACTGTTGACAGGATGAGACATAATCCTTGATAAATTGAGTCATGCCGGACCAGTGAAAATCCCGCTTGACAAGTTTGAGAGTCTTCTCTTGGCCAGGGTGGCCAGCTAGAGGAGAATCGTGACGCTTTTGAAGAATACTAAGTTGAATTGTGGAGTCATTTGGGACTACCACCCAATCTTTGAAGAGAAGAAGTTGGGAAAAGGAATCAAGAGAATAATCTGGAACAGATTTACCTTTACCCAAATCTTCAAGGATACTTCTGTACTGGGGATCTTGCCATAATTTCTTCTGGATTGAATCAATCAAATTTGAAAAATATTCCACCTTGACTGCAAAAAACTTTGAGGGTTGAACTTCATCTTGCTTAATGAGTTGCTGAAAATTCATTGGATTCTTGCTGATGAAATCCTCCCCCCTCTCCGGATAAACATCGTCCCGACATGATAAGGCATCCGGAAGAGTAGCT
Source organism: Austropuccinia psidii (assembly GCA_023105745.1). Lineage (NCBI taxonomy): Eukaryota > Fungi > Basidiomycota > Pucciniomycetes > Pucciniales > Sphaerophragmiaceae > Austropuccinia > Austropuccinia psidii. The sequence continues at coordinate 38,384,038 of JALGQZ010000009.1, read as the reverse complement.
AGGCGCCCAGGGCGGTAAGTGATTGAGAAATGAAATTCAGAAAGGAATTCAGCCCAACGGGCTTGACGGCGAGTGAGTACTTTGGAGGTCATGAAGTATTGAAGGGAAGAGTGATTGGTAAGAACTTCAAAAGGGGAAGCCAGTGAAAGAAGAAAAGCCCTCCAATGCTTGAGAGCCCAGACGATACCAAGGAGCTCCTTGTCATGAATTTCGTAATTGAGCTCTGCTGGGATACGCTTGCGGCTGTCAAATGCAATGGGATTTTTTCCTGAGTCAGAGACCTGACTCAGTACAGCACCCAAGGCATAATCTGATGCATTGGTCTCTACAATGGTGGGTAGAGAAGGATTGAAGTGGGAAAGGATTGGAGCGGTGGTGAAAGCCTCTTTGAGTTGATGAAACTGACTAAGAGCTTCCTCATTGAGGGGAAAACAGGAATCTTTCTTGAGGAAACTGGTGAGTGAACTGATCTTTTTTGAATAATTTTTGATGAAACGGCGGTAGAAGTTGGCAAAGCCAAGGAAGGATTGAAGAGCCTTGAGGTTTCTTGGAGGTGGCCAATTGAGAATCTGCTGGACTTTTGCTTGGTCCATCTTGAGGCCTTCAGAAGAAACTACATAACCAAGATACTCCACGCTTGAAACATGAAACAGGCATTTGGATGCCTTAGCAGAAAGGTTATTGGCTCTGAGTCTGGAAAGAACAGTGGACACATGAGTGACATGTTCTTCCTCAGATTTGGAAAAGACCATAATGTCATCCAAATAAACCACAACATAAACATCGAGAATATTTTGAAAGATATCATTGACAAGATTTTGAAAAGAAGCAGGAGCATTGGTGAGCCCAAATGGCACAACCAACTACTCATAACTGCCATATTTAGTTCTAAAGCAAGTCAAATGTTCATCACCCTCCTTGATTCTGAGCAGGTTATATGCACCACGCAAATCAATCTTGGAGAAGATAGAAGAACCATTAAAGACATTGAGAAGCTGGTTCATAGGAGGAACAGGATACTTGTTCTTCCTAGTAACAGCATTGAGTTTGCGGTAATCAACACACAAACGGAGGCCACCATCTTTCTTTTTGACAAAAAGAACAGGTGCTCCTGTTGAAGAGGAGCTTGGCCGGATGAAACCTTTCTCTACATTCTCTGATATGTAGGCCCTGAGTGTATCTGACTCTTGTTTGGATAAAGAGTAGATCACCCCAACTGGAGGTAGAGACCCCTCCAGCTCAATATGATGATCACAGGCACGGTGAGGAGGAAGTTTTTCTGCTTTCACCTTGGAGAATACATCCAGATATTGGTGATAGACAGAAGGAACAACCTTCATCACGGTTTCTACTTCTTCTGGCTCTTCCTCTTCATCCCACAACTCCTCCAGGGAGTCATGATAAGATGAAGGAGGAAGGTCCATATTCCCAAAAAAGAGGTGAAGTGAAGATACAGAATTATCTTCTCCAACATCTTGAATCTCTTTGAAGAATTAAGCTCTAGGAGATAGTAATGACTGTGGGGAATGAAGGGAAGGAATATGGACAGAAGATGGAAATGATGGTGTTCTAGAATCACCAACCAGAGATGCACAAGATTTGGCAGAAGAAAAGTCATTACGGACAGAATTAGAAGGATCAGAATATTCCAAATGTCAGCATTGAAGGTGATCAGCCCTTGCCTCCAATCAATAGAAGGATTAAAATGATTGAGAAAGTCAAAGCCCAATATGAGGTCTTCTCCCTTGGGAGTATCAATGACTAAAAAGTCCCATTCAAAGCTTGGGAAGGAAGGAAGCTCAACCATATATCTAGTATGGTGAGTCACAAATAAGGAAGGAGACTCAGAGGAGTCATGAATGATAAGGGGAATCTTCTCTGGAAGTTCTGACGTAGTGAATGAGTACTTGTGAGCAAACTGCTTTGCAATAAATGAGTGTGTAGCACCAGAATCAATGAGAATACTGTAAAAAACATCAGAAAGAGAAGAAAAAACAAAAAATTTAAGAGAATTTTTGACACCAGTATTCAGAATACACAATTGTTCTCTGGAAGGAAAACTGTGAAGACCATTGAACACAACATGATCTTCACTCAGGCTTTTCCCTGGCTGGGAAATTTGCCTGACGGTTGGGTAAGCTTGTTTTGAGGCCTTTTGAAACAGGACTCAAGACTATGCTTCCCACCACAATATGTACAAAGACCCTCTTTGATTCTTCTTTCTTTTTCAGAGTTCATGAGCTTGAAATCTTTATTCAACAAAGAAGAATGGGGCTTGTCCATCTTCTGAAAATTTTTCTTCTTCTTTTGACCTGAGCTTGAAGAATTTTGAGGATAAGAAGAACTTGACTTTGAGGCTTCAGGCTTCTTCTCTTGATGATGATGATTCTCCTTTTGCCTCTCATGGTACCTGGTATCAAGTTCCAGGGTAACGTCCATTAAGTCTTGAAGAGAATCAATATTTGAAGGATGGGAGGCCAATTGATCCAGAATCCTGGATGGTAATCCCTTCCTGAAATGATGGATGAGAGCTCTTTCTCCCCAATCCCCGATTCTTGAAACCAAACTCCTGAAATTGGCTATGTATAGTGAAACATGGCCACCTTCTTTCATTCTAAGGCCATCCAGCTCTGCTTCAGCTTTCCTAACTTCATTTGGGTCTCCAAATAAAGCGAAAAGTTGGGATTCAAATAATGGCCAAGAATTGAGAAGATAACTTGAGTCTTGATTGGTGAGATTAGAAAGATAAGGCTCAATCCATTTTGCAGCCTGGCCTATAAGAAATGAAGTGGCATAAAGAACCTTCTTCCTGTCTTGAGAGAAGTTTGCCTGATCATTATGAAAAATAAGCTGGCATGACTGAATAAAGCTTCTGACTTTGAAGGGTTGAGTCCCATCAAAGCATTCTGGTGCCTTCATAGATGGAGTCTTGAAGGCTGGTGGTCTTGATGAATCAGAAGAAGAAGCTGCTTGAAGATTGGCCATAATCTGAGTCATTTGCTGCATAATGGCCAATAAAGATGGTTCAGACTGATGAGAGACAGGCTGATCAGACTGGGCTAGAGTTGGTCTTCCAGTACCTTGGGATGCCCCCACCGGAGCAGGAGCACCTTCAGTACCTTCAGACTCTTCCTCTTCCACAGAATTCTCCTCCTCCTCTTCACCGTCTTCACCTGGACCTTTGAAACTAGTCTTTCACATGCCTGGAAAACCACCAACTACTCCTGAAAAAGGATTTGATCTTATTGGCACTCTTCCTTCCTTCCATGCGGGGTCCTTTATCTAATTGGGCCCTCAGTTGAGGAACTGCTGGGGTGCCATCAAGAGGAACTCTTGGAGTAGGAGTAAGAACAGCTTGAGTTCAAGCCTGGGATCTTGTTTGTCTTGCAGGAGGTGAGTGTTGGAGTGGCATGATATAAATCAGAGTAAAATTTAAATAAAAGAATCAAAGTTTGAACAAAACTTGAGGCAAAACCGAAATAGTCTTGAGGATCAAATCAAATCAAATCTTGAGGGGAAAAAATCAATGATTCAATTAAAGTCTTCAAGTACGTCAATCAATCAATCGAATGAGTCTTGAAGCCAAAGAATCAAAATCAATGAAAATCTTGAATTCAATAAATCAATCAATCAAAATCAATGAAATCAAATCTTGCAGTGAAAATCAATCAGTCAAATGAATTCTTGAGTCAAAAATCAATTTATGTCAAAGTCTTGATGTGAAATTCAGCAAATCAATGGAAAAATCTTCAGGTCAATCAAATATCTTGAAGTCAATATCAATTATGTCAAATCAGTCAATCAAATCAATTATCAAGTGAATTCTTCCTGAAATCAAAATTCTTGAAGAGGAAATCAAATTGAATCCTGATATGAAGAACGTGTCTGAATAATTTGATGAATAATCTGAATTCAAATTAACAAGACGCCTGAAATGAAGGATAAAATGAGATTGATGATTGAGATTAAGATTGAAAAGATAAACAGAAAATAAAACTTGTGTCAGCTTTCAATTTTCAGAATGAAGAAATGAGTAAGAGAAAATTGAGGGTGACATAGAATCATTAATTTTCATAAGCATTAAAGAGTCATAATTTCAATGAATGAATGAATAAAAATGATGAAGAATGAATGAATAGAATGAAAAGAAATGATTAGTTAATTAATATAATGTCACAGGGGCTCTTATGGAAGCAAGAGGGCCTGGCACTCAGGAATCAAGAACTCACTTGGAGGGCTCCAAAAGATGATAAGAAATACTATGGAATATATTTCTTAAGCAGGAAATAGAGAAAGGACAAATATGCCAAAGCTAACAAAGAATAAGAAGAATGAAGCCAGAGGCCAAAATAAAAGGAAGCCAAAGCCAAGAAGCCAACCAAGTGAATCCTCAATTCACTGTTTCAACCTGCCAGAAAGAACAATGGAATTTGTAAAGGATATGACCACCAATATCCACTGACAGGCGAAGAAAGAAAGAGAAAAGGTGCTAATGACTGACTTAAAATTATCAGTATTAACTTTAATAATGTAAAAGAAAATAAGGATAAAAATAAATCCAATATATTAATTAACTGGGGAAAAAGTCCCCAGGTGCTGAAAGGTGGCCAGTATATATGAAAAACTGAAAGATTGATCCTGAAGGTGGATCACCGGCTGTATTGTCCAAATCGGGCCAATACAATTCTGGCCATCTTGAAATTGAATTGTGTAATTGAATTCCCACAGTGAAATATGAATTGACTTGATTGGGCCAAGTACATACAGGTTGATTGATTGCCGCCTGTATGAACCAATTGAGTTGTCCAAGGAGTATTGAAACACTTGAATGCCTTGACAACTGATTGAAATGATGGAATACCTCTGAGAATGAACCTTGGAAGAATCCTGAATGAGAGTACCAACCCAACTCCTGCATAGCCAGGTGGTTGGAGTCCTTGAATGGTCTTCTGCTTGCCGCCATGGATTACCAAACTGATGAGTCCAAAAATCCTCCTTCGAAATGGGCGTTGGATTTTGGTGCCTTTAGTTGAGAAGGTGGAATTGAGTCCTGAAAATGTCACCATTGAATTGCTGAGCCAAAATGGTGCATAATGGTATATAACACCATATATGCACCACTCCTGCAACCTTGAGTACGGGGTGCATGGAGGAATGGAAGAATCTTCCTTAAGTTGAGGGAAAACGTGATGAACTGATTTGGTGGCCCCTGGTGGTTTCCAGAGGCCATGACGGAGATATTGGTCCATAGTGGTCCATGGCCAAAAAATGAGTCCTACGTGATTTATGGCCAAAAAGGTGTCCAAGGCGTTTTTGGCCAATTTTGGGTCCAAGGGAAATATGGCTAATTTTGGCTCAGGTGGTCCCAGATGTGGTTTGGGACCCACCTGGCCTTGGGGGCTAGGTGGTTGCCCCCTTTGCCCCCTTTTGGCCTCATTGGATTAGGCCAAAAGGGGCCTAAAAGGCCTGCAGACCGCGGCCCACGGACCGTACGGACTGTAGGGGGCCTAAATGGCCCAAGACCCCCTAAGGAAAAGGGGGGGCCTGGATCCATTGGTGGTGGCTAGGAGGCCTGGAGACCCCTAAAAGACAAAAGGGACCCCCCAGGCCCAAAATCAATGATGAAGGCCTGGGGGTTGGTGAGGTGTGAATTGGCCAGGAGGGCCAATGGCAGCAGGATATGGCCTGAGGCCATAAATGGCCATTGGGATGGGTTGTGGCGTAAGAGCCATTGAAAACCCAAAAAGGGGCCAATGGGGCATAAATGATATGACGTGGCCGATTGGCCCCAACTTGGCTCCAGGTTGGATTGCCGCAACCATCAAGGAGGAGGGTCAAACTCGTGGTTGTGACACTAGAGCTCCAAAAAAATACACAAGGGAGCTGGGGAAGGACTTGTTTTCAGATCCTCCTCCCCAGTCAGAGTCAGAGAAGCCAAGAATTTCTTTTTCATGGTGGTTGAGGAGGTTTCTCGCAAGTTTGAGCGAGTATTGTCTAGTACCAGAGAGGTATTTTAGTATGTGAATGATTGTGGAGTAATGGGGCTCCTGTGGTGATTGGAGAAATTGTGATAGAAAAGATACCACAAAGGAAAGGTCTGGTTGGGTACATTGGACTAACTATTGAAGTAATCCCACTGCTCTTCTGTAATTGAAGGGTGGCTGGCAGCAAGAATTCTTGTTTATTATTTTGAATTGTTTATAGTTGCTGGGTAGTGGGGAAGGAGTTGGTTTAACTTGGTCCATGTTGAATTTGGTAAGGATGGAGCTGATGTATGTGTCTTGTATTAGTGAAATGGATGTGTCACCTTGGCTGATACGGATACCTAGGGCATACTTAGGAAGTCCCAGGTTCTCCATTTCAAAGAAATTACTGATTTTGTTTTTAAAAGAAGAATTCCACATGCCTCCAAAAATGAGGTCATTGATGTGTACAACGAGCCACATGGGGTTGAGTGTGGAGCTTGAGTGGTATAGACAGGGGTCAGTATAGCAGTAATTTAAGCCAATTTTGATGATAGTATTGTTAAGAACCTTATGCCAACAGTAGGGGCTTTGCTTAAGAGCATAGAGGTATTTTTTTAAAACAAAGACCTGAGTGTGTCAGGGTGACTCTATGATATAGCTTTAAAATGATAATAGAAACTATAACTCTGAGTGTGACACGAAAATGATGATGATATTTAAAGTGAGAATATGAGTAAAAGGGCTGGACTAAAATAATTTAGCGATGGTGAGTGCTGCTGATAGCCCTGGGTGCAGTTTTTGTCTGTTGGTTTACAATAACAAACCCTACAATAATTAAACTTATAATTATACCTGTTAGATTCTAAGAGTACCACTTTTTTAAGAAGTTATACCACATAAGAATATCAAGAACAGGATGCTGGATTTGCTTCCTGGTGAGGCAAAGCCTCCTTTTATCTTGTTCTGGTGTAGTGGGAGGTGGTTTACCTCTGCACACGACCACAGAGTGAAAATTTTCACTACTGTGGGCTGGTTTGTGGTTCTATACACTCAATACAGGCTAGTATTGGGTTGAAATGTAGTTTTAGAACCACAAGTAGTCATTTTTACCCTATACAGCGTGAATATTTTCACCAATGGAGTTTACAGGTGTGCTCTGGTGCTCCTGACGCATCAGAAAATGTACAGAACCTGTATGGACCTCTGTATTTGACTTAACTATGAGGTATTGAAGTCTAAATAAGCTTCTGTGTCTGTTTGACACCTCATAATCATACCTATGGGATAGTATCCCACTATAGGGCTGTATTGGCCAAACTGTGGGATTTTGACCTTAAAACAGCCATACCTTTGTCAGTTTTTGAGATATCAACCTCAAAATTGGTTTGGTGTGTATCCCTGAATGTGTTCTACACAATGGTACCTCATTTGATATGGTTATCATCAAAAATGGCAAAGTTATTCCATGTACAAGTTTTTTGGACATATGTATGTTTTGGACAAAAAGCTGTATTGGCTTGTTTGCCCCATAAATTCTGGTATAGTTCAGATATGAGGAAATGAATGAAACCATCAGATAGCTCTTATTGTTCTCTTTCCAAAAAGACCCCACTTTAGGTATCTCACACTAAAACTGTAGAAGTTGGATGAGAGGTGAATGTTTTGTTCACCCTTATTTGGCCTGAATTTGACCATAACTTCAGTAATACTTGTGCTAGCTCAGTTTGGCTGGTACCATTGGATAGCCCTGGCTTAGTGCTTCATTTTGCATACCCATTTGATGGGGTTAAGCCTCTTACTCTGTATTTCAGATGAGAGGTGAAAATTAAGGTTTATGCTCAGCAATAACTTTGTTATTCTTTGTCCTATGGTGATGGGACTGATATTTTCAGGAAGGGGTTAGTTTCGTCTTTCTTTTGATACCTTTTGTGCTGATTTGGCTCAGCTCCATGTTTTGGTGGTATCTTGGCTATACCATTGATTTATGGTATATTGGCTGTCATGCTTGTGCTCTGGTTTTGAGTCACAGGCTGACATACCCTCCCTCTAAAAAAAGGCTCATCATTGATGAGACTTTCATCTCCTCTTGGAGGTATTAGCATGGTTCATTTGAACTTGAGCCAACAACTTTCTTGTGGTCATACCCTCCCTGTCTGGTGGCTTATGTTTCAAACCATCCAGGTGTTTGGTCATTGGTTTCCTCCTTCCGGAGTGGACTGAACCAATTTCCTTTCTTCCATGGTTCTTAAATTCCACCAAATATTCCTCATGGGGGTTGGGTTCACTGTATGAATTATCTCCACAGCCGTTCCCCACACTATCAGAGTCAGATTCATGACCTTCTTGGTCTTTTCTTGTTTCTTCCTCCCTTGAAAATATCTCTTCCCTGTCTTTGGGAGAATTTTCTGCATAGTGGTTGGGTGATTCAGAGTTGTGGAATCCTGTTGTGATTTCAGATTTTGAATCATGAGTTTTTTTGGCTTCCAGGGTTGGATTCTCCCTGTTATCACAAGTACTATGGTTATTGTATCTACCAATAGATGTTCTAATCCTTACTTCTTGCAAAGTATTGGATATCTCATCCAAGGTGGATTCTTTGGAGCATCTGAATTTTACTGCATGTTCTAAGTCTCCTGGTAGTTTGGTCAACAGTTTGTGATTTCTCATTTCTGTTGTTATGTGAGGGTCAATGGCTATTAGCCTTTTTGACTGTCTCAGACACCAATCATAAGGATCTTTGTCTACTGTGTACCTATCATTTCCAAATGAAAGGGTTTTCTGCCATATCCATGTATCATTTCTGTACTTTTGGATTATTGGGCTCCTCAACCAAGGCCAGTTTCTTCTGCCATGGATTTCTTTCATTTGTGTGTACCAAATACTAGCATTTCCTTTAAAAGCTGTATTTAATCTGGCATTAATCTAGTAATCTGGTATACTTGGTACATCAGTGAAGAGTCTATCAATATAATCTATGAGTTCCATATGATCATACTCTCCAGTTCCAGAGAAGTTGGGCCAGCTTGAGGCCTCAGGAAGCTGTTTCAAGGCTTCCTTTTCAGTTTAAGACATATTATGTCCATCCTGGTATTTTGATGGAGACCCTGCCTTATTCACCAATAAAGAGTCTGGTTTGATGTCTTCATGGTGGTATGGGATGTTTCCAGAAACATGCCCTTGTGTTTGGGGTTTCATTTTTTGGCAGAAATTGAACAATTTCTCAATATATTGATCCAGGTATTCCCTATCCCTTTTGCAGTGATTTTGCTCCTCTAAGACTTGATTTAGTCTTCTTTTGGAATATTCTGAGGCTTTATACAATTCAATATAGTCCTCTTGAAGAGTATGAATCGTCTTGGTTTGTAAGGTACAAACCTCTTGTAACCTTGAAATACTTTCATGGAGTCTTTCAAGCTTTTTTTGAGTTTGTTCTACAAATTGGGAAAATTGTGACCATAGATTATTACTACTTATGGTACTCTCAGGTATCACAACATTGTGTTTCATCTGAGTGGAGATATCATTCCTTCTCATAGGGCTGCTAGGTGCATTAGAAGTATTTACAACTGTTTTTTGTTTCTTTGTACTTCTTGCAACAGGTCCAACCATTTCTGGATCATAGGATCTGACTCTTTCAGCCTCTGGTTCAAAGAAGTCTTGTTCTTGCCTTATGATCCTCTTCCTCTCCTGGATTCTATCTTGGATTGGAAAGTATAGTGACTCTTGGTCACTGATCTGCTGGTGCCTGAGTAGTGCGAAGCCACTAGGGAGTCTGGTTGGGTTACCAGTCCTCATGAGCCTGAAAGGGTCAGAGTGTGTTGTCTCTTGTTCCATTTCTTGTCTATGATAAGTTCTTTGAAGAATATCTCTTTGAGGGAAATCTTCTGAATACTTTCTACAAGGTCTTTGTAGTGGGAATCTGGTTTGAATTCCCTGTCTGCCATTCCCCATTGGAGAAGTTCTTGGAAGATTTGATGGGTTAGAAAAAACTGTTCTATGCAATCCATTCCTGCAGTTTTGCTGTTGAAACCCATCTTTGAAGGTGTAGAAAGGTTCATTTTGCCATGTATTATGACTTTGAACAGCTTCAACTTCTCCCTTTTCCAGGCCTCTATTCCAACTGATGGCTTTTTCTCTTTGTAAGGAGTAATCCCTTGGAAATCCAAAGTCTTTGGAATGAGGTGGTATCACTTCTTATTTGTAAAGTGAGAACTCCAGCTAGCTGATTGAATCCCTTTTTTGTTAGGAATTTATAAGTCACTTTGGAAAAGTTATTATTGAAAATATCGATAATAAATATCAATCAACTCTCCCCAATATATACTCTGTATATATCAAAAAAAGATCAATAATAAAATATGATTTGTATTTTATTATTGAGTATTATTATTGAAATTATCAATAATAATGATGACAATCAATTTTTCACGCCAATTTGGGTGAAAAAATGAATTATCAGAGTGTTTCTGTAAGTAAAATTCAAATAATATATACTTTGTATATATTATGAAAAAAAACAATAATAAAATATGGTGTTTCTTTTATTATGAAGTATTATTATTGGTATTATCAATAATAATGATAATAATCCATTTTTCACGAGAATTTGGGTGAAAAAAAGAATTATCAGAGTTTTTCTTCAAGAAAAATTCAAATAATCTACTTTGTATATATTATGAAAAAAAACAATAATAAAATATGGTTTTTATTTTATTATGAAGTATTATTATTGGTATTATCAACAATAATGATAATAATCAATTTTTCACGCCAATTTGGGTGAAAAAGAGAATTATCAGATTTTTCTTCAAGAAAAATTCAAATAATATATACTTTGTATATATTATGAAAAAAAAACAATAATAAAATATGGTTTTTATTTTATTATGAAGTATTGTTATTGGTATTATAAATAATAATGATAATAATCAATTTTTCACGCCAATTTGGGTGAAAAAATGAATTATCAGAGTTATGAAAAAAAAACAATAATAAAATATGGTTTTTATTTTATTATGAAGTATTATTATTGGTATTATCAATAATAATGATAACAATCAATTTTTCACGCCAATTTGGGTGAAAAAAGAATTATCAGAGTTGTTCTTCAAGAAAAATTCAAATAATATATACTTTGTATATATTATGAAAAAAAACAATAATAAAATATGGTTTTTATTTTATCATAAAAAGTGAATATTTTATAAATATAAATTATATATTTACAACTCTTCAAAAAGGAAAAATATTATTTTTCAAAAAAGGATATGTATACAGTTTTTTTTTTTATGTTTTTTTATATATTTTTTATTTTTGAGTAAAAAAAAAAGAATAGAGAAAAACCGCGAAATTAATCCCCTTAAGGGCTTCTTATGGTTTAAAAAAAGTGAAAATAAGCAATAAAACAAGGATAATAACTCTAAAAAGCATGAATATAAACTAAAAATAGTGAAAACAAGCTAGAATTTCGTCTAAAATAGGTAGAAAACCAGGCCAGGCCCCCAAAATGTCAGGGTGACTCTATGATATAGCTTCAAAATGATAATAGAAACTATAACTCTGAGTGTGACACGGAAATGATGATGATATTTAAAGTGAGAATATGAGTAAAAGGGCTATACCAAAATAATTTAGTGATGGTGAGTGCTGCTGATAGCCCTGGGTGCAATTTTTGTCTGTTGGTTTACAATAACAAACCCTACAATAATTGAACTTATAATTATACCTGTTAAATTCTAAGAGTACCACTTCTTTTAAGAAGCTATACCACATAAGAATATCAAGAACAGGATGCTGGATTTGCTTCCTGGTGAGGCAAAGCCTCCTTTTATCTTGTTCTGGGGTAGTGGGAGGTGGTTTACCTCTGCACACGACCACAGAGTGGAAATTTTCACTACTGTGGGCTGGTTTGTGGTTCTATACACTCAATACAGGCTAGTATTGGGTTGAAATGTAGTTTTAGAACCACAAATAGTCATTTTTACCCTATACAGGGTGAAGATTTTCACCAATGGAGTTTACAGCTGTGTTCTGGTGCTCCTCAGGCATCAGAAACTGTACAGAACCTGTATGGACCTCTGTATTTAACTTAACTATGAGTTATTGAAGTCTAAATAAACTTCTGCGTCTGTTTGACACCTCATAATCATACTTATGGGATAGTATCCCACTATAAGGCTGTATTGGCCAAACTGTGGGATTTTGACCTTAAAACAGCCATACCTTTGTCAGTTTTTGAGATATCAACCTCAAAATTGGTTTGGTGTGTAGCCCTGAGTGTTTTCTACACAATGGTACCTCATTTGATATGGCTATCATCAAAAATGGCAAAGTTATTCCATGTACAAGTCTTTTGTACATATGTATGTTTTGGACAAAAAGCTGTATTGGGCTTGTTTGCCCCATCACTTCTGGTATAGTTGAGATATGAGGAAATGAATGACACAATCAGATAGCCCTGATTGTGCTCTTTCCAAAAAGACCCCACTTTAGGTATCTCACACTAAAACTGTAGAAGTTAGATGAGAGGTGAAGGTTTTGTTCACCCTTATTTGGCCTGAATTTGACCATAACTTCAGTAATACTGGTGCTACCCCAGTTTGGCTGGTACCATTGGATAGCCCTGGCTTAGTGCTTCATTTTGAATACCCATTTGATGGGGTTAAGCCTCTTACTCTGTATTTCAGATGAGAGGTCAAAATTAAGGTTTATGCTTAGCAATAACTTTGGGCATGAATAACTTTGTTATTCTTTGTCGTATGGTGATGGGACTTATATTTTCAGAAAGCGGTGAGTTTCGTCTTTCTTTTGATACCTTTTGAGCTGATTTGGCTCAGCTCCATGTTCTGGTGGTCTCTTGGCTATACCATTGATTTATGGTATATTGGCTGTCATGCTTGTGCTCTGGTTTTGAGTCACAGGCTGACAGAGTGCTTGGGGAGGCAGAGTACCCTGGTGGGAAATAGATGTGCAGTGTTAATTCAGGTTGTCCATTTGAGAAAGCACACTTTCATTAATGTAACTATTCTTTATCTTATTTATTAATTTCGTAAGGACATTAATAGTAAATTAAGTGAAATATTAGTAATATTCACCTATTGTTTCATAGTCAAACCTTACAATTGCACCAATGGAATTTTTCTTCTTATCTCTTCTGAGTCCTCTAAATTTAATTGCAGTTAACTGCATTCCACACCCTCTTCACTTACAAGAGCCCCTGTGTCATGGTGAACCAAAGGAAAAATCTATTCCACACCTTTAATATACAGTATGTGCTCCAAACTTACAAATATAGAAACAAGAAATGAAAAGGAGCTCAAAATGAAACCCTTAAAATCATTTTCAATCAAGTAAATTTTACATTCAGTAGGTGAGAAATCTAGCTTTTAGATAATAATGTTCATGAAATATTTTAATTTCAATTGAAAATATCTTTTCTGATTCAAACCAAATTATTCAAGATGTGTTGAGAGTTCTATTTTTTTTAATGAAGAAAATAGCTTGATTTGGTTTTCTGTACAGAATAATGTTAATTAATGAATTGATGGTTTTTTGTTTTCTTTTTCTTTAAAATCTTTCATCTATTAATTTGTAGCAAATATTCAAATGAGAATTCCATATTATAAGTAAATTTCCTGAGCTTACTGAAATTATAGTTTCCTTAAAATTTTCACAAAACAAACATAATATAAGCTCAATCCTTTTTTTCGGAGATTATAAACTTCAAAGGTATTTAAGCTATGTTGCTACATATATTAAATATTCTTGACTTCTACATTAATTTGATTCTATAATGGAGGTGCAACTTAATCTTAATGTCCATACGACTAAATAATTCAGAACCACTATAGATCTCTAATCTCTCTTCTTACCAAAATTTATGATTTCCTTTTACTCATGAGAATATATAGAAATGGATTATTATAAATATAAATATAAGGGGCTCTCAAAACTATCAGATCCAACATTCTAAATTTAAAGTTATTATTTCTTGCACTCCCACATTTAACGTTTTGGTATTTTATAAATCCCACACCACATTATCCATGGGATTTGGGTACCAAAAACAAAGTTTTCAAAGTAACAAATACAGAATTTTGTTCTTTTGATTTCTCTATCAAATTTTATTGAATAAATTGAGCTCAATTTGATACATTAGCAAGGGCATAATCTCATGAATCTATTTCTTATTGAATTAAAAAATAAATTTTAAATACCTTTTAATCTCTTCATTTAAATAAAAGCTCTAGTAAAAGAGCCATAAAAAACTCTTTGAAGAACTAAGAGCACTCCATTATGATCCAGAGTTTGAGTGTCAGCCTGTGACTCAAAACCAGAGCACAAGCATGACAGCCAAAATACCATAAACCAATGGTATAGCCAAGATACCACCAAAACATGGAGCTGAGCCAAATTAGCTCAGAAGGTATCAAAAGAAAGAGGAAACTCACCCCTTTCTGAAAATATAAGTCCCATCACCATAGGACAAGAAATAACAAAGTTATTCCTGCTCAAAGTTATTGCTGAGCATAAACCTTAATTTTCACCTCCCATCTAAAATCTAGAAGGAGAGGCTTAACCCCATCAAATGGGTATTCAAAATGAAGCTCTAAGCCAGGGCTATCCAATGGTACCAGCCAAACTGAGCTAGCACCAGTATTACTTGAGTTATGGTCAAATTCAGACCAAATAAGGGTGAACAAAACATTCACCTCTCATCTAGCTTTTACCGTTTTAGTGTGAGATACCTAAAGTGGGGTATTTTTGGAAAGAGCACAATCAGGGCTATCTGATGGTGCCATCCATTTCCTCATAACTCAACTACAACAGAAGTTATTGGCCAAACAAGCTTAATACAGCTTTTGACCAGACCACGCCAATGTACAAAAATATTTGTACATGGGATAACTTTGTCATATTTAATGATAACCATGTCAAGTTGGGTACCATTGTGTAGAGCTCATACAGGGCTATTCAATGAACCAACTTTGAGCTTGATATCTCAAAAACTGACAGAGTTATGACCATTTTAAGGTCAAAATCCCACCTGCTGTCAGATACAGCCTTACCATGGGATAATATCCCATAACCATGAATATGAGGTGTCAAATAGACGAAGAAGCATGTTTTTACTTCAATACCTCATATGTCAGTCAATACTGGGGTCCCATACAGCTTCTGTACAGCATTCTACGCCTCATACACGTCAGAATCAGGCTGTGAGGTCCCCAGATGAAAATTTTCACCCTGTATTGGTGAAAACTGCCCAGATGTGGTTTCAAAACCACATCTGAGCCCAATACCGGGTATACAGGTTGTTTGCAAACCACAAGCCTGTCATAGAGAGTGAAAAATCTTCACTTCCTCTACGTGGAAAGGTCTAGCAGCCTTTCCACCTCAATTTCAGGATAAAAGGAGGGCTTTTCACAGCCAAAACCCTTTCCTCATCCTGCTCTTGAATAACCTACGTAGTAAACTGTCAAAAACAGTTTTACTCTTGGTTAATAATCAGGTATAATTATAATCTTAATTATTGTAATCCAACAGATAAAGCCTGCACCCAGGGTTCTCAATAGCGCTCACCACCACTATTCCTCAATAGTAGAACCCTTTTATTTTATTATAAAACCCTTATAAATCCTTTTTAAATCATTTTCTGCCGTGTCACATACACAGTTAAAGTTGTAATTAGCCTAGTTATACCTTTATCATAGTATCATCCTGACATTTTGGGGGCCTGGCCGTGTTTTTTTTGACTTTTTGGACCTTACAAGTAAGTATTTTCTCTTTTTTATGACTTATTAACCATTGTTTTTATCTTTTTTAGGCGTAATTTCTTTATTTAAATATATATATTATATATATTTATTCTTTTTTATACATACTCATATTTGAAAGAGTATTATTCACGTGGCTAATACCCACTGAATTTGATTATTTTTGGCGTGTTTTGTATATAAAAACACATAAGCCATCAATAAAGTCTTGTATTCTTGACTGAATAAGGACACCTCTGACTGAAAAACCATCAGTTGAGGCGTGGTCAAGTGTATTGTTAATTCAATAACACTTGTATACAAACCACTTTTACAGAGTACACTTGCAAACCACAAGTGTATCTGTGGGATACTGGCACACAAACAGTGTGACAGGGCACCATAAGCTGTATTTTTGACGTGAAATTGTTAATTCAATTACACTGTCATCATACAAGGGCATATTGTAATAATATACAAGCCCAGAGGCCATTCTTAGACGTGCAAAACCAGCCTTTTAAGAAGTCTTAACTGACATAAGCCCTCTTTTTCCTGTCTTGATTCAGTGGAAGAAAACTAAATCCCACTTGAAACCCAGTCACAGGCCAACACACCAGTGACACCCTCAGAACCAGAGGGCAGCAAGGGTAAAGGAAAAAGGCTTAGTGAAGGCCTCATTACAGCCAAGAAGTGGACACCAATAGCCACTCAGAGGAGTAGAAAACCACGAAACTCTGCTTCAATACAAGGTAAACCAACCTTAACCACTTGTACAGGGAAGATTACAATTATTAACCCAGTTGTAACCTCCAAAGGCAAACTGCCCAAATCAGCAGATAACAAATTTGTACAGGGCACAGTCAAAGGTAAATACCCTAAGAACATAAAGTTTTTGACTGCTTGCAAACACTGATATGTCCCCTGCATACCTCAGAGACCTTGGCTTCCAAAGGAACCAGCCAGAGGAGAGAGCAGGAATGTCTAGAACCAGAAGACCTGAAAGAAGACACATTGGACACAGTGGTGGATGGCAAAACAATGAGGGAGATAATATCAACCTTGCCATTCACACTCCAATTCAACAGAAACCTCAAGCCAGAGGACTGGAAGGATATGGATCAAGTTCTTCAAATCCACCAACTCCTCAAAGATTTGTTTCAATGGAGCATGGACAACAAGAGGTTCAACCTAGCAACTCACTGGGCAGAACTGGGATCAAGTTGCCAGAAGATCTGTCTCAAAGAGATAGACTTCAAAGACCTTATGGTAATCACCAAGGGTTGGAATCCTACCAGGCAGCACAGACTCCTGGAGGCAAGGGCACAGAGGATAAGGGAAAATCAAGCCACTATCCAAGCTATAGAAGAACAGTTAACCCAGACAGGGCCTACTCAGATTCCTTCAGGTTCACAAGGAGCATGCCAAATCAGCTCTCCAGTGGCTTCACACCATTCAGAAACCAGCAGATCAGTGGCCAAGAGTCACCATTCTTCACAATTCCAGGAAGTTTCCAGGAGAAGACAAGGCAACAAGGGCAAGAACAAAGCCTCCTTCAACCAGAGGAGGAAAGAGTCAGACCCCATGATCCAGAAGCTGTTAGATTTGGTAAAAGAAGTACACAAGAACCAGAAGTAGTTGTAAACCACTCTAGAATCAGTAGTCCTAGTAATAGAAACATTACCCCCACTCAGACTGAAAATAATATTATCACATCTGAGAGTAACATCAACAGTGACAAACTGTGGTTACAAATGTCCCAATATGCTGAGCAATCTGCAAAGCAGGCTACAGAATTTGCAGCTGCCCAAGAGAGGATGAGAAAAACTCAAGCCTCATTGGAGCAGATAGTTAAAAACCTTCAGGAAGGATATGCTCAACTGAGCAAAGCCTCTGAAGAAACCAACAGGAGACTGAATCAAGTCTCTGAAGAACAACACCATAGTAGCAGGGACAGGGAGTGTCTGAACCAAGACATCAACAAATTGTTTGATGCCTACCATAGCTTAAAGCCCCAACCACAAGGCCAAGCTATGGAGAATCCATATCAACCAGATGACATCAAACCAGATGCCATGTTGTTGAATAAGGCAAGATCTCCATCACAATACCAGGATGGAGATGGCATGTCTTATTCAGAGAAGGAAGCCTTGAAACAGCTTCCTGAGGCCTCAAGCTGGCCCAAATTCTCTGGATCAGGAGAATATGATCATATGGAACTCATAGATTATATTGATGGACTCTTCATAGATGTACCAAGCATACCAGATTACTGGATTACTGCTAGACTGAACACTGCATTTAAAGGTCATGCAAGTATATGGTACACTGAAATGAAAGAAATCCATGGCAGAAGGAATTGGCCATGGTGGAAGAGTCAAATAATCCAAAAGTACAGTAATGGAACTTGGATATGGCAAAAGACCATGTCATTTGAAAATGACAAATACTCTGTGGACAAAGATCCATATGAGTGGTGTCTTAGAAAGTCTAAAAGACTTAAAGCCATTGATCCTCAAATGAACATTCAAATGAGGAATCATAAACTTCTGACACAACTGCCAGGAGAACTAGAGCATGCAGTAAAGTGCAGATGCAACCAAAATTGCACTCTAGATGATATAGCCAATACCTTACAAGACATAAGGAAAAGGACTAATATAGGGAAATTCACCCCATATAGAAGCAACAGTTTCAAAGAGAAACAACCTTTCAGGGTGGAGTTTAAAGACAAACCCAGAGAAAGAGTGGCAGAAGTGGCAAAGAAAAAGAATTCTTGTCACAATTGTGGTTCAACAGACCACTATGCCAACAACTGTCCCAAAGCAAAGAAGAAAGTCTATGCTATAGAAAAAGTCCCTGAAGAAGAACCCTCAACAGAGGATTCTGAATCAGACTCTATGGGAGATGCCATCAGAGAACCATCTGATGAGGATCAAGACCCAAGAGAGGAATTTCTAGTGGAATACCAAGAGGAAACCCCACTAGAAATCCAGGATATACAGTTGGAAGCAGGCATGCCACAAGACACTGCCAACAAGAACTTGTGTAAACACACACAAGATGCACAGACATTCCTAGTCACACCAACCAAAGGAATGGCATATATACATGGAACAGCCGCAAAAATGAGTGTATGTATTGACAATGCTCAGCACCCACTGATCATTGACAGTGGAGCACACTGCTCCATAGTGGCCAGAAATTATCTGGATAACCACTTCCCAAACTGGGAAAAAGAACTCTTGCCCACCAGGGCAAAGAACGTTAAGAGTGCATCTGGAAAGCTGACCTCTATTGGGAAAATTATCAAAGAGATAATCATACCCCACAGAAAAGGTAATATCAGACTCAACCCAGAGTTTGTAGTGCTTGAAGATGCCCACATCCAAGGGTTTTTACTGGGAACAGATTACCAGAGGATGTATGGCATAGATATTTACAATAGTAAAAATAGGCATATTACCATTGGTACTAACAAGGAAAAGAAATTTTCTCTTGATATATACCAGATATCTTCTCAGGACCCACTAGAAGAACTTCTGAAAGAATTCAGAGAGGGACAGTTTAGCACTACCCTCACCAGTAAACAAAAACTAAGTTTACTGAAGATGCTGAGGAAGAATAGACCAGCATTTGCCATTGGTGAAGAACCATTGGGAAAGATCAAAGGCCATGATATAGAACTATATCTGGATGTGGAAAGGCCTTATCCACCCATGTTAAGGAGACCTCCTTACCCAGCAAGTCTGGAGACCAGGAAAGAGATTGAGAAACATATCAATGAACTCCTGGACATGGATGTCATTAGGAAGATTGGACATAATGAAATAGTGGAAATCACCACTCCTGTCCTAATCACCTGGCATGATGGCAAGTCTAGATTGTGTGGAGACTTCAGAGCCCTGAACAACTACACAAAAGCAGACAGGTATCCTATACCAAGGATACCTCATGCCTTGGATAAATTGGCCAAAGCCAAATACATAACCAAGATGGATTGTATGAAGGGCTTCCACCAAAATGGAGTTAAACCAAACTCCATGAAATTACTCAGAATTATATGCCATATGGGCATATATGAGTACACCAGGATACCATTTGGCATCAAGAATGCACCAGCCCACTTCCAAAGGATGATGGACACCATATTTCAAGAAGAAATAATGGAAGGCTGGATGGTAGTATATATTGATGATATCATTATATACTCAGAGACATGGGAAGACCATGTACAATACATAGACAGAGTGCTAAGTAAATGTACACCCATCAATCTGAAAATTTCACTTAAAAAGTGTAATTTTGGCCAACAAGAGCTACTAGCTCTAGGACATAAAGTCTCAGGCCTTAGTCTGGCAATTGACCAGAACAAAGTAGCAGCAGTACTGCAAAAGCCAGTACCAAAGAACATCAAAGAGATGCAATCTTTCCTTGGGTTTGCCAGCTACTATAGAAACCACATCAAAAACTTTGCCCACATAACTAGTAGTTTATACAAGCTATGCTCAAAGGATGTAGTTTTTGAAATTACCAAGGAAAGACGGGATGCATATGAGAGGATCAAATATGAACTCACTAATGCACCTGTGCTTATCTTACCTGACTTTGAACTACCATTCAAGTTATATATAGATGCAGCATGCAGTCAAGGCCTAGGAGCAGCCCTTCACCAAAGACAAATTGTGGATGGTGAACCAAGAGAAGGTGTAATATGTTACATCTCCAGGCAGCTGAAAGATTCAGAAGCCAGATATGGGGCCACCCAGACAGAATGTCTATGTCTAGTCTGGGCTCTAGAAAAACTCCATTATTATTTGGAGGGTGCAGTCTTTGAAGTCTACACAGACTGCACAGCCTTGAAGTCTTTACTAAACATGAAGACTACCAATAGACACATGCTGAGATGGCAAATAGCCATCCAGGAGTATAGAGGGAACATGACCATCATATACAAGGAAGGTAAAAGCCATACCAATGCAGATAGCCTTAACAGATGGCCACTGGACAATGTCAAAAGCAATCCAGCTTATGACCCTGAAGTTGCTGCAAAAATTCCTATCCATTTTATGGAAATAAATAGGAAAAAGAACTTCAGATTCTCTGAATGGGCACCAGGGAGTGGTACCCTTGACAGTGAAAACACTGATTCAGAAGGGACAGAAACCCCCATACTGGGAATAAGTTCCTCAGAATTGCACAATGAATTTTTCAATGCAGTACTGAAATCCTATGCTAAACACAAACAGTGTAGCATACTACTCCAACTCCTTCAACAAAAATACAGGAGCCCAGAACTGGAAACCCAGCTGGAGGAACCCTGGTTGAGGGCCTATAAGGACAATAAATTCTTCCTTATAGATGGCCTGATTTATCACAGAGAAAAGCACACCAGTGCACTCACAGTGACAGACAGAGACCACATCTCCTTAATCCTGCAGGAATGCCATGACTGCCCCTACATGGGACACATGAGTGAGGACAGGACTAAAGAGAGGGTAGCAAGCACAGCTTGGTGGCCCAAGTGGGAGCAAGAGTTGAGTGAATACATCAACACTTGTGAAAGATGCCAAAAGGCAAATAGAAAACATGGGAAAAAATATGGGTTGCTTCAACACATAGAAGAACCCAAACACCCATGGGAAACCATCAACATGGACTGGGTCACAGGACTTGTCCCAGGAGGCAAAGAGAACTACAATGCCTGTTTGATCATAGTTGATAGGTTCAGCAAGAGCATGAGATGTCTACCATGCCATAAAGAAGACACAGCCATGGACACTGCTCTGTTATTTTGGAATAACATCATATCCACCTGTGGAGTCCCTAAGATCATAATTAGTGATAGGGACACAAAATTCACATCTGAATTTTGGACCAATTTATATGACATGCTAGGCACCAAGCTTGCTTTTTCCACAGCTTACCATCCACAAACAGATGGCCTAGCTGAGAGGATGATCCAAACAATGGAGGACATCCTCAGGAGGTTCTGTGCCTATGGCATGGAATATAAGGACCATGAGGGATATACCCATGATTGGGTCACCCTCTTACCAGCAGTCCAACTGGCTTATAATACAAGCCAGCACTCTACCACAGGAAAAACACCTGCACTGGTAGAGAAAGGGTGGAATCCCCTGTTACCTCTGGATCACTTGAAGAAGAATCTTCTGACCATCCACCCCACAGCCAAAGACTTC
Source organism: Austropuccinia psidii (assembly GCA_023105745.1). Lineage (NCBI taxonomy): Eukaryota > Fungi > Basidiomycota > Pucciniomycetes > Pucciniales > Sphaerophragmiaceae > Austropuccinia > Austropuccinia psidii. The sequence goes on along the minus strand of JALGQZ010000009.1, from coordinate 38,362,117 downwards.
CATGATATGTGGAAGAAAGCCTGTGATACTGCAGCCAAATGCATAGCTGAAGCCAAAGAGTACAATAAACAGAGGTGGGACAAATCACATATGGAACCTGACTTCAAGGAAGGGGACCAGGTGTTAGTGTCTACACTGAACTTTAACAATATCAAAGGACCCAAGAAAATGAGAGACTCATTTGTAGGGCCCTTCACTATCATTAAGTTGATAGGGAAGAATGCAGTAGAGGTCAAGCTCACTGAGGAGTTTTCTAGGAAACACCCAGTCTTTCCAGTAAGCCTGGTGAAACCATACTTCCAAACAGAGGAGGATAAATTCCCCTCCAGGAAGAAGAACACCACTCCACCAGAAATAGTGGAAGTAGAAGACTCTCCTGGACCTGTGAGTAAAATCATAAGGGCCAGAAAAATCAGACTTAATGGGAAGGATCAGAGACAATATCTAGTCAGATTCAAGAACCAGACAGCTGACAAAGACAAATGGTTGGCAGAGGATGCCATACCAGATGGGAACCTTCATTTAAGGAGATTCAGAGCCTCTAGGAGGACTGAACAGTCTCATCAATGATGAGCCTTTTTTAGAGGGAGGGTATGTCAGCCTGTGACTCAAAACCAGAGCACAAGCATGACAGCCAAAATACCATAAACCAATGGTATAGCCAAGATACCACCAAAACATGGAGCTGAGCCAAATTAGCTCAGAAGGTATCAAAAGAAAGAGGAAACTCACCCCTTTCTGAAAATATAAGTCCCATCACCATAGGACAAGAAATAACAAATTTATTCCTGCTCAAAGTTATTGCTGAGCATAAACCTTAATTTTCACCTGTCATCTAAAATCTAGAAGGAGAGGCTTAACCCCATCAAATGGGTATTCAAAATGAAGCTCTAAGCCAGGGCTATCCAATGGTACAAGCCAAACTGAGCTAGCACCAGTATTACTTGAGTTATGGTCAAATTCAGACCAAATAAGGGTGAACAAAACATTCACCTCTCATCTAACTTTTACAGTTTTAGTGTGAGATACCTAAAGTGGGGTATTTTTGGAAAGAGCACAATCAGGGCTATCTGATGGTGCCATCCATTTCCTCATAACTCAACTACAACAGGAGTTATTGGCCAAACAAGCTCAATACAGCTTTTGACCAGACCACGCCAATGTACAAAAATATTTGTACATGGGATAACTTTGTCATATTTAATGATAACCATGTCAAGTTGGGTACCATTGTGTAGAGCTCATACAGGGCTATTCAATGAACCAACTTTGAGCTTGATATCTCAAAAACTGACAGAGTTATGACCATTTTAAGGTCAAAATCCCACCTGCTGTCAGATACAGCCTTACCATGGGATAATATCCCATAACCATGAATATGAGGTGTCAAATAGACGAAGAAGCATGTTTTTACTTCAATACCTCATATGTCAGTCAATACTGGGGTCCCATACAGCTTCTGTACAGCATTCTATGCGTCATACACGTCAGAATCAGGCTGTGAGGTCCCCAGATGAAAATTTTCACCCTGTATTGGTGAAAACTGCCCAGATGTGGTTTCAAAACCACATCTGAGCCCAATACCGGGTATACAGGTTGTTTGCAAACCACAAGCCTGTCATAGAGAGTGAAAAATCTTCACTTCCTCTACGTGGAAAGGTCTAGCAGCCTTTCCACCTCAATTTCAGGATAAAAGGAGGGCTTTTCACAGCCAAAACCCTTTCCTCATCCTGCTCTTGAATAACCTACATAGTAAACTGTCAAAAACAGTTTTACTCTTGGTTAATAATCAGGTATAATTATAATCTTAATTATTGTAGACTCTATTATTGTAATCCAACAGATAAAGCCTGCACCCAGGGTTCTCAATAGCGCTCACCACCACTATTCCTCAATAGTAGAACCCTTTTATTTTATTATAAAACCCTTATAAATCCTTTTTAAATCATTTTCTGCCGTGTCACATACACAGTTAAAGTTGTAATTAGCCTAGTTATACCTTTATCATAGTATCATCCTGACATTGAGTATGAGACAGAGTTAGAAATTAAAGAAGACATCTTTTTCCTAAATGCAACTTATTAGAAAAGATATATTAGGCACCAAAACCACCATCCAGAATCATACATGTGTAAAGAAAATTACTTAAAAATCTTCATACCTGAAAAATTCAAAATGTCATTCTTCAAGGATCCCATATTACTTAAGTGATTAGTTGCAATAATTGAGTATGATCCAATATTTTAAAATGCCTCCAACTTTAAGAAATGTAATATTTAAATTAAGCTGGCCATTTTCTTATCAGAATTTGGTTCATGTCACATGGTGAAATCTGATCTAAAGCCTTCCAGTACTAATAGTACTTCAAACAGTTTAATAGCCTTTTCAGAAAGAGTTCCCTTTGTTGAGCTCTGGTGGGCAGAACTGTGACAGTTAAAACAGTAATGGTCCATCATTGGGAAAGATTTCAATTCTTATTGTGGTTATTCAAGGGCGTGTTTTATTTTATACTCATTCTATCAGTTCATTCTTAATAAATATCAAAGAAGGAACCATCAAGTGGCCATATTTCTATTAAAGACAAAGGGCTCTCTGGATGCATTGGCTTTGATAGCCTTGTCACATATATCATACAGAAAATGGTGAGTTTTATTTTTATTTAAAAAAATGTGCGTCATTCATAAGTTCCATTAGCACAGCTAAACTGTATGTTGATATATGTAGTTAAACATTAGAATAGATACCAAATTTCACTGCATCTTTTCTTCAAAATAAAAAGCCAGTTCTTGGAATTTCAGGTTGGCTTCCCTGGCTCTTTAATTCAATCAAATGTGCATCAGCATATAGAAATAGGAACATCCCCCAACGCCTTTCTCCAAAAAATTGATACTTTCTTTCTGATTCTGCTTATGCCAACTCTACATATATTGTACCAGCATATAAAGGAGCTATGGATAATGAATAATAAAGCCAAAATTTTACACTTTGTATCTAAAAACAAGAGGTTAAGTTGAGAACGGAATAGTTATCTTGAAGGGTAGATGGTCCTACTTTAGGGAAGGAGTAATTATCAAGAGGTGCAGAAGCTCATCAATTAGGTAGTTGGCTGTGTGACTTTACTTAATTTATTTTTACAAATTGGTGATAAGTTGGAAGTCTTTTCTTGTGATGAAAATACACCCAAGTTACAGAATATTAATCAAAATGGTAATTTGGGAGAAATGTTGAATTTGAGGGAACAGGTAAAGCTTTTGACATTAAAATAGTTTAACTCACAATGGCTTTAATGATAACCTTAATTACAAAGAGTGAAGCATGTTTTATATTTAATATTAATGAATGTGATATAGTATATATTAGAACTAGGAGCATGATAATCCAAATTTTTAGTGAAATGTTTTTCTTCAAAAGTTTTATCCTTTTCAGGTTTAAAAAAATTTACAAAAATTAAAAAGAATTGATATCAATATTAGTGAACAAAAAAATTTCTAGTAGAAGCTATTTAAGAAGTTTATTTTTCTTTAGACTATTTAAATCTTTTTGAGTTTGAATTTCATCATCAATTTTTTTTTGAAAATCCTGAGGCGATAATATGAGGAATGGCTTAACAACATTCAAAAATTTTGATTAATTTAAAATGAAAATGCAAAATGAGTTATGGATCTATGATCAATTATTTTATTTAATGGTTTTTGTGATTTTATTTAATAATTAAAATGTTTTTCAAAGGACTTCAATGATTCCAGGTTGTTTTTTGGAATCAAATTCCATTTGAATACTAGGAAAGTGTAAGCCATGTCCAGAAATTTGAAAAAGAGTTGCAATACAAATGAAATGTATTTTTTAATAAATGCAAGTACGGATCCAATGATTCAACGTATTAGAATTGTTTTCATCAAAATTAATCTTCTTATTAAATAAATTGTTTTTAATTATAAGATTTGGAAAAAATTTGAGTTTATTATTTTCATTCCATTCAATTGGAGTAAAATTGGAAGTTTTGCTCCATTCATTAGATCAGAATTATCTGGGGAGGCTGATTGTCAGAGAAATTGGATTCTTGAGTTAATGAAATTGTTAAATCTGAAGATTTTAGTACATTACTTATTTCCTTTCTGGATTTCTTTCATAGTTAATCCTGATTTTCTTGAATCTTTACCTGCTGATTTTTCAGAGTCAGATGATTTCCTACAACCAATTCCCCTCATTATTCCACCAAGGAGATTTCTTTTATAAATAGTATATTGTATATCACTTGCTAGTTTATTCAGTGAAATGATAAGATTATTTTAGTTTTAAAAATAAGGCGGAATTTTATATAAACAATGTATCTGATAAATAATAATGAGTAATTTCTCAGGAGTGTTTTCATAAATAGTGATATATGGATGATGATGAGGATTTAATTCTTTAGTCTTTGCAAAGAGTTATTTCATTTTTTCTTTCATATTTATGAATGAAGTATTAATGGTTTCCTAATTTGGAGCCAATATTGTTAAGTTCATCTTTTTTTAATGGATATTCTTTGTTGTCTTGTAATTGAGGGGTACGATGATGTTGATGCTGCGTTTATGTTGGAATTCTCATTATCTCTTTTATGATGGACTAAAATTGTTTTTAAGAGAAATTTAATAATCAAATTTATTCAAGGTATCAAAATCATGAAGAAACGTAGTACAGGGAGTATTTTGTGATATTCTTTTGAATTTCAATGATTATGGTAGTGATGGGATCATTATTGACTTAACTTTAAAGCTCAATAAAAATGACCCACCCCAACGAAAAGATAAAATTCAAAAGCCAGAAAAAATTATTAGCATTAGTAAATAGTAAGAGGTCATGAGAGAACAAAAAAAAGTAATTAGAATTAGTGAAATTTAAGCGCTAATTCTGATGTATGGCAAAATAGGTGTGAAAAATCAAATAAAAAGGGGCCCCAAATTACATTTTGATTGTTTTTAAAACAATTTTTAACCAACTTTTAATAGTTTTTAAAGCAATTTTCAATTTATTTTAACAATATCACTAAGCATTCCGGAGAGGTTGGTGAGCGGTCTGGGTTAGGTTGTAGGAGGTGATAGTGATAATTTTTCAGGGCCAGAAGGTGGGCTAGTGAAAGATGACTTCAATATTAAAGGTTGAAAATTGCTATGGTAGGAAGGATAAACATAAAAAGAGAAATTGATGAGGGTTTTGATGGTAAGCAGAAAGAATTATCATCAATGAAATGAATAAAATTGACCTCTTTCTGCATGGATCTTTCCAGTTTAATTATTAAAGGCCATACTATGGATTAAAACCAGTCTTAATTGATTTCAAATAAAAAATACCACCTTTATATTAAAATATTGTTTAATTCATTTGAAAGACAAAACACCTTAATTTCAACTTTTTTTTTGTGATGGAGCAGATATGTGAGGTAATTTTTAATTAAGTTCAAAATAATCCATTTAAGAAAAATTGAAATCTATTTACCTTTTGAGGGATTATTAAATATTCATTTTTTTGGTATGAATCCCAAAGGGGTAATTATTGTAGGATGAATAATGCAGTATAGTTCCCTTCCATAGGTATGCAAACATAAAAGTCAGGGAAAGTGTATTTATTTTCTGAAGAGAAAGATTTCTCACAAGAAAAAAGTATTCAAGGTGGAATAAAACAATAACATAAAATAAAAAAATAGAGAAAAATATTTCCTAAAACATAAAAACATGTTTCCTTAAAAAAAATTTCTTTTGTATTTCTTTGAAAAATAAACCTATTTGTAAAAAAACATGGGCATAACATAATGCAAAATATGTAAATAGGTTCTTTTATGAATTAAGATATATACTAATTAGAAGAAAAAATTGCATCAATAAGTTAATGTCAATCAGCTCAAGAGATCAAGGTAAAACTGACATTCTAAGAATAATGGTCCTAGTAATATTTTGGACCACAATTCTGAGAGTTCACAATATGTATTTGGGTTTTGATGGAACTTAGAAACTAATCCAATGTAGCACAGGGTACATTTTCCCATTTTTACTGAATTTTAACATTAATTTCCTTATCCATATTTCATTGGTAAAAGCTGAAAGTTTCCCCCTTTATCATGTTACAAACCTTTTTAATTGGGTTGTGGTAAGGTTAGTGTTCCAGAAAACCCATCTTTGAGCTTGTATTTCAATGGTTTGACTCATTTCTCATTCTAGCCATATGAATTGATGGATTTAATTCAATGAGAATTATACAATGTCATTTCATTATAAAAGGGGTTATCTTCATGCTTTAGGTAAAGGTTTTTAGTAATGGCCATTAATATTTTCATCTAATTGTTTCAGAAGTCATGCACCCATAAAAGGAAGTTATCTGAGATCATTTGGAAGTTCAAAAAGATCCCCATACCATGATCGATTTTAATTCAGAACAATTTCTCATATAAAGCCTTTTAAAAAACCAATTTTTTGTGGATTCCATCCAGCTAAGACCCATCTGACTCGATTCCCTAGTTGAATGTCAATGGTTCATTTGGAATTGGCTTGAAGGTTGTGAGGTTAGAGGTAAAGCCACTTTGTAATTATTTGGGAGGCCTTTACTGTTATGTGGATTTAAAATTCCATTTTCATTTTTGAGACATGCTCTGTCATCAGGTTGGTAGCCTTGGAAATTGTAAGATTTCATCAGAAAGTAACAATGGTACTGCACTTTTGGAATTCACATTTTTTTCAGGTAGTTGGCTAGACTTGTTTCCTCTGTCTGTTTACTGCGATAATGCATTGACACCTAGAGACCTTATTTTATCCTGTGGTAAGAGGAATTTGGGCCACTTTTACCCCTTTTAAAGATGATAATCTGGCCTGTTTAATCCCAAAAAGAAATTCTCAATTGGGATGTCTTGGTAAGTCATTATATACAACCAAAAAGGATTTGATATACATCAAATGATTAAATAAAAATAAATAGGAAACTAGAGAAATTAAATTTAAAAAGAACCACATTGACTGACTTTTCCAAAAAGAAAAATTAAAAGAACTTTTTTTGACTTTTTTCATTAGATTGGAATAGTGAAAGCCAACCCATTTTAAAGGGCTTTTAAATAATACAATATTTTTTAATAGGATGATGAAGTGCAAATATAGAAGTGTAAGTAAGAATGAGGATAGGTTTTAAGAGAAACTCACAGAAAAGAGGTAATAAAGAAAAATGACTGGAGGAAAAGGAGGGAAGAAAGGTGAAATATGACCCAGAGGATTACAGGATGCTCACATTATCAGCCTGTGACTCAAACCCAGAGCACAATAATGACAGCCAAATACCATCAACCAATGGTAAAGCTAAGATACCACCAAAACATGGAGCTGAGCAAAAAAGGCTGAAAAAGTATCAAAAGAAACAGGTAACTCACCTCTTTCTAAATATAAAAGTCCCATCATCATAGGAAAAAGAATAACAAAGCTATTCATCTCAAAGTTGTTTCTGAGCATAAACCTTAATTTTCACCTCCCATCTGAAATCCAGAGAGAGAGGCTTAACCCCAGCAAATGGTTATTCAACCTGAAGCTCAACGTCAGGGCTATCCAATGGTACTAGCCAAATTAAGCTAACACCAAAAATACACAAGTTATGACCAAAATAAGGTCAAATAAGGGTGAATAAAACATTCACCTCTCATCTCACTTCTATAGTTTTAGTGTGAGATACTTAAAGTGGGGTCTTTTTGTAAAGAGCACAATCAGTGATATCTGATTGTCCCCTTAATCTCTCCATATCCCATCTAGAACAAATGTTATGGAGCAAGCAAGCTCCAAACAGATATTGAGAAAATCATATATCTGAATAACAAAACTTGTACATGGCATAAATTTTCCATTTTGAATTTTACCCATACCAAATGAGGTACCATTGTGTAGATATCATCCAGGGCTACCCAATGAACCAACGTTGAGCTCAATATCTCAAAAATGAAAAAGGTATACTAATTTTAAGGTTAAACTCCCACAGTTTGGCCATTAAACCTTTTCTGTGGGATAATATCCCACAGCCATGATTATGAGGTGGCAAAAATACCAAGAAGAAGTTTTATAATTAAATAACTCAAAGTTCATTCATTACTTGGGTCCCATACAGGTTCTGTATAGTATTTGACAGGTCATACATGTCAGAAGAGGGCTATGCGGTCCCCAGATGAAAGGTTTCAACCTGTATTGGTGAAAACTGCCCATATGTGGTTTCAAAGCCACATCTGAGCCCAATACAGTGTATACAGGCTTTGTAGAAACCACAAGCCAGTACATTGTAGTGAAAAACTCTTCACTTCCTCTATGTGGATAGTCTTGAGGGCCATTCCACCCCATTTTAGGATAAAAGGAGGCCTTGCCTCCACAAGAAAAGGTTTCCTTATCCACTCTTGAGTTCCTACATAATACAACTGTCCAAAACAGTTTTACCCTTGGAAAAAACCAGGTATAAGTATGTCACAGGGGCTCTTGTTGAAGACAAGAGCCACCAGGCACTCAGGAATCAAGAACTCACTTGGAGGGCTCCAGAAGGATAAAGAAAGAACAAGGAATTTATTCCTTGAAAGAAAAATAAGAGTAAGGAAAAATATGCCAAAAAACAGAAGAAGGACGCCAGTGGCCAAAGATAATAAAGAAAGCCAAAATCCCAAAAGCCAACCAAATGAATCCTCAATTCACTGTTTCAAACTTCCAGAAAAAAGAATGCAATTAGTAAAGGATATGACCACCAATATCCACTGACAGGAAAAGAAGAAAAGGTGAAAATGAATGACTTAAGCTTATCAGTATTCATTTTAAGAAATGAAAAGAAAATAAGGATAAAAATAAATGAAACATATTAATTAACTGGGGCAAAGGTCCCCAGGGAAGAAAAGGTGGCCAGTATATGTGTAAAGCTGAAGACTGATCCTGGAGGGTTGATAACCCGGCTGTATTGAATGTTTTGGGTCAATACAGATCTTGCAATTTTAATAATTTAACTGTGAAACTGAATTTACACAGTGGAATATGAATTGGCCCAAAGGGTGAAGGCCATACAGGTTGCTTGAATACAGCTTGTATAGACCAATTGAGTTGTCCAAGGAATACTGAAGTACTTGATGCCTTGACAACTGATTTAATTATTAAGAACCTCTTGAAATTTCCCTTGGAGTAATCCTGGAAAGAAATAACAACCCAACTCCTGCAGGGCCAGGTGGTTGGGGTCCTTGAATGATCTTCTGGTAGCCACCAGGGATTGAAAGACTGAATGACTGAAAAGTCTTCCTTCAAAATGGGTGATGAACTTGGGGGCTTGAATTGAAAAGAAGTAATTGAGCCCTGAAACCATGACCATTGGATTGCTGAGAAAAAATGGTGCATAATGGTAAATTATACCATATATGCACCATGCCTGGATCCTTTGGTAGGGGGTACATCAATGAAGGAAAAAGTCTTCCCCTGGATTGAGGGGAAGCCTTTCTGAAACTGAACTGGTTGCCAGAGGCCATGGGTTGAAAGTGGCCAAACTGTATTTCTTGGCCAATTTGGGCAATTTGGGACCAAAATTGGGGTCAGGTGGGCCAACTTGTTGTTTGGGGGCTGTTGGACTTTCCCCTTGGCGCTTTTTGGCCTCATTGGATTTGGGCTGAAAGGGGCCTAAGGGTCCCACAGACAATGGCGTGTGGACTGTCACCAGGGCGAATCTTGCGTCAATCGTCAGCAATTGACTTCACGTCGCACCGCAGTCAGTATAAAATCTTGCTTCAGTCTCGTTAGTGTCACTTTATAGTCACTGGATTTAGTGGGTCACGTCACGTCAGCGTCAAGACAACGTCAATCGTCACATGTGTCACATGAGAATGTCACTCAAAGCCCAAACCCGTTTCAACACTATTCGCAACGTTCGGGTAATTTCACCTAATAGCTTCCGCCTCCCTGACGCTTAGCATGCTTACGCGCCCGCACCACCCTCCAGATGAGACTCTGACACTGCCTGCCCCCCCATCTCCGTCCTCACCACTCCTTATGCTTTCACACCCCCACCCTTACCATCCTTACGCTTGTGTAGTGCCCTCCCGACATGCTCCCGACACTGGTTACAATCCTTACGCTTGGGAAGTGCCCTCCCAACACTGCTTACGATCCTTATGCTCGCGCAGTGCCCTCCCGACATGCTTACAATCCTTACGCTCACGGAGTGCCCTCCTGCTATGCTCCCGACACTGCTCACCATTCTTACGCTCATGAAGTGCCCTCCCGACACTGCTTAAAATCCTTACGCTCGCGCAGTGCCCTCCCAACATGCTCCCGACACTGCTCACCATCCTTACACTCACAGAGTGCCCTCCCGACACTGCTCACCATACTTACGCTCATGAAGTGCCCTCCCGACACTGATTACAATCCTTACGCTCACGGAGTGCCCTCCCGCCATGCTCCCGACACTGCTCACCATCCTTACGCTCATGAAGTGCCCTCCTGACATGCTCCTGACACTGCTTACGATCCTTACGCTCACGGAGTGCCCTCCCGACATACTCCCGACACTGCTTACAATCCTTATGCATCTGGAGTGCCCTCCCAACATGCTCCCGACACTGCTTACGATTCTTACGCTTGCCTAGTAAGTACCCTCCCGACATGCCTCCGACACTGCTTACGATCCTTACGCTTGCCTAGTAAGTACCCTCCCGACATGCCTCCGACGCCGCTTACCATCCTCACGTTTCCGTATTACATCCACAGTGTACGGTGGCTTGTTGGCGTACACAATGGACGCCATCGCCAAAATATGCTGAGTGGCCTTCTCTGCCAACAGGACCTCAGGGGAAATTGGTCAGTATATTCACAATGTTGTGGTTAGGGTTTAAATCATGAGACTCACAAATTAGAACCTAATAAGTGGACTATTTAAGACAAGAATTGTGTCTCCTGTTTCCCCGAGAAAACCATTTTATTTCATATCATTCAAATGGAACACTTTTCTTAGTCCTTACCTCATGAGTGTTGAATAGTTCAAAAGTTGACTTTAGTAGGTTTCTCACTAGTCAACTTTATTCAATGTCTCACAGGGAAGTGATTTCATTTGCATGATATGAAATAATTTGCAAAACATTGCCTCCTTCAATTTCCTGAAAAATTGCATTTTTCAAATGCAATTATTTTACTTCCACCTATTTTCTTCAATTTGGATCTTTTTATTCAAAATTTTCAAACAAGTTATCAATCAACTCGTCACCATCTATTTGCTTACTAAACTACCTCCGCGATGGCCCAAACCCCGGAAAATTCAACGGAATTTAATGAATGACCAACTTCAGCCCCAGAGAGTGGAAGTGAAATATCTGATATGGCCAGTAGTCGTGAATTAGGCATTGAAGCGGAGAGCCAGTCACATGAAGATAATCAAGATCCACCTGTTCTTCCAGAATGTGATTATACATCCATCTTGAGTATTTCTAATCTCTCAAAACCTGATATTGTGTCATAGCCTTTATTTCAGGTCAACCTCCAAGCTCTCAGAAACCGAATTTTAAAACTTATGAGAAGGAAAAGACTGTTGAACCTTGTGCACGGACAGAAGATGATGGGCAAGATGATGTAATTTTCAGTGGGGAGGTGGAAATTATATCCAAGGAACAATTTGTCTCCAACATTGCTCAAACAATCCCAAGGCTCGAAAAACTTCAAAATGATAGTAAAATTCCTGATTATGTGCGTCAAAAGATTGCTGAAGCCATGAGCCTCCTCAAAATGGATTTGAACCGTAAGTCCATTACTAATTCAAAACAAAATTGATAAAAATACCTGCTTACAATATATGGGCAGGTGTGGAGGTGGGAGAATCTCTACCTGAAGGATCTCGAGTCGTAATTGGATTTCCAGGCAAAGGATTAGGAAAAAGACCAAATATACATGCAACCAAAAAAACCAACAAAAAACGCCGTACCTTTGAAGCCGCAAAGGATTCCCGGGATCAAGGTGATGAAATGATCAATGTTGAAGTGGACCATATTGATAATGAACCTCCGCATACTGAAACCCCCCCATACTCAATGAAACAATCCATGATGAAGCTCCACATACTGAAAGCCCCCCGATACCCAATGAAACAATGCATAATGCAACCCCTCCCGCCTCTCCTCGGAATATTCAAGCCTTTCAAGAAAGGGACACAATTAAACATGATACAATGGGACGAGATATGACTGATATAATTCCCGACGCTGAGCCCAAAGTGTCATCCGCTGCGAATTTTCAAGGAATATTTTTATACCGCATGGAAGAGTTTGCAGGTATTTTGAATTATCATTCCAATATTTCTCAACAATCATGGAAAAGGGGGATTGATAATATCAATAGGATTTACAAAAATAGATGGGACAATTTACCAACAAAGGATGCTCATACATTCCTTCCCGTTGGTATTAAGGTGATCAGTAACCAAGAGCTTAAAATGTCGGCTTGGCTGGAGGACCTTGAGATGGCAGGTGAGTTTTTTTTATCTTTGTGCATGATACTTGATTATTGGCTGTTGACTGGTGATATAAATTGCAATATACAGGGTTAGATTTTTTTAAGCCAACAGAAACAGAAGCATTTTTTGATCACAACATTTGGAATCTCAAATTGATGAAGGAATCAGCTAAACCTCCAGATAATCTCCCAAAATCTGAACACTCCTTCTTCAAAATGGTTCAGAGCCTTCTTTACCCCGCAAATCCAGTTAAACATTTTTGGGCAAATGTTATGTTTGAATCCATTAGTTTAGTCTCATACGATGTGATTGCACCCAAACCATATGTTGCACCAACATCAAATTCGACTGATCCTCTTGGACTCGAACGCGGAGCAGTTGAATACCTTGCCTCCTGCTTGAGTAAATCGAAGCAACGTGCAACCCAACACAGCATTGAAGGTGGCGGCGCTGACAATGAGATATCCACAAAGCCAAACAAGAACCTGGAGGAGCTAATGGATACAGTTATCCATTTGATGATTGCGTACAACATGGTATGTGCACATACAAAGGTCGAAGTTAATGGCATCAAAGGCAAACTCACGAACTCAAAAAAAAATGAGGCCATCAAAGATCTTTTGACGTGTCACAAGAATCTCGGAATAAATCGAATTTGCTATGGTATATTAGCGGCATTCTGTGCGGCGGGGGTTCGTGGTTTGATGGTATGCTCAGATGACTGGAGAACAAGCTCAGTTAAAGGGGCTTTATCACTAATTGACATTTCCGCAAAACTTTCAGAGGGTAAAAATCTAGTGGAGCCAGTGTGGCTATGTACTAATAAGTATATATGTAGTTTACTGAATAAAAGTTTCTTCTTATCAGAGTCTTTTAACCCCACTGTACCTCTTAGATTTGAATTTGCACGATGCTTGGTATTAAACTTTGGTGATGCCTGGGTGGCGAAGCGTGGTCTTGGTTCGAGTGATGAGGTCACATTGACTGTACCCAGGTCAGCTAAACTTACAACCAGGATTGACCCGTTTTAGATTAGCGTTGTACTAGATAGATTGTAATTGAATTTTGCAAAGTGATTTAAGAATTTAATAATCATGACTTCCTATCCTACTACTGCCCGGATGCCACAGTCTGAATACCAATAGTAATTGTAAGGCGGCATGCCTCCGTACGTCTTTGAAAAGACTCCAACAAGACGCAAGCTGAGTCAGGCAGCTGTGCACGTGAGGAGCACATGCGGGGGCATTGCGGGAGGTTGCGTTTATCACTTCCCGCCAGCCCATAATAGGCAAAATGTTACTGTGTCTTTCAAGAGGACTGGGATAACTAGGGATCCGCAGCAGGATGCATATTGCATTTGCGTGTCCTTGGAATATTCCACATGGTTGGATCGGAAAGTGATTGAAACGGAACATCAATATACCAAATTGAATAATGCACTATCCACTGCAATTTTCAGGTTCAGGTACTTGAGATCACGAATTCGCAAAGGTCAGGTGTGATCTTTCATTTTTAGCAGCAATTAAAAGAGATTCATCGTCCGCAATTCAATTTAGGTGGTATTAATAAATCAGTAATCATTTGGTTTCATTTCATTTTCTGCTGCAAGCATGCCATTCATGAAAAAAGGAAAAGAGCGTAAAAGGGAACTCGCGAGAAAGCATCGGGCTGAGGAAGGAAAGTGTGAGTTTCTTGCTTAATCTCAGTGTATATATATAGATATATATATATGCTTCCACATTTATGTGGCACCCTCATTGAGCCCCACGGAAGAACATTGGGTTTAGCCGGTTCAGATTGTGCCAATGTCATGTGGGCTCCAACGGGGAAGTCAAAGGATGTGTGCCGAAGAAAGCTCCTTGGGCATTGGGCCCCATTCTGGACTCAAAACTCCTTAGCTTCAAATGGGAGGAAGCAGTATCTGATATCTTGTCTGCTTCAACACAAAGTGATCCCTCAACCACTCGGGAATAGTCGGACATCCCAAAAGATAAATGAGGGCAAAACCACCCAAAAGCAGAGGTTTTTTTCCTCCTCTCGACCAACAGCACAAATATCAATGCCAGTATCAGCAAATATGATCCCAAGTGTAATTCGGAGCCTTGTGGATGTCAATCAGATCAAACGAATTCACTTTGGCCGTGTGGCAATTTTCTCTTCAACCGGATTACTCATTGCCCTTGTCGAATTCAGACCATTCACAACAATGAGTGAAGTCGAGGTCAATCAATGGGATGAATTATCACAATTCTTATTTCGCGAAAAGAGGCTCACTGACCCTATTTCAACAAATGGAGCATGACTGGAGGGATTTATGTTCGCGATTGTGTGGCGCAAATGCACCACGAAGAATGAACAATTTGGTCTGTATGGAAGTGCTGGCAAAATTGAAAATGCCAAAGATGAATGGCAGGACCGAGGTGCCAATCTTAGCTCGGTGGGTCGCATTCTAGGTCAATACTTACGATATGTTGGGGATAATTTATTTAAGAAGATTCAAAATTGCTACAACTCATTGGGGGTTCCGTCTTTTGATCAAGTCAAGTATGAAGGCAATAATCCCGCAAATCAGGGTGCATGTGAGTTTGCTTCGGCACTCACTTTCACCATGAATGGATTCAAAAATTCACCTCATCTTGATAAGGATGCATTTCTGTATGCTTCGGGATGGTGGTTTCAAGCTGATAAGGAGACCGGCCAAATTCAAAGAGATGCATCAAAGCGATGTACAGGGGGGAAATTGATTTTCCCAAATGAGCATTTTTGGATTGATCTATCCGATTGTCATGGGCTCATTCAGGTTGTGTGGGCCAGCAGTACATTTCTTCATTATACTGATCCAGCACAGGACAACGAAAGCACGACACTAGTGGGTATGTCCGCACAATGCTCAAGGAGGTTGGCAAAAAC
The DNA here is from genome assembly GCA_023105745.1 of Austropuccinia psidii. Classification (NCBI taxonomy): domain Eukaryota; kingdom Fungi; phylum Basidiomycota; class Pucciniomycetes; order Pucciniales; family Sphaerophragmiaceae; genus Austropuccinia; species Austropuccinia psidii. The sequence goes on along the minus strand of JALGQZ010000009.1, from coordinate 38,346,748 downwards.
AATGTGCCAAAAAAGCCACGGCTATTATGAGATTGGCGAGGGAGCCGCCTATCAAATCAGGGATGGTAATACAATCTCAGCCCAATTCAAAGAGTGAGGCAGTTGGAATAGCAGCATGATTGGTAGATAATGGTGGGGTAAGGCAGAGGACAATATACACCAGGATTGGATGGTTTCGAGTGTGGGAGATGGGGTGTCTCACATGAAAAAGGGGTGAAGTGGATTATATACGAAGGCATGCCATCGTACATATGCCAGGGTTGTTGCTCTTGTCCAGGATCCCAACGCTTCACATGCGAATCCTTATGCTTGTGCAGGTTCCGACAATGCTAAAAGTTCCTTACGCCTATGCGGGCTGCCAACGCTTCACACGCCAATCCTTACGCCTGTGCAGGTTCCCGACAGCTCACACGCCAATCCTTACGCCTGTGCAGGCTCCCAAAAGCTCACACGCCAATCCTTACGCCTGTGCAGGCTCCCGACAGCTCACACACCAATCCTTAGGCTTGTGAAGGTTGCCAACAATGCTGACAATTTCTTAGGCCTGTGCAGGCTCCCGACAATTCACACGCCAATCCTTACGCCTGTGCAGGCTCCCGACAGCTCACACGCGAATCCTTAGGCTTGTGAAGGTTGCCAACAATGCTGACAATTTCTTACGCCTGTGCAGGCTCCCGACAATTCACACACCAATCCTTTCGCCTGTGCAGGCTCCCGACAGCTCACACGCCAATCCTTACGCCTGTGCAGGTTCCCAACAGCTCGCACGCCAATCCTTATGCCTTTGCAGGCTCCCGACAGCTCACACGCCAATCATTACGCTTGTGAAGGTTCCCAACAATTTAAACAATTCAATACATGACTAAGATTAATAGCGTGTGACCATAGGAACGGCAAGTTCTCATGAATCTGGAGTGGATTGCTCACATGGCGGAACCCCCCGCTTTTTTACAGTTAAGATTTGATATGGCTCTAAACAATGGAGGAAGACAATATAGGAGGCAGGAATGGTGACTATTGGCGCATTTTTGGCAAAAGATTTTCTCACATACAAATACTAACTCAAACTTTTGGTGGGGCACTTACAAAAATTATTCTCACACAATAGTAAATATGAATCATTGAGGAATTATAATAAATTCACGTGAACAAAGAACGTAAGAGAAATTGAAAATATCTTTCATTGAATACAAAACATTTATCTAAAGGAGTGTATTACAAAAGGTAAAAAGAGGAAAGAATACGATTTTTTTTGTGGATTTTATTTTTCTAAGAATTTTGAGACTATCCCGGTGATGTCCTCCATTGGATAAGCCTCCATCGCCTCGCCAAGGAGGGAGTTTAGTTCCTCCCGGAATTCCCGGTGCATCTCATTTTGATGAGTTGCATCCACGAAAGGAATCATGTGGAGCAACCGACAATGCTCCAACAAGATTCGGTTGATCGATTCGTGGACAATGGCTCGAGGAATCATTAGTATCGGGCGCAGGTCGGTGAATTCCTGGCGAGCGTCATTGTAGGAATGAGAGGAGCTTGGCACTGGGGGGGAGGAGGCGGTTGGGTTCTCGGCGGCAATGGGAGGGATATCCGGGGTAGGAGTGGAGGGAGGGGGAACAGGAGGGGAAGGTGGCGGAGTCGGTGAAGAAGAAGGGGGAGGGGGGGATCTGACTGGCGTATCGTCGATGATGATAATTGAGCGGGGAGTGGCGGGACGCGCTGGAGATGGTCGAAGGAGGGGTGAGGAAAAGTTGAGTAGAGTTAAAAAAGTGAAATAGGGACTTACCAAAAGGTTCCTCCGTTGATTGCGTAGGAGCCACCTCAGGTTGAGGCTCACGAGTTGCAATGTCCTCAGGTGTGTTCGGAGGATGGACTCGGGCCAGGAATAGGTGGCTCATCGTGCTGGGAGGCTTCTACAAAAGGAGGAAGAGTCAGTTAACTTGATGCAAAAGTGAAAATGAGAGAAGGGAAAGTTGGCTGCTTACCGTGGAATAAGTCCTCAGACCATTGGGTGCCACTCGGGCCTGGAGTGGGTTGCCGCGGGGTTTGCTCGCAAGGCAAACTAGGAATGGCAGAGTCTTGTCGGGGGGGATTCGGGGGGTTTTGTTCTATGAGTAATGGAAAACAGTGAGTATTATTGCGTGAAGATAAATGAGATAAGGAGGAGAAAGAAAACTTACTTTGGCGTTTGAATCCCATCGGTGACAAGACATGGTGACGATCAGCCCAAGCTCGAATGTCCTCTTTCCATCGCCATCCTTCATTGGCCGGATAATCACTTCGCTCAGGTCGAGGAATGAAGTGACCATCGGATGGTGGCCTAGGAGGGGGGGTGGACAAATCAATGCTTGAGGGGACTGGGCTAATCGTCCTGAATCGTTCCCGCTGGCCTGTTTGGGGTCCCGGGGTCCATTCCCGCTCGGAAATGGTTTCATCATCATCAGCCACAAAGGAGTCCTGGCGAGGGCGTCTTGGGCGGGAACTCCTCTGGGCGCAGGGTCGGAAGGGGCGGATGACGAACGAACATTTCTTGTGTGCTTGTCGGCAAGCATCACAAGTGTCGGTCGTCGTCGAGGAACGAATGCAGGGAATACCCCGCTTGGTGCATAACGTGCACGACATCTAAAAACAAAACAAAACAGGTTAGTAACTGAATAGAAAGTAAGCAATCAAGAAAGAAAAGGAAGACATACGATGATTTATAATTTTAAAACGGAATTCAAATTAAAAAAGCGCTAGTAGGAGGTTTTTAAAAGTCTAGAAGAGAGTCGTGAAGAAAGAAAATTATTAATATCGGATCACAATGTTGACAAAAGTTTAATTGGAGAAAACGTACAAAGTAGATAGAAGTGGGGTTCTGAAAGTATTAGCAGGAAAAACAAAAAGCGAGCAGGAAGGGGAGTGGGGTTAGTCGAGTGCGAAAGGAAAGACTGGAAAGGCAGGAAGACGAGGGGGAATACACACAAGAAGGAGAACAGTGGGCAATTGGGAAAACTGGAGCAGGTGAGAAAAAAAGTGAAGGGCTTGTCGTGTGAAGATGGTCTTTTATACCATGGGGAAGCTGAGACGATCGCAGCAGTCGCAGCACCTGACAAAGGCTCAGCTTCAAGTCCTGTGCGCAAAATTGATACTCAGTCGCAGCAGTTGCAGCACCCGACAAAGGCTCAGCTTCAAGGTGTGTGGGCAAAATTGAAGCTCAGTCGCAGCAGTTGCAGCACCCGACAAAGGCTCAGCTTCAAGGCGTGTGGGCAAAATTGAAGCTCAGTCGCAGCGAATGCTGCAACTGAGAAGGGAAATGCTGGCCCTAGGAAGAAGAACAATGGGGTTCTGGCTGAGTATTGCTATTCATTGAATTGTCAAGCTCAGTTGAATCCCCTTTGTTTCCTTAATTAGCCACCCAATCACCCCCAGGAGGGTGGTCATGAGGCCCTTGTTGAATCTGCATGGTGGGTGCAATGCACATGTGCCCCATGCAGAAATGCACATGGTGCATTTGGTCACAGGTGACCACGGCGAGCATACCGGCCTTATGTCTGGGTGATAGTGTTTGAACAAAGGGTCGGGCGGCTGTATGACAAGTGAATACAGCATAATCTTGGCTCGACCCATTGCTCAGGTTTGCTTTCGGGTCATAATTGAAATGCTCAGTGGCTGAACATTTTAATTGCACAGTTGTTGAACTATTGATATAACAATATCAAATGCACCATGCTGAGCAATTGCTTGGTCATTTTTGTAAGCACACAATCTGAGCATTTGGCACAGCATCGGATGACATTTCAGCCAGGTGCAGCATTTCACATGCTTTGGTGAAGTGCTCCAAACTGAGCCTTACAATGAACTATTGCAAAAATGGTCCGGACCATGGCTTGACTGAGCACTTCCACACGGTCCTTTTGACCATGACATGCTCAGCTTGCGTGTGCAAAGCGGATGAAACACAATGCTGAGCATGTGGCACATGAGCAACGTATATGCAAACGATCGGAAGGCGGATACCCATTGGCTATATGCATGCAGGCTGAAGTAGTATTACACCTTCCTAATCTGTACAGCCGACACTGTAGTACGCAGCAGGGCTGGATATGCGGTCCCAAATCGGTCTGAAGTACGACTTCATTAAAAAAACATTCGGTCGTACTGGAACTTGCGAGATATGTAATCACTATGTCCTCATTAAGTACCATACCTGATAAGGTCATTGTCAGTTCCAGTCTAACCGGGATTTCATTCAATAAAAATTGTATTCCGTTATTCAAAATATTTTGTTATCATCTCTTTTTCTCATGGCTCAAAACAAAATCTTATCAATTTTAAATTGTGTTTGTTATAATTTGAAATGAACATCATTTATTGTAGTTCGCAAAGGACATGTATTAAGCAAAAATGAAATGTAAGTGGGATTAAGGAAGCTATCAGTAATTGTAGCTATAATTGATGAATTAAATAGTCGTTTAATTGGAATGAGTTTTTGGAAAGATCGTATATTTGTGCTCATTATAAACAAATGAGAATTAAAGAAAATGATTAAAAAATCATAAATAAAAATGATAAAACATTTGAGATACGTGAGATGTTGCGCGAAATAATTAGTTGGGATTTATTCAGTGCCTAGTTGCTATTTGATTGGTCAGTTTCAGTTCTGCGCAAAAAAAAAGCGCGTTGGAACTGTTAAGTCTGGTAGAATTAACAACCTAAATCAGTTTAGCCAAACTGCACGGAATAACCAACATGACAGCCTTGGTACGCAGTACACCTTTGTAATTGTATGCTGCAGGGCAGAGCAAAAGCTGTTCAGCAATGTAACATGCAATCACGTCAAGCCATCCAGTCATATATCTCAACTGCATCCCTTTGATGCACCTTGTTGGACAGCTCTGCCTAACTCCGGCACAGATGCGCATGTAATCCAAGTTAATGTAAGTGGGTGATATTGGGGCAAACTTTGACTGGCCGCACGTGCTCATTGGTGGGAAGCCACACACTTTCTCATATGCACCACCCAATGGGTCATACGCAGGCAACTTTCACACGCCTGGAAGACATTTTACTGCCAGTCTTCCGACTGGCTATTTTCTTGGTCGGGTGGTCAGCTGCACTGCAGACGCTCACCCGCTTGCCCATGGAAACCTGAGGTCAATCAGTATGGATTTTCTTCAGCCTCATCCGCATTAGAATAATCCCGGCCTATGATTGTGTCGGGATCTCCCACTCTGGGTCATTTTCTGCACGTTCTCAAGCGCCCCACGCAATCAAACTCATGTTCGGTGGCACGCCACCGAACATATCTTACCCGCCCACACACACATCTCTACAGTGAGTTTGCCCTTTGAAACCGCCAACATTGCCCAGTAGGTCCCTGTGCAAAAATTAACCTGGGGATGATATGCTCATTGTTTGCTGTCACACCAGCGAACATGGGCGCATGCCTCTAATATGCCCCTCCACAATAAGTTGCTACAACTCACCCAATTTCGGATATGCTAATGTCAACCTTGTTCCACCAAAGGTTTCGTAAATTGCTGCAGATCCAGCAAAATATCGGTGCACCCACATTTTGGCCACCTTGCCTTGATATATGCCCCAAATTGGATATGAAAATTATCAGCCCAAGACACCCACCCCCATCAAGACCATGCACGTAACCACAGGCCATCCCCCTTTTGGCCTGTTGCTGCCACTCATATAAGTTCCCCACCTGCGCTTATTCCTCTTCATTCCCTTTAGCTAACCCTTCCCGATCATATAATTCCCAACTGTCCCCAAATAATTTAAAATAGCCATCATGTCAACCCCTTCACAACCACTTTGCATTGGGATGATTAATATTCGTATTCAAATAAATAGTAATATAACCTTAAAGCCTGAGAATTCCCACTTAGGTTCTTGGATTATCCTATGGCACAATCAACACAACATATTCGTATATCTCCCCAATCACCAGCATGCTATTGGCTCTCTCCCGGGAACCCTTTCCCAAACGTTGATACCATTCCTTGGGGCACCAAAAACGTTCATGCACTGTGGTCCTGGTGGGGCATGGATTGAAAATTTCCAAACCAATCCTACTCAAATATTATTTGTTGAGGGAGTATTTATGACTGATGCAAATGATCCCTCCTCATCTCAGAAACCCAATCTAGCATTGATGTTCTTCACATGGTATCCAAACATTCTATTCATAATGGAAAGCTTTCGAACACAAGATTTCAAGCTTAAAATGCCCAAAGAATATGACTGTACTACTCATTGTCAATGTCAACTCTTTACTCCGACATTTCCCGCTTCAAACTTGATGCCTGCTTCATATCCTGCTGTTTCATCATTGATTTCCAAGCAAAAACTGATACAATTACCCAGTGGATCAGACCTCCCCATGATGAGCCTGCCCCATGCCATTATTCAAACCCCCCTCCTCCCTCATCAAAAGACCGGACTAGCTTTTCTCTGGGATCGAGAAATCCCCAATGGCCAATCAGCCCATAACCTTTGGGCCACCTCACCCCCAGGATCCACTTTCAATGCCAGGCACATCATTACAAACAAGGTTGTTAGCTCATTTGAATCCCTTTCGACCAATACCCCTCTTGGAGGACTGCTTGCGGATAATATGGGATTAGGTAAAACCATTCAGGCCATTGCTCTAATTGGTACCTCCAAGGAGCGGATGATTGCAAACCCCCATCGCTCCACGCCCACCATGATCATCTGCCCCCATCGCTCCACGCCCACCATGATCATCTGCCCCCCTCGCTTAATTACCAACTGGCAATCAGAAATATCCAAGCATGCTCAGGCTGGAGCGCTGCATTCCAAAATCTACCATGGTCCCACTCGTCACTCATTATCCAAAGCCGACATCTTAAAATATGATATCATCATCACTTCTTACAATACTATCACCCAAGAATTTAAGCAAACCAATCCCTCTACATCATTCATTTTTCAAATCAATTGGCATTGTATAATTTTGGATGAAGCACAGTGAGTGGCTGAGCTTAAACGATTCAAATTACCTTTTATATCCAATAACCCTTGCCCCCTCTTATAGCTATATTCACTCCCAATACACTGCCACTCACCGTGCCATTAATAGCCTCCTTTCATCCCGTCGAATATGCTTAACGGGCACACCTATTCACAACACCATTTATGACCTTTTGGGCATAATATCATTCATCACTCAACCCCAGAGTGCCGATCAAGATAATTGGTCACCATTCATCCTGAGTAGTCTTTCAAAAGGTTGCAATGATATTTTGCATTTGGCATTGCGGAATTTAAGTTTGCGCTGCACCAAAACCACACATCTCGAATCCCTCCCCACTATTAGCCATCATTATGAGCTGCTCCCACTCAACCCGACCATGCAGCAAGAATATTCCACATTATATGAAGAATTCCTATCATTCAAAAGCAAAGGACCAGGAGAGTTTTTCAGAAATATTAATAAGCTGCGAATATGTTGTAACCATCACATCATGCTTAACACAATTGCGGAGGCGGAGTTGGAAGACCCCGAGGGCAGGAGCACTCAGGATAACTCCCTAACAATCACATGAACTATTGTGGATGTGGAAACATGCATGATGAGTAGTAAAATTGCACACCTCCTACAAAGCTTAATGAAGAACAAACAAACAAGGTGTGGTCCAACCAAATCGGTGGTTTATACCCAATGGACCCAATTTCTAGATTTGTGCGTTAATTCTAATATGCATCCATTACCAATTGACTCCATCTGACTTTTTTATATTGTAGAATTGGTATTGCTCTTGCCCATCACTCTATCCTTTCAGCACGAATTGATGGAACAATTACACCACGAGCGCAGGACAAGGCGCTTGAGAATTTCTTCATAATCCTGAATGTGAAGTACTCATTGCATCCATTGCCGCGGCTGGAACTGGCCTCAATATAACTTGTGCTAATATAGTCTATTTAATGGTGAGGGCCCCCCCAAAATTCTCCCCTGATTTTCGGACCCTGACATCCACATTTCCAGGAGCCCAATTGGAACCCAGCCATTGAGGCTCAGGCTGTTGATCGTCTACATTGTATTGGCCAACAACGACCTGTACAGGTCATCCACTATATCACTCCTCATTCAGTTGAGGTCAACATGCGGAAGGTACCTTTCAAGCTCATCTTTCACTTGATTGTATTACTATTCTGAAATCCTTCCTTATGGGAATGCCATATTCCAATCACCAATAGGTCCAAGAAAAGAAAAAATTATTAACTGCGTGAGCCTTACTGATATTATATAATTTGTGATTGACAAAGTTGATAACTCCTGTTGACTCTGGCACAGGTCCACAATTATGAAAACCATGAGCTGGATCAAACTTCTTCAATATTTCCTCAATGAAAATGAGCAATAGAGTATTATTGCTAAGGGAGACAGTGATACATTTCAATTCATATTGTCTATATTCTAACATATTTAGCAAGTTGTTGCATCCTTAAGAGATAATAATCAGATTTTATTACACCTGCACAAATAATTCACAAAATTTTAATTTGTCACAGTGCTATACCGTGACAAATTACTAAGTTATTGCAGAGCATCACCATTTGGCCTAATAACTGGCATGTCAAGTATTTTGAGGGAAATAGTCTGCATCTTACTACAGCCCTTGAGCCAATCTTGATCAAATACCTGAAATGATAGGCCTTCCGGAATATCACCATCATCTGGCAATCTATCAATAGTTTTTTTACCCTTTTTTTTAATATGATTACAAAACTCTATGTCTCTATCCATTTTCAATACCAACTCATTAAATAACTGGGAGCGCCAGCGTAATCCCACTTTGCAGTAAACTTGACGGCCATTTTCCAGTACCTCCTCAGTATCTGAGCATACTTGAGGGTCATTGAATTGTGATTCTAGAATGGGAAATTTAGCCGTATCACACCATTCACGACGGCGCTCACAGGTCTGCACATAATCAAGTAGATCATCATCAGACGTGGTCCACAATGAAGAAGAGATACAGTAACTAACTCTTTGACGAATCTTTGCGAGCTTTTGATTCTCCTTCTTTTTTACCAAATACTCCGCATCCTATTGAATAGACTTCCATTCTCTTTTCAAATAAGTGAAATATCGCTCCATTAAAGCCGCCACGACTCCATAGTTGTTATGATCCTTCTTCCAACAGTAGTGATGATACTCAGTGCTGACAAGTGCGAGACGGAATGTACGGTAAAACACCATAGACATCAGCTCGTTGAACGGATGTTGCCATGAGCTCTCCCAGTCCCAAGTGAATCGCTTTAGTCCTAGCTTGTGGAGCTCATTTTTGCAGTAGCTTTGGAAACCCTGAGACTGAACCTATGTTGATGGCTCATTGAAAACATCCTTGGGGACATAACCACGATGACCAGCCACTTGAATTGCAATTTCACGCTCTTCTGTGCTGGGTGGTGCTGGTAGTGAGGAAAAATCCTTATCCCTAACTTTGAGTAGGAACAGGCAATGTGCGTGTACTGCTGATCTCATTCCATGGACATTCTCTGGAAGTTCTGCCTTCAGCCATTTTTGTTGCTCCTTCTGGCTTGCACGTTTTGCCACATTGTGAGCTTTGCGGGCCTGGTTCCTTTGCTGTCTGACCTCAGATTGTTCAAGCATACTCTGGGCAAGGCCCAGCTGAGGATGGGTGAACTCACTATTTGATTGAGTGCCTTTCTCAGGCGCTGTGAAATTGTCCCTCCTTGGTTCATCATTTCTTTCACTTTGAGTCGGAGACATGTTCTCATCCTCATCATCCACAATTCTTTCTCTTGATGTACTGGCATGACCCGTTCTTGGTTTGGAGGCATATGGATGATGACGTCCAGTGACTTTCTCTTTATGGACCAGAGGTGAAGACGCATAAAGTTCATCCCCTGCCATGCAAATCATCAGTTAACACATCAAAACATTAATGAAGACTGGTCATCCTCACAATCTTCAATTGGCTCCTGAGATTGGACTGACTTGCCTTTAGGTGCCATATCTAACCCATGAAACAAAAATATCAAATTGTGAATAAGTTTCTACTCCAAAATTCAAATGACTTACTTTGATGAAGCGTCAATCCTGGATTTCCCTCCGACAGACCGCTCCAAGTTACATTTTCCAAAGGTCTTTTTTGTCGCCCCCCATCAAGCCGCCTTTCATTGCCCACATGAACCTGAGATCTTGATGGAATATTGAGGGTTGCCTGTTTACTTCATCCAAAGGGATCCTGGGATGTGACTGGATTCCGACCGGGGTTAAGGAGGAACTCACGTGGAAATTTTGATTGGGGATTAGCGTTTGATGAGATTTGAGGTGTGCCCTCCGGCCCCTCCGACACATGCATTTGTGTATTAGTGGGATTCAGGGGAATTGGAGTGACAGAAATATTTGGGATCGCCCAAGTGCTGGAAGTTGGAGCCTTCGGATTTCCCACATCAATGTTAAGACCTGATACATTCATTGAGGATGCGATAGGGGCTGTGAGAGGAATGTTGGGACTCAATGGTGTTTGTGTTTGAACATATTCTATGCTAGATTCACTATCTGAGTCATGAACAGAACCTGAACGGGATTGATGTGACTTGGAAGATGACATAAGGGCCGAAGAAGTACAGTAATATTTTTAACTTGATAAAACAGTTCAGTATTGTGATAAAATAGAGGGATATGAGATGAGATTTTTTCAAATTTAGAATAGAGAAATTCTATGAATAGTTGGAACCAAGTGTTGTGTGGAAGTCGGATAAGACTCTTTTGAGGAGAATCCTCCCTGCCTCCTCTTGAGCTCCTCCCCTTTTGTCGGAAACCACCCTGCACGGCCTACCAGCATATAATGTGATATTTCCTTGATCTGAAAGGGGACCCATCATCCATAAGTAATCATATTTGGTAACATTTCCGCCTCCCCGTTGTCACATTTTGTGAATTATCCAAACTTCCAATATATGCATTGAAATTCCACAACATTGTACATCTGTAAAGGGGTATATTCATGAAGGATTTACCCACAAAAGAGACATCACCTCTTCAAGAAAGGCAAGACAAGTCAAATCACATTCTGACTGATTCAAAGCCCGCCGCACTCAAACCAAATAACAAGACTTTAGCTGCACTCCAACCCCTTATGTAATAGAGTTATATTGTTATGTCTGTAATAAGGTTTAAACCATGTACGATGGCGTGCCAGCGTACATGGTTTGAAAGTCAATCCCCTCAAATTAATGTTGACACATCCCTATTGGAAAACCCCTCAAGGGTCAAAACCGCACTATCACAATGTGTAAATAAACTAGAATATGTATGAGCATTGAGCAGCATGGCATTTTACCCAATTAAACGCCTAACCAATTCCGCCATCCATATGAGACATTTTACACTTTATCCACTGCAGCTCATGCACCATTACAAATGGGATAAAATCCTCAGCTGGCTCAAATCATCTCCCCCTTCATAAATAATCACTGAATTTTATTTCCAATTAATAACACTCCTAAACACTTTCACATCAACCATAGATATTTATACACAAACCAACCGTACTCCCAATTCCTGCAACAATGACAACCCGGCCCTATTCCTCAATGCGTATATGCATGTGTTAACACTGCTCAACTCAAACACACTCTTCCCCTGAGGGTGATAGGCAAGGAGTTGCCTTCACACCTTTCCAATATAAACAGCACATTAAAAAGCTCAAATCAACCATTGCACCCAAATCTCTTCCAAACATCCCTCCTTCTGCATCAGGATCTGGGTGCCCACAAATTCTATTGGATCAAATCTTCCCAGCTGATTATTCACGTTTGACCCAAAGCACTTTCTCAACTCCAGTGGGTCTCAATTCAACTGCACAGAAACCATATAGTGGCAGTCAAACCCTTCCCCCAAAAGACCTAGGAATGATAATATCTGCCATTCTATCATTAAGGTATAATTTACCCCGCAGGGCTTCACGCATACTCAACCCCGCCCTGAACCTGCTGATCAAGTCCAGTATCTCAAGCTCAGCTGGTCCCCCCGCTCCTGCATTCCATATACCTCAAGATCTGAGTACCATATTTGAACATCTCCAATTGGAGCCAGTGATTCAAAACTATATATGTTGTCCTCAATGTTTCTCTCTTAATGGCCTTACTGAATCAGTCACAACTGACCAACCCCACTGTCAACGCCATAATGACCCAAATGATCATGATCCCCCTTGCACACAATCATTAGGCAAATTCATCCATTCATCTGAACCCCACACCCAAAACACAACCAACATGAAGCAAAAATTTATACCAACAAAACATTTCATTTATCAACCATTCAAAAATTGGCTTGCCAGATTCCTCCAGCGGGCTGGAATTATGGAAATTCTGCATCAACATCAACAATCCCAAACCCCTGAAGGTACCCCCAAATGTGATGTCTGGGATGGATTGGTCTGGAGACGCTTCACTGGCACTAGAAATATCCATGACCCCCCATTCATGTCCATTCCTGGTGCATTGGACTTCTCCATATATGTGGACTGGTTTAATGCACATGGAAAGTCAACCCGGTTGGCTAGCATTGGACCTATCATGCTTATTTGTCTTAATCTCCCCCCAAGTGAAAGATTGAAGCCCGAGAATGTCTATGTTGCAGGAATCATCCCTGGTCCGAAGGAGCCAACTGCACTTCAATTGAATTATCTATTAATTCCACTCATCAACAAGCTCAAAGAGCTATGGCAAGGTTACCATTTTGCACTCACCTCAACAGGTCCATCAGGATCCTTTATACGTGTTGCCATCCTCACAGCCATTGCGGATGTGGTTGCCATGCGCAAGCTTACTGGATTTATTTCCCATTCAGGAAACCACTTTTGTAATTTTTGCACCATTCACAAAGCTCAAATTGAAGAAATTGGTCCTCAATTTCACTACATGCGCTCATACCAAAGTCATAAATCAACCATTGCCAAATGGCTTTGGGCAACCCCACAACAAAGACAAGCAATTTTCTCTGAGTATGGAGTGCGATATTCAATTTTGGAAGACCTTCCGTATTGGGATGCAACCAGAATGGTTAATCTTGACATAATGCATAATTTAATACTTGGAATTTTGAAGGATCATGCAACTTTCAAATTGTGCATTCCAGAGGCGAAATCAAAAATTTACTTCAGGTCCCGCAGGAAATCCAATGACACCAACAGTTCAGACTCAGATTCCATGACCTCCAACAGCTCTCTTGATAAAATCACATTGAGAGAGGCCCTCTCCCTGAGAAGAGACGCAGCAAAAATAATAAATGAGCCACTCCGCACTACTTCCCAATGCCCACCCCTAACACAGAACATCCATCTAGTGGTTCTGCGGAGATTCCTTCATTCGATGCCAATTACATCCCCACTTCTGAAATACCCTCTGAATTGGATATCACTGCACTGAGTGATCACCAGATCAAGGGTGAGGCTCTTGAGCAGCTCCGACAAATCATATCTGAGACCATAATTCCCTCATCTTGGACAAGAGTTCCCCACAAAATGGGTTCCCCCTCTCATGGTAGCTTAAAAGCCGCTGAATGAGCTCTTTTATATAAGGTCTATATTCCATTCATAATGCTCAGTCAACAGATGTCATTAGATGCACACCAATCTGCCAACACTCAAAGAAAAATGGGTCAGTCAGAAGAACTTGCAAATGAACTAGCCAAGAATACATTCCATTTGATTAGTTCTATCAACATTGCCACAAGCTGGACTGTTTCAATAGATGATGCGACTGCATTTGCTGAACATTGGAAAAAATTCCGCCTTTCCAATCAACACCTGTTCCCAAAACAGAAAAGTAAACCAAATCATCATTTTGATGATCATATTCCCGAACTCTTCCAACGTTGGGGCCCAACACAAGCCTCAGCCACATGGGGTTATGAGCGCTTGATTGGAGTATTTGCAAAGATGCCAACAAATAGCAAGATATGTACGTCAATTAATAAGATCAATATATTCACGTTGATTAAACACCTGAACTGAATAAGACTAACTTTTTGCAACTCTGAATAGATGATATAGATAAAACCTTACTTCAACTTATCTGTCGATGTTCCAACCTTTCCGTTCTCCTGAAATCCCCATCTGTGCCATGTGAAATAAAACAGCTTTTCGAATCACAGCCACCTGCCGTGTTCAATCCCCATAAATATAACACCAACAAAATTATGATTGCCTGGTTGAGTACTTACAGACTTTTCATGCAACAAGGGAAATGGTTGATTGGATCAGCTTAGACAATACCATGCAATCCACAAGTCATCCCACTTCAAGGATTGTCTCACCTTGGTATTTTCCAGTTTCAAACATTAATATGGGGAACAATATATTTTCAACTGAATCCAAAAATGTCAGCAACAGTGTGATATGTTTTCAAAGGGGCAACTCACGACAATTTGGTATTATTGATAGCATTTTCAAAGTCTCTGAGCCATCTAGCATACTGAACAATAACTTTCTGATTTTAAAAACTTTGAAGATTGATGTGAATTTCCTACCAGATTGGCCGTATCTCAATATTTATAAAGCTGTTGGTTTTGATGATGGACACTTGATTATATCAGAAGAAGAAATAGAAGGTAACTGTGGATTGTATGATAACAAAGCTCTGTCATGTGGACCGCTTGTAATGATAAAGCCGTTATTTCATGATATTTAGTCTACAAAAATTCAAATCTCTCAGATTCATTAGCAATTTTGCTAGTGAAATAACTTCCTCAAAATTTAGTGACAGAGACATGCCATTGTGACAAGCAAAGCCCATTATTTCACATTGCCACAAAGAACTTACTATTTTGACATTGGGTACAGTGTGAATAAGCCAAGTCCAATGATCTAATGACCCACACACTCACCTTTCACAGCATCCAAAATTTCTAACTGCGCCATCATCATGTTGGAAGCGGAATCGGCTTTTGCGTACCCACACCCGCACGCGCCAATGCACACGCCCATGCCAATGCACATGAAAACCCACCCGCACACACCAATGCACATGCAAACCCACCCGCACACACCAATGCACACGCAAACCCACCCGCCCCCGCGCATGCACATGCACACTTCATGGATGACCTGGTGAAGTCAAACCCCCCGCCTACATCAAGACTGGCTGAAGGACATCTTTTATGTGTGTGTGCAAACAGGCGGGTATGGTGTAATTTTTACCAATCATCGGACCATTGTGGGATGATCAGGTGGTGAGGAATCTGAGTTGAAGGCACAGGGGAACCAATATTATTGGATGTCACAGGATTTGGTGTAAGACCAGAGTGTGACGTGTGCTCGACGTTTGCTTGATTTTTGCTTGACGTGAGCTCGACTTTTATCCTGCTTGACGTTTGCTTGACGTGAAGTCAATCGCGGACAATTGACACGAGATTTGCCCCGGTGTGTGGATTATGGCCTGCAGGCCATAGAGTCCGTAGGAGGCCTAAATGGCCCAAAGAGGCCATAGAGTCCGTAGGAGGCCTAAATGGCCCAAAGAGGCCATTTAGGTCATAGACCCCATACTCAAAGGGGCTGGGACAAATACCCTGGTAATGGCTAGAGGAGCCAGAGGCCCTTGGAAGACAAAGTGGATGCCCCAGGCTCAAAACAAGGGTATTGGCCTGGGGGTTGGTGAGGTGGAGAATTGACCAAAAATGCCAATGATGGTAGGATATGGTGTGGGGCCATAAATGGCCAGTGAAAGGGGACATGGCCCAAAGGCCATAAAACACAAAAACGGGTCTAATTGTCCATAAACAGATGACATGACCAATTTGCCTTAGATTGGGTTCAGGGGAGAATTGCTGTAAACACCCATTGGCGGGGTGATCACACCTGGTTGTGACAAATTATAAACTTAGTTATTTTAGTCTTTTATTATAATAATCCAATTGATAAAGCTGCACCCATGGCTTTCAACAGCGCTCACAACCACTAATAATTCTTTTATTAAAGCCCTTTTATTTTAATTAAAATCTTTTTTTTATCATCATTTTCCATGTCATACTCATATTCTAGGTTGTAAATGCTATTATTATCACCTCTTCATAGACTCAGCCTGAAGCTTTGGGGACGTGGCCATGTTTTTTTTGTCTTTTTGGATTTTCTTTGATGCAAAAGTGAGTTTTTTCTCTTATATTCTTAGTTTCTGACATTATTGCTTCCCTTTTCAGGACTAAAATTATTAAAATCAAGAAAAATATATCTTATTATTTTTTTTTTGAGTGGTATATAGTCATATACCACTGCATGTTTGATTGTTTCTTCAAGTGGCTTATTATAATTTACTCACCATAATAATTACTTTTGGTGTGTTTTACATATTAAAACCATTAAAAAGCCATAAGTGCAGTTCTTTTTTCATTAAAAGGGAAACCAATCTTATTGTAAATAACAGTATTAGAGGCGTGGTTGGGCATATTGATAATTTCAATTGCCCATTACATATCTACTTCAGGCATTACACTTGTTAATTACAAGCTAATGTGTGAGATACTGGTATAACACCAGTATACCAGAAATCCACAAACCTATATTTCTGGTGTGTAATTGATAATTTCAATGACAGCATCATAATAAAACGGTATAATGTAGAAATATATTTCCTGGAGGCTATTCTTAGATGTGCAAACAGCACTATTAGAAGTCTTCATGGACATAAGACCTCTTTTCCCTTTGATTCAGTGGAAGAAAACTTCTTACCAATTGAAGCCCAATCACAAGGCAATACACCTGTTATACCTGCAGAAACAGAAATCAGCCAGTGAAAAGGAAAGAGGCACATTGAAAGCCTCATTACACAAAGAAGTGGACACCAATTGGCACCCAGAGGACTTGAAAACAGAAAACCTCTGCATCGATACAAGGTAAACCAACCTTAACCACTTGTACAAGGAATAGTACAATAATTAACCCAGTGTTAACCTCTAAAGGCAAATTTTCCAAAGCAGTAGACAATAACATTGTACAAGGCACAACCAAAGGTAAATACCCTAACAAAATTAAGTTTTTGACTTCTTTCAAACACTGATATGTCACCTGTAAACCTCAGGAACCTTGGAATCCCAAGCAACCAGGCAGAGGACAGAAAAGGCTTGTCCAAAACCAGAAGACCTGGAAGAGGAAACCTTGGAAACAGTAATTGATCAAGATACACTGAGGGAAATCATACCCACTCTTCCATTCACCTTGAAATTCAACAGACACCTGAAGCCAGAGGTCTGGAAGGATATGGATCAAGTTCTTCCGCTCCACCAACTCCTCAAATATCTTTTCCAATGGAGCATGGACAACAAGAGATTCAACCTAGCATCCCACTGGGAAGAACTTGGAGCAAGTTTCCAGAAGATATTTTCCAGAGAGATACCCTTCAAAGACCTTATGGTAATCAGCAAAGGTTGGAACTCCACCAAACAGGTCAGACATCTGCAGGGGAGGGCAACCAAGAGGAGGCAGAATAAAGCTACTATCAAAGCTATAGAAGAACAGCTGAACCAGAAAGGGCCTAATCTGATTCCTTCAGGCTCACAAGCGGTAGACCAACCCAACTCTCCAGTGGCTTCACACAATTCAGGCACCGGCAGGTCAGTGGCCAAGAGTCACCATTCTTCACAATACCAGGTAGTTTCCAGGAGAAGGAAAGGATACAAGGGAAAAAACAAGAAATCTTTCAGCCAAAGGAAGAAGGAGTCAGACCCAATAATCCAGAGGCAGTTGGACTTGGTGAAAGAAGTAAACAAGAGCCAGAAATAGCTGTATATACTTCTAGAATCAGTAGACCCAATAATAGAAGTATTCCCAATCGGAATGAACACAGTGTTGTTACACCTGAGAGTAACTTAAACAGTGATGAATTGTGGTTACAAATGTCCCAATTTTCAGAGGAAACTCAAAAAAGCTTTCAGAACTTCAACAAATCCATGAGAGGATGAAAACATCAACATCTTCCATGGACAAAATTGTTAAAACCCTTCAGGAAAGCCATGTTCAATTGAGAAAATATTCTGAGGAAACCAATAAAATACTGAATCAAGTCTTTGAAGAACAGCACCACTGCAAAAGGGACAGGAATTTTCTAGATCAAGATATAAACTAATTATCTAATGTCTACAAAAATATGAAGCCCAAACCACAAGGCCATATTTTCTATTACCCATACCACCAAGAAAACATCAAAAAAGATTACTTATTGGTGAATAAGACATGACATCCAACATACCATAAGTAATGGTATGAGGAGTATTGGACAAATATAGCCAATACAAGTAAATTATAAAGAGGAAACCTCCTCAAATATAATAAGAAAGGACAAAGATATGCCCTATCAAAGATAAGACCAAATAAGCAAAAACTCTTATTCTAGCCTCTAATCTAACTTATACATATTTCATGAAACCCCAACCAGAATGGTTTTTTTCTTGAAGCTCTAAGGTAGAGCTATCCAATGGTATCATCTATTCATCTGTAGCACTCCTAAATCTGGAGATACCATTATACCGCCTTTTTTCACCAACAACCCCCCAAAGGTGTAGGAGGGCTTGTACAAAACTGTACAAAAGTACAGCCAAATTGAAGGTCTGAGTGAGAGCTTTAATTTGAGATACCGTAGACCCCTCTATCTTCCAAATTGACAGAGGGATCTTGGTTTAAAGGTTTACATCTCAAAATACAGGATTTCTGAAACTAACTGTATAAAGAAACCCCTGTATCTTTGGAATATATTCATACAGCTGTAAAGTGTTGTATATCAGACTGTAGATCTAATCAAGCCTACAATACTGTATCATTGGAATACAGATATCTTCTGAATTGGAGAAGATATCTGGCTTGGAAGGTTTTGAAGCCTCATACTGATGTACAAAAATACATTCAAAAACTTAAAGTCCTTATAGCTTTTGCTATATTAGAGAAGGGTAAGCATGAAGCATATCGAATTGAAGAGCTCATTAAGCCCTTCAATTCTGTGCTCTTGGATTCTTGATATCTCAAAAACTGACTAAGATATCTTGGTTGGAAGTATTTTGACCAATACTGGTCTGTACCAAACCTGTACCAACCAGTACTGGCTTGAAACTTAAAATAATGGTTGTTTAAAGCTTAAACCCGCCCAGAATGACTAATATTAGTCATCCAGAAACTCTTGACACGTCAAAATGGTGCTGACGTTGTGGTATTCCATACCTTATTAGCCCAGTTTCAAGTGGAATTTCATTTATAGGACTATAATTTGAAGACTGAAGAAAGAAAAATCAATAATTAATCAATTACAATGGAGGAATTCAGCAATAAAATGGATTTAAATTCATCAAACTGTATAATCCCATAATCAAATCCTGGAAGAATGAACCATTTGATTACAAGAATAACAATAAAATAAGGAAAAGAAAAAGTCAAACTAGCAAGAATGTTAAAGTTACCAGTGAAAGGGGTAATGTAACACTCAAGTTACCCTAGCTCTGCTCAACCTTGGATTACTAAGCAATTCAGTTATTAAACTGAGGCCACTTCAATAAGGAATAAATTAAAACTGTATCAATCAACAGTCACAAGACAGAAATAAAAAGAAATCAATCAATTTATGCAAGGAAAATCCATCAAAAACCTTATATTACACAGCATATCTGTGGAAACACAAGCACAGCCAACTGATAAGCCAGTAAATATAAATTAAAAGCAGAATTAAGGTAGCAAAAGAAAAGAAGAAACTCATACAGGACAAATGGAATCCCCACAATACACAGCATTCTCCACCTACAGTTCAAACAATGCACAGACCTATGGTGCAATAACTGTACAAAATCATCTTATACCACCAAAAATTGTGCAACAAACCAAACAAATGGTGCAATACCTTGAAGAAATGACACTATCTCAAAATTACTCACCAGCTAAAATTCCTCAAGGCTGTGCAAAATAGTATTAAAGTTTAATCAAAATATAAATAAAGCTTCAGAAATGGTGCAATATACCAAACATATGGTGCAATATCTTGATCAAATGACACCAGCTCAAAATTCCTCACCAGCAAAAACATCTCAGCTTACATAATCATACATATTAATGGTGCAACCAACCAAACAAATGATATCTCACCACTATAAAGAATTATCCCAGCCAAAAGAAGTGAAAAAATTCTAAGTCACTTGTTTTTGAGTGCCTCTATGGAGAGCCCAAAGAATATAAATAAAGGTCCTCTCTCCCTCATTTTTTTCCTCTTTTCCCCATGAATCTAATAAGTTATATACCAAGAAGGAGAATAACTATTCATCCCTTACTAGTAGGTTAATCTAGCTATTTTATTAAAGTATTATAGACTTATAAGTTTAATTCATAGTGATTTCTAATTAATAGTAGTTAACAGAAGGTCTAATTGATATTATTAATCCACCCTATGTTTAAATTATTAGTCTTATAATTATAATACTATCAATAATACTCATAATATTGAGTTTATCCCCATAACTTTTACATTATAAAGGAAAAATAGTCTTATTATATCTTCATATTAAAAAAAACAAACCTTACAACTATATATTATTATATATAAAAAACCCTACCCTTATATTATATTATATCTTTTATATATTTAACAAACATCCTCTCTATATTGAACAATATCTTACCAATAAGTTATTAAAGGTCTTATTATTATATTATCTTAACAATTACCCTCTCAAATCTTTAAGTACTATAACATATATAACATCAAATTGAACTTACCCCTTAAAATATATATTAGTACTATTATATTAAATCAACCTCTTATACTATTAAGGTCTTACCCTTAAAATCATCTTATATTATTATTTGAAAACTATATTTTATATTTTTTTTAACTTATAAGTTACTTATCTGATTATTGAATAGGTCTGATAGAGACTGTTAAAAAGTCTTCTCTAGTTGTAAAGCCACAAGCTTAAATATTGATTTGTGAGCTCTGTAGGGAGATTGTTTAGTATATTCAGAGGGGCAGCTAAAACACCATTAGCACCCTTGGTTACAGGATTATTTCAGCAATTCAAAACTGTTTACCTGTGATTTCCCCCTCAAGGACTGCCTTATCCAATCCCACACTAAAAGGAGTTCCACATCTGGTGTCCCAACAGTGGCCATTCAACTTCAACATTCAATAATCAGTCAATCATCAATAAAAGAAGAAACCCAAATCAACATAACTCACAAAAATAATTATCATTATCAAGAATTAACAATCAACACTCTCATACAATCTGGAATCTGGAAACAAATCCCATTCCAAATCATCATCACCATCACAATCCTCAAATCAATCATATTGTTTTTATTATCCAGTAAAAGAAGGAACACCAGAAAATCAAACACCTCAGGATATTGATTTACTTATTGCAACACCAAGAACAGAACAGAAGGAAAAGGAAGAATTAAGGAGATTTTTCTTCAAGTTAATTCAAGAAGCAAGGAAAAACAAGAGAAGTAAAAAAGAATTTAAAGGATCAGTTTATCAAGTAGAAATGAATCAACAATCAACATCTGACTTACCACCAGTACCTGAAGATACTGTAGAAGGACAGTATGCAGAAGAAAGTGAAGAAGAAGAACAAACAGTACAGATCCAAAGTCTTATGAAGCAAATGCAAGATTTATTATTAACACAAAGTAAAAAGAAAGGAAAAAGAAGGGAACAAACATCTTACACACCTGGAGCCAGTCCAAGTGAACAAACATTACCAAGGCATGTTAGACCTGAAGACTCACCAATATCACCTACACCTGGTCCTAGAGCAACCTCTACTCCAGTAACAGAACCAAGAACTCAAAATATTCCAAGGAGAGTTTTTGTCACTACACCTAATAACCCAAGTCCATTACAGCAGAAAGTTCCAAGACAAGAAAGACCTGTGGTTAAAATTAAAGCAAAATATTACAATCTAAATTTTGATGGAGAAGAAGTAGAGAGGGCTCTTGGAAGAAGAGGGCCTGGCACTCAGGAATCAAGAACTCACTTGGAGGGCTCCAGAGATAAAAGAATAATAAGACTGAATTTCTTTAAGAAGAATAAAGGGGAAAACAAGTATGCCAAAAGATGAGATAAGAAAAGATGAAGCCAATGGCCAAGGATAATAAAGAAGCCAAAAGCCAAGAAGCCAACCAAGTGAATCCTCAATTCACTGTTTCAACCTGCCAGAAAAGGAAATGGAATTAGTATAAGGATATGACCACCAATATCCACTGGACAGGCGAGGAAATAAAAGAAAAGGGTGCTGAATGACTGACTTAAGATTATCAGTATTAACTTTAATAAGGTAAAAGAAAATAAGGATAAAAATAAATCCACTATATTAATTAACTGGGGAAAAAGTCCCCAGGTGCTGAAAAGGTGGCCAGTATATGTGAAAAGCTGAAAAGTTGATCCTGGAAGGTGGATCAATGACTGTATTGTCCGAATCGGGAAATACAGTTCTTGCTATCTTGAAATTTGAACTGTGTGATGGGATTCCCACAGTGGAATAAGAAGTGGCCCAATTGGGCCAAGGCCATACAGGTTGATTGAATAAGGCCTGTACGGATGAATTGGGTTGTCCAAGGAGTATTGAATACTTGATGTCTTGACAACTGATTGAATTTTGTAATACCTCTTGAGAATTGACCTTAGAATAATCCTGAATGAATTGTACCAACCCAACTCCTGCAGATACAGGTGGTTGGGATCCTTGAATGATCTTCTGAATTACCGCCATGGATTGCCAGACTGATAAGCTGAAAAGTCCTCCTTCGAAATGGGCGTTGGAATTATGGACCTTGAAATGGAAAGGTGGAAATGGGTCCTGAAAACGTCACCATTGGATTGCTGAGTAAAAATGGTGCATAATGGTATATAATACCATGTATGCACCACACCTGCAATCTTGAGTACGGAGTACATGAAGGAAAGGGAAGAATTCCCCTTAAGTTGAGGGAAATGCTTGTTGAGATGATTTGGTGGCCTCTGGTGGTTGCCAGAGGCCATGGCAGTGAAGTTGGTCCATGGTGGTCCAGGGCCAAAAATGGGTCCTACGGGATTTGTGGCCAAAAATGGATCCAAGGTGTTTTTGGTCCAAATTGGGTCCAAGGGATTGGTGGCCAAAAAATGGCTCAGGTGGGCCCAATTGTGGTTTGGGACCCACCTGGCCTTGGGGGCTAGGTGGCTGCCCCCTTTGGCCCCTTTTGGCCTCATTGGATTAGGCCAAAAGGGGCCTAATCCGCCTACGGACCGCGGTACGTGGCCTACGGACCGCGGCTTACGGACCGTAGAAGCCGTGGGGGGCCTAAATGGCCCAAAAAGGCCATTTAGGCCAAAACCCCCATAATGAAAGGGGTGGCCAGGAAACCAATGAAGGTGGCCATGGGGCCTGGAAGCCCCTGGAAGACAAAGGGACCCCCCAGGCCCAAAAACAGTGATGGAGGCCTGGGGGTTGGTGAGGTGGAAATTGGCCAAGAGGGCCAATGACGCAGGATATGGCCTGAGGCCATAAAGGATGATGGGGGCCATAAGTGGCCAATGGAATGGGTTATGGCATAAGAGCCATGGAACACCCAAAAGGGGTCAATTGGCCATAAATGATATGACATGGCCAATTGGCCCCAACTTGGCTCCAGGTTGGATTGCCGCCACCATCAAGGAGGAGGGTCAAAATACGTGGTTGTGACAGAAATTTATCAAGAAAGTGGAAAGAATAGCTCAAATTGAAGGGGCAACAGATGAAGACCTAGCAATGCAAATGGCATTCTGGACAACAAACCAAAAGGTGAGTGATGCAATTGAAGGTATTCCAGGTTATGAAGAAGGAAATTGGACACAGCTCAAGAAAGATCTCATAACAAAATGGGGAAGAGTTGAACCTGAAAGAAGATACAGAAAAGACTCACTGATGAAGCTTTTTTCTGAAACTCAAGAAGATGGAGGAATTGGTAGTCTATCACAATATAAAAAGTTTATGGGAGAATATGAAACTATTGTTACTTACTTATTAAGATACAGGTATATTCCTCAAGATAACATGTTCCATGAAGATTTATTTGACTGTCTTTCAGCTGATATCAAAGGGGCCATAAGCAAGGAAATGATCAAAGATAATGTTATGGTTAGAGCTGAAGATGGAGGATACCTTATACCACCTATGAAGATCCTCAAGAAGTACATTGAACAAGAATTGGAAGCCAGAATATTAGTAACCAAAAGATTCTCATCATCAAGAGATACAGGAAGGAATGTTACTGAAAATAAAAAGAAAGTTCACTTTAAGGAAGAGGCTTTTCCAGGAATGAATGAAGCTTTTAATAAAATGAAGGAAATTACTGAATCCCTCAAAGAACAAAAAATGGAAACTAGAAAGCAGGCACAAGGGGAAAATGAAGATCTCAAGAAATTTATGACTCAACTGGAAGAATTGAAAAGTCTATCCAAACCTCAAATTGGTGGGGTTACCAATAATCAATCCAATAATCAACAGTTCAAGCCAAGAAATGATTTACCACCCTCTTCACAAAGGCATGTTCCCTATGCACCAGCACAAAACATCCCAAAACCATATCTCAAATGCTATTATTGTTTGGAGGAAGGACATTCAGTGAATAGATGCAGCTACCTCTTTGAACATCAAAATAAGAAATGGGTCAGCAGACAAGGAGGTGGATTTTTATTTCCCAATTGGCAAAGAGTTCCAACTGATGGTAAAATAGCTCCAAAGAAGTTAGTTGAAGACTTTGCAAAAGACCTAGAAGAACTCACAAAGAAAATGAAAGAAGATGAAGCTAAAGAAGCACTACCCAAACCTAATCCAATGAACATAATACAATTAAAGAAAGCTGATAGTGCAACTGCTATAGCCAAAGTGGAAAACTGGGGAAGCTGGCAACCACCAACTATTTCATCAGCCAATGAGCCACTTTCAAATAATTATGGATTAAGAAATACCAAAGAAAGAAACTCAAGAGTAGAAAATACCAATCAAGATGCCTTAAGATCACATTCAAAAGTGAAAACACCATTAAACAAAAGACCAAATATACCTGGAGCTTATATTGAAGATGAGCAAAAAGAAGAAGAGAAAACAATTATTCCAACTAAATATAAGAAGCCTCAATTGGTGAAAAATGAAAAGGAAATACTTCCACAGGAACCTAAAAGTGATCAAACTGAAAATACTCAAGAACCACTGAACAAATTCAATGAAAGGAAAATCATAAAAGAGGAGAAATTAGATATTCAAGAGATTATGGCACAAATTATCAAAAAGGTATTGGATCAGAAAATAAATCTTACCTTGGAGCAAATTTTAGTCATGTCACCAAAGTTTTTTAATCAATTAAAGAGTCTGTCAGAGGAAGAGAAAAAATCTATTAATTCAATTGATACAAAGGAAATTCAAACCAAACTCATAAATCATCATTTGGGTAATTATGAACAGCCAAAATTACATTATGCCTGTCCATTGGGATTTATGCAAGTATATTTGGGAGAAGAAGCACATGAAATAATGGCATTAGTTGATACAGGATCAGAATTGAATATAATACCAGAAGATTCAGCAATCAAAGCAGGACTTACCACAAGAGGCCTCAACATGAATTTAAGGGGAATTGGTGGGCATTGTACCTCAATAGTTGGATTAGCAGAATTTACCCCAATCACTTTAGTCACTGGGGAAGAAAGAAATATACACCTTTTTGTAGCAAGAGGAGCAGTTCACACAGTATTGGGAAGGCCTTTCCTTGCAGATAATAACATAAGATTAGACTTTTCTCAACAGAAAGGGGAAATATTCAGTTATATAGAGCCAGATGGAAGGAGACTTTGCTTACCAATTTGTTCACCACAGAAAGTAGGATGGAGAGAAGAACCACCAGCAGGAATGGAAACATGTGCAGTTTCTAAATTGGAAGATTGGAAAGAAATACCAATAGATAAAGAGTCAGGATCCAAAAATCAAGCACATTCAGAGAAAAGTCCTCATCAAAGTTTTGATAGTGAAGAAATGAAAGAATCCAAAGACAAAGTGTAAATGAAGGAGGAATTTTCAATAAAAAATGAACAAATTCTTCAAGAAAGAACACATTCACAAGAGATAAATTCTCAGGAGTATCACAAGGAAATGAGAAAAACTGACAAGACCATAAATAAAGAAAAATTAAGATCACATAGTTTATCTGACAAACCTGAATTGAAAGGAGTTGATATGCCTTATACAGAAGAAAATTTACTTATTTCTGACATCAATGAGATCAAGAAAATGGAAGTTCATAGTGAAATTTTCAGGGAATCAAAACAGACTTCCAAGGAAGAAACTCATATTGAAAGTAACAACTGTAGTTTTAATCCCAAGGAAAATGTTTTTTATGAGAAGTCCTCAAAGAAATTCACACCTTTAAAATCATTGAACTCAATTTCAAAAGGAATCAAGGGTATGAAAAAATCATTCACACAAAAATCAAAATCATTGCAGAATTTATTGGAACCTAAAAAGAAAGAAAAGTTTATTTCAGAGTCAAATTCTGAGATTGCAAATGAAGAAAAAGGCTCCTTAAAGAAGGATACTTACAAGAGTGAAAAGGCCAAACACTTTGAAGTAAAATTTTTAATTGACAATATGATCATCAATCCAATTAAGAAGATTAAGGTGAATCACTCCAATTCAAAAAACCATAATAAACTTAAAGAGAAGAATACAGAATCTTTAGTAATACCTAGTATATTCAGTAAACCCAATTCAAGTGATCACATAAAGAAGGTTGTAATCCCACATTCAATCTTAGAAGATAGAAGTATCATACATATTACCAATATCAACTCTCAGATTACTTCAGCAAAGAGTAAATTCCCAGAAGAAGAGGATAATTCAGATAATAAAATATCATTCAAAGAAGAGGTTTCACATGAAGAAAGAAATGACCAAAATCCAGTACAAGATATACCTTTTTGTATAGGAGAAGAACCTTTGAAAATGGATTTCCCTTGCTTTAAGTCAACAAGAAAAGATATAGAATGCAGTTTCAGTAAAGTGCAGAATATAAATAAAGCTAAAATTGATGAGTCAAGATATGAAAATTCAACCCATTCACTGTCACAAATTGACATACAACAGGATTTAAATCAGCAAAATGCCTTACCCCCTGAAGCAAAATCCTCTGGGGAAGCTTATAATAACTGTAATATTGAAAACAAAATTAATTCAAGATTCAAAAAACTTCAGTCTATCAGGAACCATGCCAGAAATGAGCTCATAAAAAATACAATACACTCACCAAATATTTTAGAAAAACATCATTCTGGATCAGAATATGAGAATGAAGCAGGATTATTTTGTCAAATGGAAATACAAGAAGAAGCTGAAGATGACCATAAATTTATACTTACTGAAGAAGAATACCCTTGGGAAGGTTATACAAATTGGCAACCTCTTAGAAATGCCAACCTTGAGGATCCCAATGAAAATAATTCTAAGGATAACTTTGAAGGTGCAAACCAACATGTCAGGTGGTTGAAAGATATTAGTACACCAAAGAAGAATGAATTAAAGAGAATCAAAGATAAAAGTAGTAAAAAGAAGAAGAAGACTAAGGAAGAAAAGGAATATTTTTGGATTACTCAGAATAAAAAGATATGCCCAAGTTTGCAAGCCCATTTGGCAAGACAATATCAAATTTCAACACAAAAAGAGGATTGGACAGAAAATTATGATAGAAATGAAAATGTTATTCGGGAGTACCCCAATGGGAATGAAGATTTTCAAGATCAATATCTTAATGAAGAAAGAAGAAATGAGCTTACAGCTAAGAAGGCCAAATTCAAAAGTGGTCTTGACAACAAATTTTCACATTATCAATGACTTTTTTTATTATAATAAGAAATTTTCTTTTCCTTATATCATGAATTTTAGTTTTACTTTAGTATAAAAAAATAAAATAAATAAAATAAAAAAATATAAATATATCAAAAATCAAAAAAAAAAAAAAAAAAAAAAAAAAAAAAAGAGATCAATAAAAAAAAAGTGTCAAGTGTATCAGTATCATTATTCCATGTTATCTTATGTATTAGCATAAAAAAACAATAACTCAACTAAAAAAATTAGGGTGGGTGTCTATTTCTTAAATCCATCCTTTATGATTTAAGTTTTTGGGATGAAATTCTGGGGAATTTCAATTTTATTCTATAATTTACCCTCATCAATATTAAATATCATAGTCAATAATATCACCACATTCAAGAATTTAACTCAAAGTGAAGAATCACACAAACAAATCAAGAATATATATGTGAAGATCTTAATGCAGTCAAATAATCAATACATAATCAAAAGGATAACTGGCCAGGTTAACCCAAATGAAAATATTTCTTTATACAATTAATTCTTGTTCTTATCAAATTACTTTGGATATTCAAAATGTCTTATTATAAAAGACACAAAGATTTTTTTTTTCTGGGGATAAGGGAGAAAAAGATATCCTTTTATATTAAAGGTGGGGCAATCTTCTTCTACCCACAATTTGGCCCTATAAACCTTTCATATATCAAAGGCTATGCAAACTCTAAATATAAGGTTATCACCCTTTAACCCCATTTCAAATTTAATTCCCAAAGGAATAGACTGCATAAGTTTAAATCAACCTTATATTGATTGATTTTCAAGAATAAATTGAACTTGAATTTTAATTTTAATTTTTTTATAAAAAAAATAGTGGTTAATTTAACCTTACATTATTTGGTTAAACTTAATTCTCAACACCACACAACTAAATCAAACACTTAATTAAAATAAATTGAGCTTTAATTTAATTTTTTTTTTTTAAAAAATAAATCTTAATTAATTTAATCTTATATTATTTGATTAAACTAATTCTTAACTCCACTCAGCTAAATTAAGATAAATTAAACTTAATCAATTAGTACCTAATCTCAATTTTAACTTCCAATATATTAAAAGAAGTTCAATTCAAAAACTGCTGATTAAGCTTATCTTGAGCTTTGTAAATAAAGCTAATATTTTTCAATTAAATTACAAAAAAAAACAAAAGCCTCAAAAATTACCACTTAAATTGAATTAAAAAAAAAAAAGACTCACCATATTAGAATGTCAACTGCCTGTAGCACTATTTCTTCCCTCTCTATTCATTTTTTTATTTTTTTATTTTTATTTTTATTTTTTTTACTTTTTTTCACGCAAAAATAATAGAAATTTATTATTACTTCTATTATCATCAATATTATAAAAAAAAATATATACAATAATTTTTTTTTTATTAAACAAATTTAAAAAAAATAAATAAATAAAATATATATTTTTTTTAAAAAAAAAAAAAACACCCTCGATCACATAATTAATTTTGTTTTTTTTATATTTTTTTTATTTTTTATTTGTGCTTTTTTGTAAAAAAAAAAAAAAAAAAAAAAAAAAAACAATATTTTTTTTTATTAACAAAAAAAAAAAACAATAAAAAAATAAAAAAAAAAAGCATCGGAACAATGCAAAAACAGCAAAAAAAAAACAAAACCAACAAAAACAATAAAAAAAAACAAAAAATTTAAATCATTATTTTTTTTATTGTTATTTTTTTTATAAATATGTAAAAAAAAATATAAATTACTTTTTTTTTATTATTTTTTTTATTTTATTTTTCTTCAAAAAAAAAAAATTAAAAAAAAAAAAAAAGAACGATAAAAAAAAATTAAAAAAAAAAAAAAGAATCGGAAAGAGAAGAAAAGGACCGATTGCGATGGAAGGAGAGGAGTACAGTGCCCTCCAACAAACCTTCGAACACCGTTAGGGTTTTTTTTTTTTGAAAATTCAAAAACCGTTAGGGTTTTTTTTTTTGAAAATTTGACAACCCGCACGGTTCTTCTTTTTGAAACTCCTAATTTCTTTACTCATCTCGTCAGCCTCATGTCTCGTCGCGTTTTTCTTTGTGCTCAGATTTGTTAACCAATCACCTTCGTCCATTTTGATTGACTGTCAATCACGCGCGGTTTTATCATTTTTATTTTGGCTAAAGGATCATGGCTATAAATATAGTCAATCCTGTTAAGTAAGTTTTTTTTTTACTCCATCATATTAGGTACTCACCATAATGGCTCCCTACCACAGTGAAGGCATTCGTGGTCGAATTGTTGGTATGCATGATGCTGGTGCTTCAATTCGCACAATTGCCCGACATCTTGAGGTACCACCAACCACTGTTCACGATACAATTCGTCGATACCAAGAACGATGTGGGAACTCCTTTTGTTGTGGGATAAATAATAGGCAGTACCTTGAGGGGGAAATTATTGGTGAGTCTGTTTTGAATTTCAGAATGAGCCAATAACCATAGGTGCTAAGGTGTATTAGCTGCCCCTCTAAATATACTGAAAAAGATACCCTTTTTGATGAGATCACAAATCAATTATTTAGTTTTGTGGCTTTTCAATTAGAGAATTTTCTTCAGCAGTCTCTATCAGTCTGTCAATAAAAGATCACTATGATAATACTGGTAATAGTTAATATTTTTTTTGAATAATTTAGGTTTGCTTAACTTTCTTGTTATTGATTATAATTCTTTTTAAGTAATTCTTCTAGTATTCCTTCTTTCAATACCTGAGATATTCTAAATAATATTGTTTAAGATCACTATTAATATTAATAATAATCTTGATAGCTAGCTAATACTTTTAAAGGTGATTTAATAATACTATCAATATAGCTATAATAATTCAAGGGTAAGATAATTCTTTAGGGGTGGTTCTGTTTAATATAAGGGTAAGATATAAATGATATAATAGTAATATAATACTATTAGGATCAATATAAATATAATCCAATATACCTAAAGGGCTTATGATATAAGGTATAAGGGTAAGATGATATCCCTTCTATAAATAAGGGTTATTGATAAATTAGATAAGATCACTATTGATAATATCTTCCAACACTACTTCAACACTACTACTATAATTGTAAGACTATTTAAATAATATTAAACTCTTTCATTAATATTATAAATATCTTTCATTAATTAATCATAAATAACACTATAAGATACTGAGCCTTGCTACTGATCTTTTTCAATATAAATACTAGATTATCCTACTAGAGAAGGGATGGATTGATCCTCAAGATTATTGTCTGAATCAGAAGCATGGGGGGAAAAACAGGGAGAGAGGCCCTTTATTTATACCTTTTGGGCCCTCCATAGAGCCTTCCAAAAACAAGGGACTTAGAAAAAATTCCACCTTGAGACATTTTTGCTGGTGGGTAAATTAAAAATGGTGTCATTTGATCAAGATATTGCACCATATGTTTGGTTGATTGCACCATTCTGAACCTTATTATTGTCAGTGCACAGCCTTGAGACATTTTTGCTAGTGGTTAAATTTGGAATGGTGTCATTTGTTCAGGATATTGCACCATATGTTTGGTTGATTGCACCATACTTTTTGAATTATACTTATATTTTAACTAAACTTTATTCTTATTATGCACAGCCTTGAGACATTTTTGCTGGTGGTTAAATTTGGAATGGTGTCATTTGATACAGATATTGCACCATATGTTTGGTTGATTGCACCATTTTAAAAACTGTATTATTATCTCTACTAACCTTATTTTTCTTCTTCACAGCCTTGAGACATTTATGCTGGTGGTTAAATTTGGAATGGTGTCATTTGATACAGATATTGCACCATATGTTTGGTTGATTGCACCATTTTAAATAACTGTATTCTTATCTCTACTAACCTTATTTTTCTTCCTCACAGCCTTGATATGTATTCAGTTGAGTATTTCTTTATGTAAAATTTAATTTGTAAATAATACCTGTAATGTTTGGTTATGGGAGTTTAAGTGGGGATTGAGTAATGTAACACTATGTTAACTTATATGTAAGTGTTTTTTTTATGTCAAGACATGTAACACATGATGTTGTAAGAGTAATGGTATCACTTATGTAATATTACACATGTTTATTCATATTGAATATTTAGACAAGCTGCATTATCTTTAAGCATATTCTTGTACCTAGTATAGAGTGTATAGTATCATTTCTCTTCTTTAATCCATGATATCTAGAAAATTATTGACATTATGGGGTTGAGGCAATATGTGACTATAGGTAAAATTTGATGTAGATTCCAGTGGAATACTTATTTTTGTTATTTTAATATAACTATCCTCCTTTTTCTTGCCAATTTTTCTTTACTTTTATCTTTCACTTTTTTTCTTTATTTTCTTTATATATATATATATTATTATTATTATTGATCAAAGTTTTAGCTTTGAAATTGTGGATTTGAACCTTGGAAGAACTGGTATGGAATACCACATCCCCCTCTCTATTTAATGCTGTCCCCAGCATTCAAGGTGATAATCCACTTACTTTTTTTTTAAAAAAAAAACAATCAAACATTTCCCCCTTTTTTTTTGAATAAAAGAACTTTTATTCATCAAAGTCCTCTTCATCTTCAAATTGAGATTCATCTTCAACTTCCTCTTCTCCTTCTTCCTCTTCTTCCTCTGAGTCCAACTCTTTTCCTCTTGGATAGAACTTTTTTATTTGACTTGCTGCAAACCTTCTTGCTAGCTTTGTACCATCTAATTCTTCCAGCTCATATGGACCATTGTTTATTTGTCTCACAACTCTATAGGGTCCATCCCATCTATTCTTGAACAGTAATCCCCATTGTGACTCTAATGCTTTCTTGTATACAAGAACAATTTCACCTGGATGAATTGGCTTTCTTATTTGATGTGCTAATTTCCTGTCCCAATATTTTACTGAATCCTCCCTGGCCTTTTTTAATTTCTCTTTTGCCCTTTTTCTTATTTCTTCTTTTCCTGATAGCTGTTCAGCTCTTGCTTCCAATAAATCTTCTGTTGATTTGACTTTGTGCCATTCAATTGATAAGTATGTTTTTGCTTCAATGTCTATTGGTAGTACTGCCTTTTGACCAAATTGAAGCTCAAATGGGGAGTAACCTGTTGTTCTTTTGGTTGATATTCTGTCAGCCAATGTAACCAAAGGTAAGTATTCTTTCCATTTTGAACCATTTTCACCACACATCTTCACCAATGCATCCTTCAATTGTTTATGCCCCCTTTCTACCATTCCTTGTGACTCAGGGTAGTAGGGCGTTGTTACCCTTATCTTTGAACCTGCTTTTTTTACTGCATCTTGTAATTCCTTTCCAAACTCAGGCCCTCCATCTACTGTGACCTCTTTTGGGGCTCCATACCTGCAAATCCATTCAGAAGTGAACCATTCTGATACTGACTTTGCTGTAAGCTTCACTAAACCAATTGTCTCTGGCCATCCTGAGAAATCATCCCTGGCCACTACTAAATACTTCCATCTTCCTGCTTTTACATGTACTGCATCTATACTGACTCTTTCAAATAGTGTTGAGGTGAATGAGATTCTTCCTTCCTCTTTTTGGTGATAATGACTTCTCTTTTGACAAGCTTTACAAGATTTGACCCATTTTTTGACTATTTTCTTCATTCCTTCCCACCAAAATCTTTCTTTAACTCTTCTGTATGTTTCATTTTCTCCTCTGTGTCCCATTTCTTCATGTAATGATTTTAATATTCTTCTTTGAGAACTCTGACTTGACACAACTACTTGTGGATTTGGTATATTTCTTCTTTTGAGTTGGCCTTCCTCCAGAAAGAAATTTGATGACTTCCTTTTAATTCTTTTGAAGTCATCCTCTTTACTACCAAAGGGCCTTTTGAATGTATTTAAGTATTCTACCATTCTTTTCCAAAATCCTTCTTGCTTTGATGGTAGCTTTATTCCTGCCAATTTTATTATATTGTTATTTTTTACTCCAAACCCTGGGTGTGGTTTTATCCATTCTTCTTCTTCATCAAAATCAGATTTTTCTTTTTCTTCATCTTCTGACTGAGGTCTTCTTGAAAGCCCATCTGGCATTGTGAAGGTCTTCCCTGGCTTATGAACCAAGTCAAAAGAAAACAATTGAATAAATGCAACCCATCTGGTCATTGGGGCATTTGGCAAACAGGGTGAGTTTATCATTTCAATTAAGGCTTTTGCATCTACTTGTAGCTCAAAATGCTGTCCCCAAAGTACTGTTTGGAGCTTCTTGAGTATTTTGGCCACTCCACATAGCTCCAGCTTTGGCTGTGAGTATTTTGATTCCAATCTTGAGAATGTTATTGATTCATAAAGAACTGGTCTGTCCTTTCCTTCTTTGTCTTCTTGAGTAAGTACTGCTCCTGCAGCTATATAGCTTGAGTCTACTGCTAATTTAATCTTCCCTGCTCCCTTTTCATAATCCAAATTTTTTAATGTTATTTCCTCCCCTACAATTTTTCTTAACTTTTCAAATGCTTCATCACATTTAGTATTCCATTCCCATTCTTCATCATCTCTTGTTAATCTTCTTAGTGGTGATGCAATCTGAGAGAAATTTTGAATGAACATTCTAACATATGCACAAAGTCCCAAAAAGCCTCTTACTTCCTTTTTATTGAGGGGCTTTGGCCAGCTTTGTATTTTATTAATCTTCTGCTTTGAGATTTTTCTTCCATTCAAAGAAACTACATGCCCTACTATGTCCAATGCTGGCACACAACATGCAAATTTGATACCTGATATGGTAAGTCCTGCCTCTTCAATTCTGAATAATATTCTCTCTAATGTAACTGCATATTCCCAAATGAATCTTCTTATCAAATTATTTTCTTGTAAAGTTTTATTATTATATGTTGATCTTGGACCTTTTATCCCTCCATCATCAATAAAAATTCCTACATTCTCTGGTATTTCTTCTTGAAGTATCCAAGTCATTTGGGCTTGATAAACTGCAACAGAATTGGTTGCTCCTTGTGGTAATCTTGTGAGTTGTAGCCTTCCAAGTGGTGTTTCAAATGTAGTTAAGGGTCTTGTAGAAATGTCTAATTCTCTTTCATCATACCCTCCCATTATGTCACCAAGTCCATAACAAGCTCTCCCTGAAAAGGCATCTACAAATTCTTCAATATGTGGTGGTAATCCTGCATCTTTAATTGTTACCTTATTAAGATCCTGTAAGTCATGGACAATTCTAAGTTTTCCATTTGACTTTGCAACACAAAATACTGGACTTGTATAGCTGGAGGTAGACTGCTCATACAAGCCTGTTCTAATCCTTTCCCTTACCAATTCAATAAACTGTGGTATTATGGGCTTTGGTATTGGTATTGGCTTCTTTTGCCAAGGTGTATGTGGTATTACTGGTATTTTGTAGGGTTTTCCATATGAATGTTTCAGTAAACCCCTTTCCTCTGCACTGAATGCAATTGCTTTTTCTCTTAAAACTATGACACTCATAAGGAGACTCCTTTCTTCTTCTGAAAGCCATCCAGGTGGTCCAAAATTTATCAATTCAAATCTTTCTTGTGTTATTTTTGATGTGACCATAAATTTAGGTGGTTTTGGTGATAGTGGTGTATTATAAGGGTCTCTTGATAATGGTGGCCTTCCTAAAGGAGGATTTATGTCTTGTGGCATAGGCTCATTAACTGGTTTGACCTTCTTGAGTACTGATTTGTATTTTGCTGCACTGTTTTGGTAATCCATTTTGTAATATCACTGAAATGATTCTGTTTTTCTCTTTGATATTTTTATTTTATTTTTATTATTTTTTTTATATATTTTTTCTTTTTTTTTTAAAAACTGGTTAAGTTGAAATCAATATAGTATCAATTCTTCTATTTTCTTTATTTCTTCTCCTTACTTTAATAATTTCTTAAATTAAATAAATCTTCACTTCTTTTATCTTTTTTCTGTCCATATATTTGAGGTTGCAGTTTAAGGTCAAACAGGACCCTACAACTCAGGTGTGCAGACCCTGTATATTAGGTATACAAAATCCTGCCTTTTTATGTCATACAAGGACAATAAGAACCCTTGTCCATTTCTTCACAAGGGAGCAGTTTTATGTCATGCTGAGGACCTCCTGGTCTTCAATTTGACTTGATCCAAGGGCAGTTTATTTTATTTTATTTTCTTTTATTTTCTTTTCTTTAAGCTGAAAGATTCCTTATTCTAATATCAACTTGAGCTACCTTGAGGCTTAATAATTCATAAAATGTTTTGGGTTGATAGATATTTATTTCTTCTTTTCAGTCATTACCAATCTCCTTGCATATTTCAATTCTTCATCTTTGTCCTTCTTTCTTCAATATTTTATTCTTTGGCCAATTTATCACATATATTTGAGGATTTTATTTGAACCATTTCAAATCTGACCTCTTCTTTCTTCACATTATTTCTTTGATACCACTACTCCTTTCATGGACTAAAATAAAGAAATAGACTGTAAGCCCTCAGGTGTGCCACCCCTGTAGTTTTAAGTCATATTAAATTGCCAATTTTATATATTGAAAGAAATTCTCATAATCTTAGAGTTTAATATGCCTTCAGGATGTTTTTATGATGATGTTAAAGGAAAGCCAGTCTATATTTATCATCTTCCATTCATTATTATGAAAATTCCTCATATCATGATTGAGCTTTCAAGATACTATTAAGATATCTTCTTTTTATTCTTCTTTCTTTTTTCTATCTATAATATTAATCTTCAAGTTTGGGATAAGACCCCCTCTCCATTTAAATTTCTGTAGTTGGTTTCTCTAGTTTATTTGTATTTTGTTTTTCCTTCTTGTAATATTTTCTTGCCAAATTTTGAATTTTCAGCTTAATTATTATTATTATTTTGAGTCTTATTCATACTGAGAAGAGGGTTTTAATTTTTTGCGGTGGCCTGACACTATATAGCGGCAGTCTACAAGGCTATAACTCTAATCAACTCAGAGATATTTCCCCTCATCAGACCAGGTCTGACCTTGGCTGCTCAGTGTATATGTATTTTTTTATGTTCATATAGACCAGTTGTCCAAGTGCCACCTAGAGCAGGAAGACCATTAAAGCCTCTCTTTTCTGAATGAGATTTTCCTAATAATAATATTAATTATAAGCATAATATTCCTAATCTTTAAGTGATTGATAATTCTTATGATTTTTTTCTTTTTTCTTTTTTGAGTATAGATATATTTATATCTATTTATATATATATGTTTGACTTTTTCATATATAATCTTTTATAGTATTAAGATTTTAATATTTACAGTTTAAGGTCATGGAAGACCTATATAATTGAACATTCATTTATTCAAAAATGATAAATTAAAAGTTTCAGTTTATAGTCTTTATGGACTTTGAATATTTATTGAGTGAAAAAATAATAATAAAAGAAATTCCAGTTTATAGTCTTGGTGGACTTTGAATATTTATTTAGTGAAAAAATAATAATAAAAGAAATTCCAGTTTATAGTCTTGGTGGACTTAAAATATTTCTTTAATGAAGTTTGAAATAAATAATCAAATATTAAATTAATTATCAAGATATTTTTGAAATTAAAATAGATATTGAAGATGAGTATTCCAATACTCTTTAATTATTATTTTTTTATATATACTCCATATGACTAATATATAATATTATAAAATAAAGAAAATCTCCAGTTTAAAGTCATGGAGGACTTTCATTGGCTTGAAGGTTCCTCTTTGAATCTAAAAGCTGTTTGATATGCAATATAGCAATAATAAATGGATCATTTAAGTAATTGTAAGATATCATTATTCTATTTATAATGATATAGTCATAAATATATTTCAATAATAATAAATTAAATTAAAAAAGCAAATTTCCAGTTTTAGGTCATAGAGGACCATTAATTTTATATAAAAACTGGTTTATTATGTGGTTAATTGATCTATTTTATTTCTATCTAATTGCCAAGAGTAATGAGCTATATAAATGATACTTTTTTTTTATAACACCTATACTTATCTTCATTTATTTTTTTTTCTTTTCACAGAAACTAACATAATTAATATATTTCAAAACTCAAACTCAAAGGGATAAATTTTTAGTTTTTTGTTATTCCTATTTAGTTTAAATAGATATTTTGATAAGAAAAAGTTCTTATCAAATGTAATTCAAAATAAGTAAAATAAAAAAATTGATCATCATTTTTAATCAAATTTTAAGTTAAAAAATTATTTTGTATAGCAAATACCTTCTTAAACTAAATCTAAAAGTTGTTATTGCTAATTAAGCTTCAAGCGAACTTCTAAAAGTACTTCTCATCATATGTCTAATTAGCAACATCATTTTTTATGATGATTTTGTTGATGATAGTTTTGATTTGTTTTCTTTTAATTGATTCAGAGAATTGAATTGTGAGTATGATAGTTGGCTTGTAAATTTAAATTGATTTAATTGAAATAATCCATTCTTTCTATTTAATTGAAAATTAAGTTTAATTTATTACAGTATTTTCAATAAGAAATAAATTTTACTATTGAATAAAATTCTTATATTGATTTCTGAATTTCTATTTAGAATGTATTTAAGGCTCTGGTATGTAATTGAAAGTGTTATTTTGACTAGTAAGGCTGAAGCGAAGCTCTAAATCATACTTCAATGATATATTAACATGGTGATATAATAATTTTTAATTGTTGTAAACTTGATAACTTAATTTCAAGTTTCCTATTGAGTAGGGTTCAGGGTGTAAAACAAATTGTGGCTTAAAGTTTAATTCAATTAAACCTAATTCAATAAGGTTTAATTTTGTTTACATTTATTTAATTATCAATTAAATTCCAATTCATATTTAATTAATAATTTATTAACTCGTTGAAATTTTTTAATTAAATTTCTATATGTATATAAATAATTTCAATTAAAAATTACTAGATTGTTTTAATTGTTTCAATATATAAAAAGTTCCTGTATGTATATGAAAGTTATTTTTTCAATAGTAGGCTGTAAGCGAAGTGTTTAATTAATTATTCATGATGTTTCGAAGATTTGCTATCATTTATTTGGATTTCTTTTAATTTAGTAATTAAATCTCAAGATTTTGTATTGATAAGGGGTTAGGGTGTAGAATTAATTGTGGCTTGAAGTTTAATTTAATACCAATTAATTTAATCAACTAAATAGGGCCATGTTCTTAATTTATATTTAGATTCAATTTAATTATTTATCAATTTTTCAATAACCCTATATTATACTGTTAGCTTTTATCAAAAATCAATGCTTGGTGATGTCATTTTGATAGTTCTGGGGCTTCTATATGTATTCTAAAGTTATCTTTTGAATAGCATAACTGAAGCGAAATTGTTAATACCATCTGAATCATAAATTGAAAGATTTCCTTTGTTTGTCTTGATTCCTTTGGAGTTATTAGTTTAATTTTGATAAATTCAAATTTAACTGTTTCTATTGATTTAAAGTTTTAATTAAAATAAGAGGTAGTTAATTTTTAATTTCTAACTATTAATATATTATTGATGAGCTTATTTTGATATAAAAATAATAATAACTCTATCTAATATAAAATTTTCTCAATTGATTAGTAATAATGATGAAATAGGGTCATTTTCATCATTTTTTTTGTCTTTCTGGGTAGTTTTTTAGTAAGTAATAGTTAAAAATTGACTGAGAGGGATGAAGCGAACTGCTTAAACACCTCTTAATGATGTGATATACTACTCTATTACTAGGATTTATTAGCTCTGTAGTCAGTAGATGGTTTTCTTCTAATACTATGTAATGAATTTTGAAATAATATTGATAAAAATGATTTAATTTTAAATTATATGATTTGAATCCAAATCATCTTATCAAAGAGAATCATTTGATGAATATAAAAATTAAAAATAAGCTCATTCAATTTTTCACATTATGTGTTTGAATTACTGCTGTGCAGATGTAAGCTGTGTAAACTCTAAATATGATGTGATACAAAAAATCTGTGCAAAAAAATGAATTGTTGTTTAATTGAAACAATCATGTGATCAAAAAATTTGAAATATCATTATTCTAATAAGTATAGTTCAATTAAAAAAATCATGTGATGAATGAAAAAAACTAGAATGATGTCATTTGGTTGGATATATGATGTGTTTGCATTTAAGCTGTGCAAACCTTCAATATAATTTATCAATTTCAACTAATGATTTCATTTATTCTTATATATGATGTGCTTGGCTAGAAGCTGTGTAAACTTTAACTATTATGGATTTTGTGATAATGAGGTATTTTAATTAATGAGATAATAGAAAGAATCATATGATCAACTCAACACTTAATTGTGTGATTAATTTAAAACCTTTTAATTGTGTAATTAATTAAAAAGAATATATCATGTGATGTATTGATATGATTAAATAAATGGAAAATATCATGTGATTAATTAAATCAATTAAATTCAAAGTTAACTGAATGCTCATTGTGTGTAAAGGTGCTGGTAAAATGATATGATGTTTTTATTATATTTTACTATAAAAGAAGCAGGTATTTTCACCATTCTGAAATACTTTCTCTTCATCTGATGTCTTCATTTGGAGCTTTTCTCTATTATTACTATTTTTGAAGAATTCATAATGCCTGATTTTCTTCTCCCTCTATATATATGCCTTATTTAACTACTTTTTTCTCATTTATATGAGTATATAATTGCTGCAAATCCAAAATTCAATTTAGGCAAAGATAAATTTATATAATTTCAACCTGGCCAGTTGGCTTTATATATTTTTATTTATGTATATTTCATATATATATTAAAGTCATGATTTCTTTAAATATCTACATTTTGACTCAATAATATATTATTTATTATTATATCATTAAGGTTTATATACTTATTATTATTCATTTTAATTATATAATTATGATATTCTACTTTGATATGGGTTTTTGGGATTATATTTTATCCTTTTAGAATACTATAGTATTATAATATTATTTTATTTTCAATATTATAATATTATGATACTTATATTATTATAATATTATCTTATTCAATATAGCTTTATATTGATTTGCTATATTTATTCCTCCTTCCACATGAATTGGTTTTCTTTTTGTTTATTTTTGCTTCTTTTTAAAGCAAGGGGGGGTGGCCAGTTTTTTTTTATTAATTTTTTTTTTTTAAAAAAAAAAAAAAAAATTAAAAAAAAATTAAAAAAATTAAAAAAATTAAAAAATGAAAAAAGAGAAAAATTAAATTAAAAAATCTGGTCACCCCTCCTTGTTAGTTGGATTATTTCTATGTGCTATGTGTGTATGCATGCTGTGTGTATGTGTGTAGCATGTATGTGTATTGAGTAGTTCAGCTCAATAATTTCAATTTTGGATTCCTGATTGATTCAGTTCTAGAATTTTAAGATAAGTTTCTTTATAATTTCTCTTGAGGATTGATACTATACATAACTGATGAGTGGCTTTTTTCTTTCTTGTAAAATATATTGTCTTCTTGTAGTGAAAAAAATCTTGAAGTATTTTTTATAACAAACATATCCTCTTGTATTAGTAAGTTCATAAAACTTATTTTTTTTTTTTTTTTTTTTTATTTTCAATTTCAACATAATACTGATTAAATCTTCCCTGTTTTCAGATTATTTTGTTGAATTATATTTTTGAAATGATTATTTGAAACTATAACTTGTTTTTTTTTCAAAAAAAAAAGCAACAATCTTCTTTGGAAGAAGTGCAATGATGAGGAGATTTTTAAGATGAAAGGTAATTATTCATGAAATTGAGAATTCAAGAAATATCTAAGTAATTTATTAATGGAAAATAAGCTTGAATAAATTATAATCTAATATGTGAATTCTTTCAAGACAATTAATTCAATTGATTTTGATTGATTAAATTTATAAACTGATGCTTCATTGTTAAAGTCCCACTTTCCCCAAAACTTATAGCCACTTGTGCTTTGGGTGGTATAAGAAATAGTTAACCACCCCTATTTTTTTAAACTATGAGAAACTACTGATACTATTACAGAGTAAAAAAA
This sequence comes from Austropuccinia psidii, assembly GCA_023105745.1. NCBI lineage: Eukaryota > Fungi > Basidiomycota > Pucciniomycetes > Pucciniales > Sphaerophragmiaceae > Austropuccinia > Austropuccinia psidii. The sequence goes on along the minus strand of JALGQZ010000009.1, from coordinate 38,304,867 downwards.
CTAAAGCAATCTTTCTAGATGAATTTGATAACCAGCTCTTTTTTTTGTTTTATTACTGTAGCTTTTTTTTTTATATCAATTGAAATATCTTGACCACAGATATCACTTATGAACTCCATATCAATTATTCATTTTTCTATTGTTTTATTAGTTATATATAGATTTTTTTTTTTGATTGATTTGTTGATTATGAATAGATTTTTTTTAATTTTATTTTATATTTTTTTTCATGTTTTTTTTTCTATACTATTACAGAAAAGGCATAAATTAAATTTGCAGTTTAAGGCCATGCTGGGCCATCATGTATCATTGGTACTTGCATGTGTTAATATTTTCTGTGTTTTTTATTGGATATCTTGATTTAAAATAGAATAAGAGAAACAGTAACTAAATAATTGAATTGCAGTTTAAGGCCATGCTGGGCCTTTAATTTTCTGTAGAATTATTTTCTTAAAATAATCTTGATTCTTCTTCATTTTCATTTCAATCTTGCTGCTGACAATTTCTTTCCATAGCTTATTCCATTCTTCTTGCTTCAAACAAAACTGGTGATTCTTCATTATAATTATTAATTGTAAGACTTTATCCTCTAAATCAAAATCTAATCCCTTTTCAATAATATAGCAGTCCCCTCTCCATTTAATACTTCTACCCTCAATTTGATATTCTTCAAGACAAAACCATCTCTGAGCTTGTATTGTTCCCCAGTAAAGACTGCTCCTTATATCTGAATCCATATAGAGAATTTCATTCCAATAGTCATTATTGAGATTTCCTTTAATTCCATCATAATTAAGTATATCCATAAATTCTAGTTTTGAAAGGTTTGATCCAGGAAGCTGGCTTAAATAGGCTTCTGCAGGGGTTTCTTGAGTAATATCTTCATTTCCAAATAAATCTTCAAATTCAATAAAGGGGATACTTTGAATAATTGGTATCTTGAAGTATTCAATAATTGGTAAGCCCCATCTTTGGTCTTCATTGTTAAGTCCTTGAAAATGATGATTAATCCAGATGTCTTGGCTTTCTTCATTTGTTTCTGAGTGTGGCCAATAGATCCAGATGGTATTGTCTGCTTCATCAGTTTCAGACATGATGATTATAAAATATAAAATATGATAAAAAAATTGCTAATGGTTTCTTGATGTTAAAAAAAAATATGAATAATTATAATAGCTTCTTGGTAAAGGTGGATGAAATAAATAATCTAAGTAAAGTATTTCTTAAAGAATTAATCCTCTTTGATAAGGCAGGAAGTCACTGCCAAAAGCTTGAATAAATTGAAGTTTTTAAGTAATAGGGTGAGAAATATTTGGGTCCTCTTTGATAAGGCAGGAAGTCACTGCCAAAAATACTGGACTTGATTATTTAAATTGAATCTTACTGATTTTCTTCTCTTCTTTGTTTTTGAGCTATCTAAGCTGGAGGTTTTCAGAATTGGCTTCAGCTGTACTTTGCTCATTGATGGTAAGTAATTTCTATAATAAGCTAATTTTTCATTCAAAACTCTAAGTTCCTCCAATAACAACCTTATTTCTTCCAATTTTTCCTTTTCTTCTCTTGATTGGTGACTTGATGACTGACATTCTTGAAATTCATCTTCATACTCAAAAATGAATTCTTCATATTGCTTCTTCAATTGCCTTTGATCCAAACTCTCTTCATCCTTCAACAATTCATCCCCATAACATCCAAGCTTTGGCATCTTGATTTTTTGTTAATTTTATTAAAGATTATGATCTTATTAATTTTTTCTGTTTTTAAAAGGTCTTGAAATTAATGATATTGATATTAAAATTGAATAGAAATTGATATTGAAATTCCCAAGGATTTCATCCCAAAAAACTTAAACCATCAGAGGTGGAATAAGAAACAGACACCCACCCCCATTTTTTAATTGAAACATAGCCTTATAATACTTTTACAGTTAAAACTCTTGCATACCCAAATCATCATTCATATATATTTTTTTAATTTTTTTTTTTTTTTTTTTTGTTTTTGTTTTTTGTTTTTTTTTTTTTTTTTTGAGTTTATATCTTTTTCAACTTTAATAATTTTTTTCTTAAGTTTTTTTTTTTAAGTTTTTCAAGTTTTTTTTTTCTTTTTCTTTTTTTTCTACATGTGCAGAAAAATATATTCAATTCATGTAACCCATTTTCCTTTTTCTTTTTTCTGAAGAATTCTATTCACACATATATCCTTGGCTATTTCTCCCAGTATTTTCCTTCCTTTCTTCCTTTCTTCTAGGGTATTACCTTTCCAATTTCTTATGAATCCTTCTTCTTTGTGTATAAAGAGGTATCCATACTCTTCCCAGAAAAGATTTCCACCAAGAAGCTCCATGTTATGCAAATTGAAGTCTTCTTGTGGCCAAATTCTACCATCATAAAGAGCCTTCCTTGTTTGTTCATCAAAGGAAAATACTTCCTCCCAATACTGGTTTTCCAAATTACCCTTAATTCCTTCCTCATTCAAGAGCTCCATGAAGTCTAATTTTGACAGGTCATATCCTGGAAGATTCTTCAACCATTTTCCACCTTTTATTCTTGATGGACCCTCAAAGTATATATCTTTGAATTCAATGTAGGGAAGAATTATGAAATCTGGCTCTTCTTCAGGTGTTGGAAGTTGCCAGTAAGACATTTCATCATAATACTTCAAGAAACTTTCTTTTTCCAAGTTCATTTCCTTGTCTTTATCAATTCTCCATGGGCTTTTTGGGTTTAAATCATATGACAGAATAGTGTTCATGAGATCTTTTTGCAATGGTGAGACTTCAACTTCTATCAAATTTGCTTCTGGCTTTGAATCTGAAGATAATCTTGGTTTAATTTCTTTTAAAGAGTCAGTATTGTTGTAGGCCTTCCAAAGATTTTCATAAGCATGAGAGTGCTTTATTTTCTTCTTTGGAGGATCTTGAGAAATTGCATGTATTTGGAATTCATCAGTTTGATTATATTCCTCTTTATTGTATTCCTTCATAAATTCTTCATCTTTAAAACAGTCATTAATTTTATTTCTAAGATCTTCCAATGAGTCTTCACAGTATTGATCACTGTTCATTTCTGGCTTCATTTCAATTTCCATATCTTGTGGGTATTTTTGCTTGGAAAATATGTCAAACAGCTTCTTTCTACTATGTATTGGTGGTCCTTCTATTATTTCTGAGCCATTAACCAAAACCTGATATAACATACCATTGGTGTCAATTGGCTTATAAATAATTTTATTTTCCTTTTTCTCTGCTTCATTGACTTCTTCCATATACCAATTTGATTTTTCATCTTGTTTCCATATATAACTTTTATTGTTTTCAGGTTCATCATCAATTTTCCAGAAGTCAGGGCATGGGCTTAAGCTTAAGTTGTTTACTTGAGGGTTTTTATTTTTGACATAATCTTCATATCCACTTGAAGGTGGTAGATTTCTTTTAATCCATTCCTCCCACTTTTTGGGATCAAATGTAGCCCATTCCTTGTTTTCTTTTATTGCCTTGTCTAAATACCAGGCTAATGACTTTGGTTCTTCTGATTTCATTTGTTTTGATAGTGCTTCTGCTGATGGTCCCTGTTCTTGCTCTCGTGTTTCTACCTCTTGGTCTCCTTCCACTTCCTCCTGAGGTTCATTATCTATTCCCCTATCCATTATGGATAATATTTCATCTAAATTACCTTCCATAGACTTTATCTTTTGATAATCTTTGTTTTTTGTTGATTTGAAAATGCTTTTTATTTTTGCTTTAGATTTATCTTCAGCTTCTTTTAATTTTACTTTGCTAAACCAATCCTTTATTTTTCCCATTGAACAAAGCTCCATTCCTCTTGGTGGTCCTGTTTGCCATCCTAACATATGGGGTTTGCATATTGGCATACATAATCTTCTACCATCTGCTTCTTGATAGCTAAATATTTCACCTTGTTTCTGTGAAAAGTCCAATCTAATGTTATTGTCTGCCAAGAAGGGCCTTCCAAGGACTGTATGTACTGCTCCCTTGGCAATGAAGAAATGAATTTCTTTTTCTTCTCCAGAAGGCAAGAGTACTTGTGTGAATTCAGCCAGTCCAATTAATGATGTTGTATGTCCTCCAATTCCTCTTAAATTCATGTTGAGCTTTCTGTTTGGAAGAGAGGCTTTTATTGCTGCATCTTCAGTGATTATGTTGAGCTCTGATCCTGTATCTACCAGTGCCATTACTGGATATTCTTCTTTTCCAACAAATACTTGCATAAACCCAAGTGGACAGGCATAATGAAGTCTTGGCTTTTCAAAGTCTTTAATTTTTATAGAAATAACATCTTCTTTAATGTCCAAAGTGTTAACTGATTTGATAGCTTCCTTTTCTTCAAGAGAAATCCCTTGAAGCTTGTGAATGAAGGTTGGTGAAACTGATGATATTTCTTCCAAGTTTAAGTTAATTTTCTGTTCCAAGATTTTCTTTATCACATTTTCAATTGCTAATTTTGGTTTGAATTCTTTCTTATCCTTTATGACTTCTTTCTTTTCAGTATGGTGGTGAACCATCCTTTTATTTAACTTGTCACTTTCCTCCTCAACATTCTCTTTTTCTTTACTTTCAGTTCCTTCAAATCTTTCATCTCTTTTTGTATGTTTATCTTTATATTTGGTTGGAACAATCATCTTCATCTCTTCTTCAGCCTCATCCTCATGATAGGTTCCTGGTAGTATAGGCTTTTTACTTTGAGAATCTTCTCTATTTTGGCTTTCTTGCTTAGCCAATCTTTGCTTTGTCTGTCTGAGAGTTGCATGTGTTTCCAACATCTCAGTGGGTGAAGATACTGTTGGTGGTTCCCAATTACCCCAGTCTTCTACTTGAGCAATTGAAACTCCTTTTTCTTCCTTTTTCAGCTCAACTATCTTTTGATCTTCTGGTCTTGATAAAGGCTTTTCCTTTTCAATTATCTTGTTTGAAATTTCTTTTTGTTCCTTATCAAATTCCCTGACTAAATCCTTTGGAGATTTGGTTCCTTCTGAGGGTACTCTTTGGAAATTAGGGTAAAGGAAATTTAATCCTTGCCTACTAACAATTCTTTTTTCCATATCTTCTGCCAGGTAGCTGCATCTTGTCAATGAATGACCATTTTCAAAACAGTAATAGCACTTGAAGGGTGGTCTTGGATAAAGTTGTGCTGGAACATAAGGTTGATAGTTTGCAGGTAAAGGTGCCTGGGTATTTCTTGGTCTGAATGGCTGTGCATTTGGTGCTAAGCCTGATCCTTGTGTTTTTGGTTTATCCTTCCAGACCTTCTTTGGCGGATTAACAGCCTCTGATAGTTCTTTCAGCTGGTCCAACACATCCTTCATTGAGTTGACTTCTTTTGGTGCTTCATTAACATGAGCCTCTTGAGCTGGTGGATTCTTTATTTTCTTTGTAATATCTTTCATTTGCTTGATAACATCCTCCCAGCTTTCATCTTCAAATCTGGTTTTCTTTTTGCTTTTGATTTCATCTGACTTTGATAATTGTGATTTCCCTTTAATGACTACTGCTGCCTCCAATTCTGCCTCAATATAATTTCTGAGGATATCCATCTCAGGTAAGATATATCCTCCATCCCTTGCTTGAACCATGGTCCTGTCTTTGATCATTTCCTTAGTAATACTACTTCTAATTTCTGGTGATAAGGAATCAAAGACATCTTCATGATAATCATTTTCCTTTTTGATATACCCATACTTCAGCAGATATTTTGAAATTATGTCATATTCCCCAATAAACTTTCTGTATTGGGACAAACTTTTGACTCCTCCCTCCTGTTGAGTTTGATTAAATAGTCTTGTTAATGAATCTTTCCTGTGTCTTCTTTCTGGTTCCACCTTTCCCCATTTACTGATCATTTCCTTTTTTAATTGATCCCAATCCTCCATTTCATATCCTGGCATTCCTTCAATTTCATATCTGATATCCTTATCTTCACTCCAGAATGCTATTTGCATGGCCAAATCCCTTTCATTGGCTCCTTCAATTGATGCTATTCTTTCAGCTCTTTTGATAAAATCCTCAACATCACTTCCATCAAAGTTGAGGTTACAATCTTTTGCCTTTATTTTAGCAATCTTTCTTGTGGGTATTGTAACTCTTTCAGGTTGCTGAGTTGGTGTTGTAATATGTACCCTTTTTGCAAATCTTGCAGCTCTTGGCAATGTTCCTGGTGTGGATGTTGCAAATGTCTTTGGGGTTGGTGATGGTGATGGTTGCTGGGGTCTGAGCATTCTTTCAATAGTTGCATCCCCAGTAGTTTCAGGTGAGAATTGACTTGATTTTGTTTTCTTTCCATGTCTTCTTGCAGCTCTTTCCATAGCCTTCTGTAATTCTAACCTTTTCTTCTGAAATTCTTCATCATTTTCTAAATAAGAAAAATCCTCTTCTTCACTTTCTTCCTGACCTAATTCTTCAATTCTGGACTGCTCTTTTTCCAATTCCTCCTCCAAGGTTAGAGCCTTCTTTGAGGATGATGATTCCTCCATTATAGTTGTGATCTAAACAATGATTTAATTTTTAATTTTTTTTTGATTGATTATTTTTGATTATTTTTGATTTTTAGATTTTTTGTAATTTTTAAGATTGATAATGTGATCTTATTGATGATACTTAAGATTTGAAGGCCACTGTTGGGACACCAGATGTGGGAACTCCTTTTGTTGTGGGATAAATAATAGGCAGTACCTTGAGGGGGAAATTATTGGTGAGTCTGTTTTGAATTTCAGAATGAGCCAATAACCATAGGTGCTAAGGTGTATTAGCTGCCCCTCTAAATATACTGAAAAAGATACCCTTTTTGATGAGATCACAAATCAATTATTTAGTTTTGTGGCTTTTCAATTAGAGAATTTTCTTCAGCAGTCTCTATCAGTCTGTCAATAAAAGATCACTATGATAATACTGGTAATAGTTAATATTTTTTTTGAATAATTTAGGTTTGCTTAACTTTCTTGTTATTGATTATAATTCTTTTTAAGTAATTCTTCTAGTATTCCTTCTTTCAATACCTGAGATATTCTAAATAATATTGTTTAAGATCACTATTAATATTAATAATAATCTTGATAGCTAGCTAATACTTTTAAAGGTGATTTAATAATACTATCAATATAGCTATAATAATTCAAGGGTAAGATAATTCTTTAGGGGTGGTTCTGTTTAATATAAGGGTAAGATATAAATGATATAATAGTAATATAATACTATTAGGATCAATATAAATATAATCCAATATACCTAAAGGGCTTATGATATAAGGTATAAGGGTAAGATGATATCCCTTCTATAAATAAGGGTTATTGATAAATTAGATAAGATCACTATTGATAATATCTTCCAACACTACTTCAACACTACTACTATAATTGTAAGACTATTTAAATAATATTAAACTCTTTCATTAATATTATAAATATCTTTCATTAATTAATCATAAATAACACTATAAGATACTGAGCCTTGCTACTGATCTTTTTCAATATAAATACTAGATTATCCTACTAGAGAAGGGATGGATTGATCCTCAAGATTATTGTCTGAATCAGAAGCATGGGGGGAAAAACAGGGAGAGAGGCCCTTTATTTATACCTTTTGGGCCCTCCATAGAGCCTTCCAAAAACAAGGGACTTAGAAAAAATTCCACCTTGAGACATTTTTGCTGGTGGGTAAATTAAAAATGGTGTCATTTGATCAAGATATTGCACCATATGTTTGGTTGATTGCACCATTCTGAACCTTATTATTGTCAGTGCACAGCCTTGAGACATTTTTGCTAGTGGTTAAAGTTGGAATGGTGTCATTTGTTCAGGATATTGCACCATATGTTTGGTTGATTGCACCATACTTTTTGAATTATACTTATATTTTAACTAAACTTTATTCTTATTATGCACAGCCTTGAGACATTTTTGCTGGTGGTTAAATTTGGAATGGTGTCATTTGATACAGATATTGCACCATATGTTTGGTTGATTGCACCATTTTAAAAACTGTATTATTATCTCTACTAACCTTATTTTTCTTCTTCACAGCCTTGAGACATTTATGCTGGTGGTTAAATTTGGAATGGTGTCATTTGATACAGATATTGCACCATATGTTTGGTTGATTGCACCATTTTAAATAACTGTATTCTTATCTCTACTAACCTTATTTTTCTTCCTCACAGCCTTGATATGTATTCAGTTGAGTATTTCTTTATGTAAAATTTAATTTGTAAATAATACCTGTAATGTTTGGTTATGGGAGTTTAAGTGGGGATTGAGTAATGTAACACTATGTTAACTTATATGTAAGTGTTTTTTTTATGTCAAGACATGTAACACATGATGTTGTAAGAGTAATGGTATCACTTATGTAATATTACACATGTTTATTCATATTGAATATTTAGACAAGCTGCATTATCTTTAAGCATATTCTTGTACCTAGTATAGAGTGTATAGTATCATTTCTCTTCTTTAATCCATGATATCTAGAAAATTATTGACATTATGGGGTTGAGGCAATATGTGACTATAGGTAAAATTTGATGTAGATTCCAGTGGAATACTTATTTTTGTTATTTTAATATAACTATCCTCCTTTTTCTTGCCAATTTTTCTTTACTTTTATCTTTCACTTTTTTTCTTTATTTTCTTTATATATATATATATTATTATTATTATTGATCAAAGTTTTAGCTTTGAAATTGTGGATTTGAACCTTGGAAGAACTGGTATGGAATACCACAACAAGGACATCTTAAAAGCTTACCTATACCAGGTCGACCTTCAAAATTGAATGATCGAGACCGACGGGAGCTTTCCCGAGTTATTCATCAAAACCGTCGAGAGACACTTGTCTCCATCAAGAATATGATCACGGCCGATGTATCAATCAACACGCTTCGCAAGGCTATTCATGAACTCGGTAAACGATCATGCATTGCAGTCAAAAAACCTTACCTCAGCCCACGACACATGCAACGTCGCCTGGACTTTGCACGAGCTCACTTGCACTGGACCGTTGCCGATTGGTCTCTAGTCATATGGACTGACGAGTCCTCGTTTGAGCTCGGTAAGCCAGTCACTCAAAGGCGTATTTGGCGGTCAACTGATCAAAAATATGACCTCAAATCGATGGCTGTGAATCATCGTTCTGGTCGTCGTTCAATTATGGTTTGGGGGGCGCTTTGTGGACCGATTCAGTCTGAATTAATCTTGATGCCACCTGGACAACGTCGAGCGGTGGATTTTATTCAAAATGTTTATGAGCCGGGCTTATTGCCCTTCATGGATGAATTGGTCGAAGTAGGTGTTGCTGAAGATCACGAAGAGCTCACCTTAATGGAAGACGGCGCTCCGATCCATACTGCAATTGCCAGCCAACAATGGCGAGAAGAAAATCGAATCCGTAAGCTAGTCTGGCCGGCTTATTCTCCTGACCTTAACCCCATCGAAAACTTATGGTTCAAGATGAAATACGTTGTTACGAACCTCTTCAATCCCAAGATGATGGATGAGTTAACGTTTGCTGTTAACGCTGTTTGGGAGACATTACCTTTTGATCATGTTGAGGCCTTACTCTTATCTTTGCCTGCAAGGATGCAGATGGTAGTGGATCAAAATGGTGCTCCTACTCGATGGTAGAAGCTATTTTTTTTTTTTATTATTATTCAAATTTGTTTGTCTTATGAAGGTTTTTTATTGAATTACTACTTATACACATGTCTTTATTATTAGCTGGATTAAAAAGAAACACATGGGTAATCGTATAAAAAAAAAATTTGACTATTCCATTTAGCCTTGTGCAACGTGAGAGCCAATCGTGAGAAAAAAAAATTAAAAAAAAAAATTACAAAAAAATTACAAAAAAAAATCACAAAAAAAAAGTGTTCGAAGGTTTGTTGGAGGGCACTGTACAGTGCAGTGCTGCACTGTACTGCACTGTACTATAAGCGGAAACAAAAAAAAAAATAAAAAAAATAAAATTAATTAATTAATTTAATTAAAAATATAATTTAATGTATTTTATTCAAATGCAGGTGGGAAGAGGGTTGAATGAGAGTTGGAAGATTAAATTACTGTACAAAAGTATAAAAAAAAAAAACAGTAAAAGAAGTTAAAAAAAAAAAAAAAAGAAAAAGAAAAATCACCCGCAGGAAGATAAGAAGTACAGCTGGTTTCTTTTGGAGTATCCACACCCAGCTACTTCAAAAAAAAAAAAAAAAAAAAAAAAAAAAAAAATTAATTATTATTATTCAAATTAAATGAAAAAAAATATTATTATTAGTTAAATTAAATTAAAGTTATTATTATTTAAATTAAATAAATAAAAAATATTTTTATTTATTTAAAATAAAAAAATTATTATTATTTATATTAAATTAAAATATATTATTATTATTATTAAATTAAATTTATTATTAAAAAAAAAATATATATAAATAAAAAAAATAAAATAAATAAATATTATTATCATTTATATTAAATTAAAATTTATTATTATCATTTTCATTATATTAAAATTTATTATTATTATTCATATTAAATTAAATATATTATTATAAAAATAATAGTATTATTATTTAAATTAAATTAAAGTTTATTATTAAAAAAAATAAAAAATATAAATATAAATATAAATAAATATTATTATTATTGATATTAAATTAGATATATTATCATTAGAGCATCTCCACCAGCGTTGCTAAACATTGAGAGCTATAACTCACGGATAGCTCCCCAATTCTGTAAAATGGCTTCTTGATGTGCAATGTGAAATTGCAGCGTAGGTATCTGGGGAGGCAAATTGTTACTTTCACAGAAACAGTATTTTTTTTCTAATTCAGTAGGGGTGGTTGAGTGATGGTTTGGACATTTCAAACGCAAGTTTCACATGAATTGATGAGTGTCGCGGGAGCTAAAGGGTTGCCAGATTTGGCAACCCAAGGTCATTTTTTAGCAACGGAGCTAAATGAAATTTGCCTTTAGCAACGCTGGTGGGGCTGGATTTTGGACGCGGGAGGGGCCAAACTGTGAAATCTCACTATTTAGCAACGCTGGTGGAGATGCTCTTATATTATATTAAATTTATTATTATTATTTAAATTAAAAAAAAAAGTTATGATCATTTATATTAAATTAAATTTATTATTAAAAATAAATAAATAAATAAAATAAATATCAATTTTATTTATATTAAATTAAACTTATTATTTAAAAACAAACAAAATAAATAAATTTATTATTATTATTTATAATAAACTAAAAATATTATTATTATTTATATTAAATTAAAGTTATTATTATTATTTATATTAAATTAAAGTTATTATTATAATAAAAAAAAAATTATTCATTTAATTTTTTTTCAATATACAAAAAAAAAAAAAAAAAAAACTTTATTATTATTTAAACCAAATTAAACTTATAATTATTATTTAAATTAATTTAATATTATTAGTATTATTTATATTATATTAATTTTATTATTATAAAAATAAAATAGAATAAAAAAAAATAGGTTACAATTATTAAATGGAGAGGGGGGTGTCAATCCTCAATAACAATAAAAAGGCCACCCACCATTAATAATAACTAATATACTAAAAATAAAACAAAGGGATTAAAGAGATTCATCAAGAGCTTAAACTAGTTTTATTCTCAAAAGTAGTTAAATAATCCTCCTTATTATTATTTCTTTAACATTTATATTGATTGGTATCATTTTAGAAAGAATCTATATTATTTTACTTTATTGATTATTATTTTATATTACTTCATATTATTTTATCTTATTTTATTTTTCTTTTTATCTCAAATTCATATAAAACTCATATCATATTTTGTGATAATTTGATATTATTACTCTTAGAAATTTTTCTTTACACCCATCATATTCATACTATATAAAGAAGAATATTATTATATAAAAAAAAATAAAAATAAAAAGAAAAATAAAAAATTACAAATGATGGTACAATTATTAAATGGAGAGGGGATGGCCCTACCATTTAAGGTTAATTCAGCAAAACCAAAGACAAGAAGAAAGAACAACCCAATCAAAAAAAACAAAATCAAAAGAAGAGAGGTCCTAGATAAGACCTTAAACTGTCCAAATATTTTCTTTTTTTATATATTTTTCCAACAAAATTACTTCAAGAAGTGGTCCTTGATAAGACTTTAAACTGTCTGAAGAAATTATTTATTATTTATTTATCAATTATTACTTCAAATACCTCAAGCAATGGTCCTGAGTATGACTTTAAACTGCATTATTATTCATCAAAAATAAAATAAAATGAAATAATTTTCTCTTATTATCGAAATACTCTTTAACAAAATAAATAAATAAATAAAAAAATGAAGGATGAAGATCAACCAAAAAAACAAAATCAACTACATCAATATGGAAATGATCAAAAAGAGTTATATTTCAAAACAAAGCCAAGAAGACAACACAAAAGAAGAAACCATGGAGATTCAAAATCAATATAAAGAGCTACAAACAGAAAATATCAAGTGAAGTTATTAAAATAGAAATTCAAATAAATGAAGTTTTGATGAATGAACCAAGAATATTCCTCTTGAAACTGGAATGCTGGGGACAGCATTAAATGGAGAGGGGGATGTGGTATTCCATACCTTATTAGCCCAGTTTCAAGTGGAATTTCATTTATAGGACTATAATTTGAAGACTGAAGAAAGAAAAATCAATAATTAATCAATTACAATGGAGGAATTCAGCAATAAAATGGATTTAAATTCATCAAAATGTATAATCCCATAATCAAATCCTGGAAGAATGACCCATTTGATTACAAGAATAACAATAAAATAAGGAAAAGAAAAAGTCAAACTAGCAAGAATGTTAAAGTTACCAGTGAAAGGGGTAATGTAACACTCAAGTTACCCTAGCTCTGCTCAACCTTGGATTACTCAGCAATTCAGTTATTAAACTGAGGCCACTTCAATAAGGAATAAATTAAAACTGTATCAATCAACAGTCACAAGACAGAAAGAAAAAGAAATCAATCAATTTATGCAAGGAAAATCCATCAAAAACCTTAAATTACACAGCATATCTGTGGAAACACAAGCACAGCCAACTGATAAGCCAGTAAATATAAATTAAAAGCAGAATTAAGTTAGCAAAAGAAAAGAAGAAACTCATACAGGACAAATGGAATCCCCACAATACACAGCATTCTCCACCTACAGTTCAAACAATGCACAGACCTATGGTGCAATAACTGTACAAAATCATCTTATACCACCAAAAATTGTGCAACAAACCAAACAAATGGTGCAATACCTTGAAGAAATGACACCATCTCAAAATTACTCACCAGCTAAAATTCCTCAAGGCTGTGCAAAATAGTATTAAAGTTTAATCAAAATATAAATAAAGCTTCAGAAATGGTGCAATATACCAAACATATGGTGCAATATCTTGATCAAATGACACCAGCTCAAAATTCCTCACCAGCAAAAACATCTCAGCTTACATAATCATACATATTAATGGTGCAACCAACCAAACAAATGATATCTCACCACTATAAAGAATTATCCCAGCCAAAAGAAGTGAAAAAATTCTAAGTCACTTGTTTTTGAGTGCCTCTATGGAGAGCCCAAAGAATATAAATAAAGGTCCTCTCTCCCTCATTTTTTTCCTCTTTTCCCCATGAATCTAATTAGTTATATACCAAGAAGGAGAATAACTATTCATCCCTTACTAGTAGGTTAATCTCGCTATTTTATTAAAGTATTATAGACTTATAAGTTTAATTCATAGTGATTTCTAATTAATAGTAGTTAACAGAAGGTCTACTTAATATTATTAATCCACCCTATGTTTAAATTATTAGTCTTATAATTATAATACTATCAATAATACTCATAATATTGAGTTTATCCCCATAACTTTTACATTATAAAGGAAAAATAGTCTTATTATATCTTCATATTAGAAAACAAACCTTACAACTATATATTATTATATATAAAAAACCCTACCCTTATATTATATTATATCTTTTATATATTTAACAAACATCCTCCCTATATTGAACAATATCTTACCAATAAGTTATTAAAGGTCTTATTATTATATTATATTAACAATTACCCTCTCAAATCTTTAAGTACTATAACATATATAACATCAAATTGAACTTACCCCTTAAAATATATATTAGTACTATTATATTAAATCAACCTCTTATACTATTAAGGTCTTACCCTTAAAATCATCTTATATTATTATTTGAAAACTATATTTTATATTTTTTTTAACTTATAAGTTACTTATCTGATTATTGAATAGGTCTGATAGAGACTGCTAAAAAGTCTTCTCTAGTTGTAAAGCCACAATCTTAAATATTGATTTGTGAGCTCTGTAGGGAGATTGTTTAGTATATTCAGAGGGGCAGCTAAAACACCATTAGCACCCTTGGTTACAGGATTATTTCAGCAATTCAAAACTGTTTACCTGTGATTTCCCCCTCAAGGACTGCCTTATCCAATCCCACACTAAAAGGAGTTCCACAACGTGGCCTGTGAAGAGTTTTTTCAACCTGTATTGATCCAGAATGATCATTTGTGGTCCAAAAACCACAATTCTGACTATGCTGACGTCAGAATTGATGGTACAGAACCACAACCCAGCCTCCAGAGTGAAAATTTTCACTCTGTAGACGTGTGAAGAGCCTACCAGTCTGTCACAGTCCTCAGAGGAGATAAAAGCAGGTCTTTCCTCACTGGAAAAGACTCATCTTATAATGAATTAACCTCCTTACGTAGTAAAACTGTCTTATACCAGTAGTACTCTTAGGATTATATTGATATAATTAAAATAATTAATTATTGTAGTGATTTTCACAGTCAATTGATATTAAATCATTGCAACCCAGGTTCTCAATAGATTCATCACCACTGTTATCATATTACAGTAGAACCTGTTTACTATTATTAAAAATTATTTTTTGTGTGTCACAGTCATAGTGCTAGCTTGTATTTACTATTTTTAAGCTACTACATAGACTCACCCTGACAATAAACATCTTCCATGGACAAAATTGTTAAAACCCTTCAGGCAAGCCACGTTCAATTGAGAAAATATTCTGAGGAAACCAATAAAATACTGAATCAAGTCTTTGAAAAACAGCACCACTGCAAAAGGGACAGGAATTTTCTAGATCAAGATATAAACTAATTATCTAATGTCTACAAAAATATGAAGCCCAAACCACAAGGCCATATTTTTGATTACCCATACCACCAAGAAAACATCAAAACAGATTATTATTGGTGAATAAGACAGGGTCTCCATCTACATCCCAGGATGGAGACAATATGTCTTATTCTGAGAAGGAAGCATTAAAACAGCTTCCAGAGGCCTCAAGCTGGCCCAAATTCTTGCACAGGAGAATATGATCACATGGAACTCATTGATTATATTTATGGACTCTTCATAGATGTACCAAGCATACCAGATTACTGGATAACTGCTAGACTAAATACAGCATTCAAAGGTCATACTAGTAGTTGGTACACAGAAATGAAAGGAATCCCTTGCAGAAGAACCTGGCCATGGTGGAAGAGTCAGATAATCCAAAAGTACCACAATGGTACTTGTATATGGAAAAAGACCATGTCATTTGAACATTAAAAGTACTCTGTCGACAAAGATTCATATGAGTGGTGTCTTATACAGCCTAGAAGACTTCAACCCATTGATCCTCAAATAAATATTCAAATGAGGAATCACAAACTCCTTACACAAATGCCAGGAGAGCTATAGAATGCAGTAAAATACAGATGCAAGAAAAGTTGCACTCTAGATGAAATTGCAAACACCTTACAAGATGTAAGGAAAAGAACAAACATAGGGAAATATTCCCAATCTCAAACCAATAGGTTCAAAAAAGGCAAACATTCAGGGTGGATTCCAAAGCCAAACCCCAAGAGAAAATGGCAGAAGTGACCAAGAAGAAAAATATTTCTCACAATTTTGGTTCAACAGACCACTATACCAATAACTGTCCAAAGGCAAAGAAGAATGTCTATTCCATTGAGCAAGTCCCAGAGGAGGAATCCCCAACAGAGGATTCTGAATCAGACTGTATGGGTGATGCCATCAGAGAGAAATCTGATGATTACCAAGACCTGAGAGAAAATTCTAGTGGAGTTA
This sequence comes from Austropuccinia psidii, assembly GCA_023105745.1. Taxonomy (NCBI): domain Eukaryota; kingdom Fungi; phylum Basidiomycota; class Pucciniomycetes; order Pucciniales; family Sphaerophragmiaceae; genus Austropuccinia; species Austropuccinia psidii. The sequence continues at coordinate 38,288,690 of JALGQZ010000009.1, read as the reverse complement.
CAAGAGTAAACACAACTAGAACTCCAGGATATACAGTTAGAGGCAGGTATGCCACAAGATACTGCAAATGAAAATTTGTGTAATCTCACACAAGATGCACAAAAATTCCTAGTTACACCAATCAAAGGAGTGGCATATATACATGGGACAGCCACAAAGATGACTGTTTTTATTGAAAATGCTCAAAATCCATTGATTATTGACAGTGGTTCACACTGCTCAATAGTGGCCAATTATTATCTGCATAATCGCTTCCCAAATTAGGAAAATGAGCTCTTGCCAACCAAGGAGAAAAAATTTAAAAGTGCATCAGGGAAGATGAAATCAATTGGGACAATTGTCAAAGAGATAATTATACCCCATAGGAAAGGTAATATCAGACTCAACCCAGAGTTTGTTGTGCTTGAAGATGCCCATATACAAGGATTGTTAATGGGAACAGATTACCAGAGGATATGTGGCATTGATATTTACAACAGTAAGAACAGGCACATTACCATAGGTACAAACCAGGCAAAGAAATTTTCACTTGACATATACCATATGTCCACCCATGACCCTCTAGAAGAATTACTGAATTGATTCAGAGAGGGCCAGTTAAGTACCAGCCTCACCAGTAAAAAAAACATATTTTACTAAAGATGCTGAGGAACAATAGACCAGAATTTTCCATTTGTGAAGAACCTTGGGGAAAAATTAGAGGCCATGATATAGAATTATATCTAGATTTGGAAAGACCTTATCCACCCATGCTGACAAGAACTCCATATCAAGCAAGCCTGGAAACTAGGATAGAAATTTAGAAACACATTAATGAACTTCTACACATGGATGTCATCAGGAAGATAGGAAATAATGAAATAGTGGAAATAACCACTCCTATCTTTATCACCTGGCATCATGGCAAACATAGGTTGTGTGGGGATTTAAGAGCCCTAAATAACTACCCAAAAGATGATAGGTACCCAATACCAAGGATACCTCATGCCCTATAGAAACTGGAAAAAGCCAAATACATAACCCAGATGGGTTTTATGAAAGGCTTCCACCAGAATGGAGTGAAACCAACCTCCATGAAGTTACTCAGAATTCTAGGCCATATGGGTATATATAAGTACACCAGGATGCCATTTGGCATCAAAAATGCACCAGCCCACTTTAAAAGGACAATGGACACAATATTTTAAGAAGAAATATTAGAGGTCTGGATGGTAGTATATATTGATGACATCATTATATACTCAGAAACATGGGAAGACCACCTTAAATACATAGACAGAGTACTAGGTAAATGCACAACCATCAATCTGAAAATTTTACTTAAGAAGTGCAATTTTGGCCAAAAAGAATGACTGGCACTAGGAAATAAAGTCCCAGGAGTTCATCTGGCCATAGACCAAAATGAATTAGCAAAAGTACTTGTCAGCCTGTGACTCAAAACCAGAGCACAAGCATGACAGCCAAAATAGCATAAACCAATGGTATAGCCAAGATACCACCAAAACATGGAGCTGAGCCAAATTAGCTCAAAAGGTATCAAAAGATAGAGGAAACTCACCCCTTTCTGAAAATATAAGTCCCATCAACATAGGACAAGAAATCACAAAGTTATTCCTGCTCAAAGTTAATGCTGAGCATAAACCTTAATTTTCACCTGTCATCTAAAATCTAGAAGGAGAGGCTTAACCCCATCAAATGGGTATTCAAAATGAAGCTCTAAGCCAGGGCTATCCAATGGTACCAGCCAAACTGAGCCAGCACCAATATTACTGGAGTTATGGTCAATTTCAGGCCAAATAAGGGTGAACAAAACATTCATCTCTCATCTAACTTCTACAGTTTTAGTGTGGGATACCTGAAGTGGGGTATCTTTGGAATGAGCACAATAAGGGCTATCTGATGGTGCCATCCACTTATTCATATTTCAACTATAACAGAAGTTATGAGGCAAACAAGCTCAATACAGCTTTTTGCCCAAACCACGCCTATGTACAAAAAACCTTGTACATGGGATAACTTTGCCATATTCAATGATAGCCATACCGAATTTGGTACCATTGTGTAGAGCCCATACAGGGCTATCTAATGAACCAATTTTGAGCATGATATCTCAAAAACCGACAGAGTTATGGCTTGTTTAAGGTCAAAATCCCACCTGCTGTCATATACAGCGTTACCATGGGATAATATCCCATAATCATGAATATGAGGTGTCAAATAGACAAAAAAGCATGTTTTTACTTCAATACCTCATATGTCAGCCAATACTGGGGTCCCATACAGTTTCTGTACAGCATTCTACGCGTCATACACGTCAGAATCAGGCTGTGAGGTCCCCCGATGAAAATATTCACCCTGTATTGGTGAAAACTGCCCAGATGTGGTTTCAAAACCACATCTGAGCCCAATACAGGGTATACAGGCTGTTTGCAAACCACAAGCCTGTCCTGGAGAGTGAAAAATCTTCACTTCCTCTATGTGGAAAGGTCTAGCCGCCTTTCCACCCCAATTTCAGGATAAAAGGAGGGCCTTTCACAGCCAAAATCATCTCCTCATCCTGCTCTTGAATAACCTACGTAGTAAACTGTCAAAAAGAGTTTTACTCTTGGTTCATAATCAGGTATAATTATAGATTTAATTATTGTAGTCTTTTATTATTGTAACCCAACAGATAAAGCTGCACCCAGGGCTTTCAACAGCGCTCACCACCACTATTTCTCAATAGTAGATATCAAATATAGTAAAGCCCTTTTATCTTAAATTAAAATATCTTTTAAGCCTTATAACTCTTTTTTAAAACTATTTTACCGTGTCACAAACATAGATAAAGTTGTATTTAGCCTATTTACACCTTCATCATAGTTTCATCCTGACAGTACTGCAAAGGCCACTACCAAATAATATCAAAGAGATGCAATCTTTCATTGGGTTTTCTAGCTACTACAGAAAACACATTAAATGTTTTTCTCACATAACTAGTAGTCTATACAGGTTATGTTCCAAAGATGTAGTCTTTGAGATTACCAAGGAAAGGAGAGATGCATATGACAGGATCAAACATGAACTCACTAATTAACCTGTCCTGATACTCCCTGACTTTGAATTACAATTCAAGCTCTACATAGATGCAGCTTTCAGTAAAGGATCAGGAGGAGCCCTAAACCAAAGACAAATTGTGGATGGTGAACCAAGGGAAGGGGTAATATGCTACATCTCCAGGAAACTAAAAGATTCAGAAGCTTGGTATGGATAAACCCAGAATTAATGCTCATTCCTAGTCTGAGCGCAAGAGAAACTCCATTATTATGTGGAGGGTGCAGTCATTGAAGTATATAAATACTGCACAGAACTCAAGTCTTTACTTAATATGGAGACTACTAACAGACACATGTTGAGGTGGCAAATAGCCACCCAAGAGTAAGGAGGTAACATGACCATCATATACAAAGAAGGAAAAAGCCACACCAATTCAGATGGCCACTGGATAATGTCAAAAGCAACACAGCTTATGACCCTGAAGTAGCAGCCAAGATCCTATCCATTTCATAGAAATATACAGGAGGAAAAACTTCAGATTTTCTGAATGGGCAGCAGAACGTGGTACCCCAGACATTGAAGACACTGAATCAGAAGGAACAGAAACTCCCATATCAGGTATAACTTTCTAAGAACTACACAATGAGTTCTTCAGTGCATTCATGAAGACCTATTCTAAACACAAACAGTGTGGCATATTGTTGCAACTCCTTCAACAGAAATACAGGAGCCCAGAACTGGAATCCCAGTTAGAGGAACCCTGGTTGAGAGACTATAAGTATAAAAAGTTTTTACTTATAGATCAACTAATCTATCTTAGAGAGATGCACAAAAGTGCCCTCACAGTGGTGGACAGGGACCTAATATCCCCGATCCTGCAGGAATTTCCTGACTGCCCCTATATGGGACACATGAGTGAAGACAGGAACAAGGAAAGGGTAGCAAGAACAGGTTGGCTTCCCAAATGGGAGCAATAGTTGAGTGAGTATATCAACAATTGTGAAATATACCAAAAGGAAAACAGAAAACATTGGGAAAAATATGGGCTATGTTAACACATAGAAGAACCTAAACACCTATGGCTAACCATCAATATGGACTGGGTCAAAGGACATGTCCCAGGAGTCAAAGAAAGTTTCAATGCCTGCCTAGTCATAGTTGATACGTACATAAAAAGTGTGAGGTCTTTTCCATGTCATAAGGAGGACACAGAAATAACATCATAGGCACATGTGGAGTCCCAAAAATCATCATTAGCAATAGGGACCCAAAATTGACATCAGAAATTTGGACCAACCTTTATTACATACAGGGTAAAAAACTTGCATTTTCTAAAGCTTACCATCCACAGACAGATGGCTTAGCTGAAAGGATGATCCAAAAAATGGAGGACATCATTAGAAGGTGCTGTGGATATGGCATGGAATAGAAGTAGAATGAAGACTATACCATGACTGCATACACTTCTACCAGAATTCCAGCTGCCTTAAATCACAAGCCAGAACTCTACCAAAGGGAAATCACCATCATTGGTATAAAAAGGGGTGAACATCTGATTTCCTGTGGATCACCTGACAAAAAATCAGCTAACTATCCATCCCACAGCCAATGACTTCCATGATATGTGGAAGAGATATTGTGAGACAGCTGCTCAGTGCGTGGCTGAGGCTAAAGAATACAATAAGCAGAGGTATGAAAAGACACATATGGAACCAGACTTCAAAGAATGGGACCAAGTGTTAGTGTCTACAATAAGCTTCACTAATCTTAAAGGACCAAAGAAAATGAGAGATTAATTTATGGGGCCCTTCACTATCATTAAATTGATAGGGAAGAATGCAGTGGAGGTTAGACTCACAGAAGAATTCTCCAGTAAAACCCAGTATTCCCAGTGAGTCTGGTCAAACCATACTTCCAGAAAGGAGAGGAGAGGTTCCCCTACAGAATGAGGACTACCACCCCACCAGACATAGTGGAAGTGGAAGACTCCCCTGAACCTTTGAAAAAGATCATCAAGGCCAGGAAGATTTGACTGAATGGTAAAGACCAAAGACAGTATTTTGTCAGATTTAAAAACCAGACAGCAGACAAAGAAAAATGGCTGGAAGAGGGTGCCGTACCAGATGGGATCCTTCATCTAGAGAGATTCAGGGCCTCTAGGAGGACTGAAAAGTCTCACCAATGATGAGCCTTCCTTGGAGGGAGGGTATTTCAGCCTTTGACTCAAACCCAGAGCACAAGCATGACAGCCAAATAAAATAAACCAATGGTAAAGCTAAGATACCACCAAAACATGGAGCTGAGACAAAACATCTCAAAAGTTATCAAAAGACAGAGGAAACTCACCTATTTCCAAATATACCAGTCCCATCATCATAGGACAAAGAATAACAAAGCTATTCCTTCTCAAAGTTGTTTCTGAGCATAAAACTTAATTTTCACCTCCCATCTGAAATCCAGAGGAAGAGGCTTAACCCTAGAAAATGGGTATTCAGACTGAAGCTCTACGTCAGGGCTATCAAATGGTACTAACCAAAATTCACCTGTCATCTAGCCTCTACAGTTTTAGTGTGAGATACTTAAAGGGGTTATTTTTTGAAAAGTGCACAATAAGGGCTATCTTATGGTACCCTTCATTTCCCCATATCTCATCTAGAACAAAAGTTATGGAGCAAACAAGCTCCACAAAGATATTGCAAAAATCATATATCTGAATAACACAACTTGTACTTGACATAACTTTTACATATTGGGTGTTAACCATACCGAATGAGGTACCAGTGTGTAGATACCATCCAGAGCTATACAATAAACCAACGTAGAGCTCAAAGCTATAGAAAATTCAAAGTTAAAATCCCACAATTGGGCCAATACACCTTTTCTGCAGGAGAATGTCCCATAATCATGAGTATGAGGTGTCAAACAGACAAAGAAACATGTTTATACTTCAATACATTATAGTTCATTAAATACTGGGGCCCATTAAGGTTCTGTACAGCATTCTAGATGTCATACAACTCAGAAGAGGGCTGTGTGTTCCCCAGATGAAAACTTTCACCCTGTATTGGTGAAATCTGCCCAGATGTGGTTTCAGAACCACATCTGAGGCCAATACAGTGTATACAGGCTTTGTGCAAACCACAACCCAGTACTCTGAAGTGAAAAACACTTCACTTTGTCTAAATTGATAGTCTAGAGGGCCATTCCACCCTAGTTTAGGATAAAAGGAGGCCTTTTCTCCACCAGAAAAAGTTTTCTAATGCTGCACTTAAGTTCCTATGTAGTACAGCTGTCCAAAAAAGCTATACTCTTGGAAATAACCAGTTACAATGATAAACTTAATTATTCTCATATTTTATCATAATAATCCAATTGATAAAGCTGCACACAGGGCTTTCAACACCGCTCACCACCACCAAAAATCCTTTTAGTAGAGCCCTTTTTTTAATTGAAACCTTTTTTTATAATCTTTATCTGTATCACAGTCATAGTCTAGGTTGTAAATACTATTATTATCACCTCTTCATAGACTCAGCCTGACACATGTGCTGCATGTATTAATTTATGCACACAGGCTCTGAATTTCTTTTTAATACTTTGGCAAGGGAACTGTAACTAAAAGGGGAAAGTAAATGAAAAATGTTTTGACTTTCTGTTTGGACTTGTGGGACTCTCCCTTATTGCTTTCCAGAATCATTTATGCTTCCCTTCTCAATAATCATGGATTATGTTGAGTTTAATTTTAGAATAATTTTTTTTGATAGTGGCTTGGTCAGAAAAGTCCATTAAACAGACTCTTATAAAATGTTATTTTACCTTTAAAGATGGTTCAGTATAGCCTTGAAAAAAGAGAAACATTCTAAAAGCTTAGAAACTAGGTGAATCTCACCACCAAAACTATCAATAGCTTCTAGATTTCTTAATTCATTAGTAAACACAAAATGATAAGAGCAAAGTATCAAAATTTAAAAATAAACTAATAATATTTTTCTCATTGATCTTGGTATTGATACCTTTGTTCAATTTGAATCATTTTTGGGAGGAAACTACTTCATATTGAAGATCACTTGAATAAATTTCTGTAATTTGGATATAGCCTCAGAGCTCTATAACAGCTATAAAAGGATAAATATGGTCTAACACTTATTAATAGACTATTTTCACAAGTAATACTATGATTTACAGATCTTAATGATACTTATTATAATTATTTGTTAAAGTTATTCCTGAAATGTCTGCATCACTTGATTTAGAAGTCAATTATAGCTAGTACTGTGAGTGTGACACATAGAAATGTGGTTTGGAATATGAATTGAAGCGATCTACCATGTTAGAATAGTAATATTTAGCAGTACTAATATCACTGGGTGAAGTAATTAAAAATTGAATAATTAAAATTTTTAATGAAAGAATTAAAGATATGATGATACATTATTTTTTTCTAAGAGATCTATTGAATCCTATGCCTGACAACAAAAGAGAAACCCAGTCATTTATAGGACTATGCATCCATAGAAAGACCTCTTTATGATTTTTGTGACAAAGATACAGTATTTTAAATTACTGTTGTCAAAGTCAAAGCCTTTTAATCCCTAATACAAGCCTTAAACATTGCTCCGCTTCTCCTTTTGGCAGATTTTTAATTCCCTTTAATGTTTACATTGATGCAGCAGGAGATGGGCTGGGAGCTGCAATTCATCAAGGCCAAATTATTCATGACACATATGTAGAAGGACTCATATGTTTTATATCTAGGTATAATTTTTGAAACAATTATAATATGTATAAATTAAATAGAAGGATGATAATTTCTATTTGGTTCAGAGGAGGGGAACTTTTAGTCCTTAAAAAGGAGTGGAGGGGGCCTCTTCACCGTCTCATGTATTCAAAGTGAAGCATTTTACTCCAGGGGGTAGGCTTATGGATTCCACAACCCTTTGTAGCATTTATTGCGATGAGAGGTGGCTTTGAAGCAACATTTGGTCACATTCCCCAAATACAGGGTAGAATATTTCATCAGAGAACCTCACATATTTGTCAGATGTGTAATATTATCTACTCTTAATTTCTGGGGGCCTTTGATTAGTAATAATATTAGTTATTGAAAAAAAAAGCTTTTTTATTTTTTTGAAACCTCCAATTCATTAGTATAGGAAATTATACCACAGTGTTGTTGTTTTTCAAATTCAGTGAGATTTTATCCTAAAATAAACCATAGCTTTGCTGTTTTTCAATAAAGAGCTCAAAATTGGCTCATTTTGTAGCCCTTTACAGGCTAAACACAATGATTCCTAATTTGGTATGCCTACAATTAAGCTTGGAAAAGCTCCGCAGGTATTAAGCTCCATTATGAATCCTGGTAAGGTTAATATGTTGGATACGCTTTTCTCTAGGTATTATAAATGACCATGGAGGTTACCTTTAGACAGCTTATATTCTTGTCTTTCTAAAAAGACCCAAATTTAGTTATTTCACACAAAAGCTATAGAAGCTATATGAGAGGTGAATATTTCATTGACTATTATTCAGTCTATGGCTGTCTCTAAATTCCATAGTATTGGTTCTATTGTAAGTTGGCTGGTACCATTAGATAGCGCTAATCATAAGCTTTAAGTCAAAACCCCTAATGGTGCGGTTTCATCTCCATTACTAGACTTCACATAGGAGGTGAAAATTCATGTTTTGAGCTGGAATAACTTGGTTATTATTTATCCTATTTTTATGGGAGTTGTTTATTCAAAATATGTTTACTTTCTTTATTTTGGATGCCTTGTTTCACTTTTTCTGCTCATTTAACTTTCTAGTGGAAATATTTCGTTGATACTGGTTTATGAAATTTTCGGTGTCATCCTTGTTCTCCGATTTTGAGCTGAAGGCTGAAATGACACTTCCAATATGATAAGAATAATAATTAATTAATAGTGATTTTAAATATCTATAATATTATTCCAACCACATCCAACTACTAGTTCGTGTAAGTTACTGAGAAAACTGGGGCAATATTTAAAAGCTGAGTGGAATTTCCTGAGAAAAAAACAGGAAGTTTAATTTTGTAGGGCAAGGTTTGTTTTGGACCTTGGGAAATCTCATGAAGGGGGAAGGAGGAACCATATTTTTATTTTTTAGGCTCTCTATAGGAGGAATCAAAAAAATGGGACTGAGTATCTTTCAAATTGCAAGTCTAAACCTTTATTAGGTTATCTATATTTCAAATCGTGTTTTGGTAGTGTTGAGTAATTTGAGCTGTATTTTATTTGAGTTGTTAATATTTGGGGAGGATTTGATTTTTTTCCATAGTGATTCAATGAATTTGAGGTGAGTTGATCTTTATTCAAATGAGCTTCTGAACCCCTTATTATTTCGATTGTTAATTTTTCCGCTTTTTTTCGCCTAAAATGTTTCTCTTTCTTCCTTGGCTATTAAGTGTCATATGCATTGATTCATTACTAATTTTTCTCTCAAGTGATAGATCTAAACTTTACCTTTTATGTGACCCTCATAAAATAATAACTCTACCACAAAATATTATTTCATGCATCAAAATTATAACTCAGAACCTTTGTGCTGAAGCAGTATCTTACTACCCACTTGAAATGATATTTTTAATGAAACAAAACTAAAAAAATAGAGATATATTGGAAATTGGTCATCTTTTTTGGATAACCAATTCTACACAATTTCTCTTGATGTATGGTAAAGTGGGATTTCAAATGATAAGTCAGAAGTTTATTCACTTTTAAGTTTTTATAAGTAGAAATTGAGGATAAATGTAGCTTCATAACATTATCTTAGAGAAGACCTATGATCTAACTTAAATGAAAATCTTTCTGAAATCAGAGAATCAGTTACGGATTTGCCAGTAGTCTGGAACCCTTTGAGCCAAGAATCCTTTTCCCCTAAAAACTTAACCTTTTGTATGATTTCTATTTATTGAATATATCAATTATCATACTGAAATTCTACATATGAAATTCAACTGGAAACTTACACTACACAGCAGCAAATTTCAATTCCTCATTTGTAAAATTTAGGATCACTTATGTAATTAATTCACACATTTTGACAACTTTCATGAAAATAAATCAGCTCTTAATAGCTTTGGAGAAATGAAATACAACTCATTCTAAACATTGACAATGCTTCTTAAGATCGCATATGGTGTGAAGTAAGTTAAAAGCTCATGATTCTCATTATTTAATACTGTAAATATTCAAAAATTAATTTATTTCATTTCAAGCTCCATTACAGAAATTTTTCCATGAGGTGATAGAAGGTAAATGTTTATGGGAATTTCACTAATCACATAAATTTAATAGCTTTTGTGTAAGATGTGTCTGTGAAACTCTTGATAAGATAGCTATTACTCAAGGGTATTATGACTGTCCTTATGAAACATGATAGATAAATTTATTATATCCACAATTAAAGAATTAATATAACAGTAAGCAGGAATTGTCTACTAGAATAAATTACAAGTATTAATAATAAAACTTCTTATTAAAATAATATTAAATTATTTGGATGTATGATTATCTTTTTCAAGAAGAACTATAAATATAATTCTTCAAGAAAAATATCACTGGAGAAAAGACTTAACAATTAAGAGAAAAGACTCACTACTACTCCAATAATACATTGAAAAGAATTGGTAAAGTGACTTGATGGATAAATTGTGGATTTAAAACATCAAAACTGCTTTATGAAAATAATACAACAATATGATAGTTAAAAAGTATTGGAAATAGTATATTTCTATTATTTCATGTATTTCTGATTTTTGAAATATTTAAGAAACTGAAGAAAAAAATTAATTACTACTTACTTGTATGTACTAAAGATATCATCAAAGAATGAGATGATTTGTAAAAAACAGCAACAAGAAGCCTTAATTAAGTCAATAACAGCTCATAGAGGTGTGCCATCAAGCAAACTGAAAAAAAAAGATAGTTAGAAGCCATTAATCCTCTTTGGATAATTGCTTAAATGGCTTTTTGTTGAATAAGCTTATGATAATCCTGTAATTAAGTCATTTCACATGACTACCTACCAATTTATGTTCACAAAATAAAAGATTTACAAGTTTCAATCTTCCTATATTTCAAAAAAATCATCAATTTATCAAATTTATCAATGTTATTGGAAATTTAATCACAGATTGTATTTTCTGTGAATTTTTGATTATTCAGTGTTTCATGTGGAATCATCAAAAAAGGACTGTATGTAAAACTTTGAATTTGTATTATGAAGTCATATTTCTTTTGGTTTTGATATGGGTTATTCCTTTTTCCGTTTGTTCCTTGAAGGTTCAGAAATATAAATTAAGAATTGTATTTTGAATGAATTGTTGGATTTTTTACCTTATTTCTATGGAGAATTGAAAATAGCACAGTTGTAGCTGGTTTCCATGGGGTAACTGCATGGATAGTAGTTTATAAAGGGTTTTAAAAGCTACTCCAAGGCTTATCCATGGAGAATAATTAGTAATTTACATGTATACAGCAGTCATATTAGCTTATTATCTCCTTGTCATGTCAAACTAACAGTGTATTTGTGATTTTCATAATTAAATGGGACTTAAGCTTTGTAACCAAATTCCAAAAAGGTTTTAGTATACTAATTGGGCCATTAGAAGCCATGGATTCACAATTGAGAGTTATCTATGCCTCAGAGGCCTCAAAATTTGGGTACCCTGGCTCTCTCTGATGTCTTTTATCCCCTTAGCTATTTTCACATCAAAAATAGTAATTTAGGCTTAAATATTGATATCCAATATGTATGTACCAAAACTATATATACAAATACTCTAATTATAAGACACATAAACATGCATAAAAATATTCCTAGTGCATATTTAACATGGAATTTCTCACATTCTCATTATTTTGGCATGAAAATTAGAAAAACAAAAGTCTTCAAAATTGTTTTATGTGGTATTTATGATTTTGTGTTTGAGTGTTTTCCAAATTACCACCTGATATAGTTAATTTGACCTTATTCACTCTATTGAGCTACCCTAGATGAATATTTATGCAGAATCCAAATCTGGCCTTGAGTCCATGGATCTATTTACTAATTAAAACATTATTAAGATTTTCTTAAAACAACAAAGATAAATTTTGGATATGTGCATGCCTCATTGGTTATGCATAATTCAGGACTTATTTGTATATTAATGATGGTCTATTTTGGCATTTTAAATATACCTCAAGGCTCATTTTCCCTCCCACAAAAAAAATTGTACTACAGCTTTATCAATGATATTAAGAAAAAAGGCCCCAAGGATGGTTCATTTCCACTCTAAAGCCTCTTTGTATTACTCTCATCAAGTAATTAAAGCACATTTATAGGAATTTTTGGGCCTGTGACCTTCATTCATACCCAAATCTTTTCAAAGGTTTATCTGAGTAAGGTATTTCTGATTCTTCAAGCCATTCAGCTTCATGTACTGGGTTTCTCTATCTGACAAGATATTCTCTTTGATTATTACTCCTAAGTCTCCGTTCTTTAATGACTTTTTTATCTTTTTATCTTCATTATGTTCCACTGGTGATCCAGTTGAAGAAGTTAGGGCCCTTAAAGGAAAAAAATATTTTTCACACTGGAACTGCATTTGTTCCATGTAAGAAAACAATAAAAAAAGGTCCCAAATTGGAATATTTGAATTTCTCTGCACCTTTCATATTATTAAAGTTCAAGGTTGAAACTACAACCAAGTCCCCTACTTTGAAGTCTGGTACTTTATGACTCTTGTCCCATTTCTGTTTTGCATATTTAAACAAATCATTCATGCATATTTTTGCATGATGTTTCACTTTATGAAGCATCATCTTGAAGCTTGAGGCTTTAGGATGAATGTCAATAAACTCTTTCCTCAATGTGTCTTCTGGGAGTCTTGGATTCCATCCTTTTTCTAAAATTGCAGGAGGCTGACGTGTGAAAGAATGAAAGGATTTCTTATATTCCAGTTCCAATGCAGGTTACAAGGTGCACCTGTCATTGGTAAAGCCACCTGAGTCTTTGAATTCTAAACCAGAGGCACAAAATCTCCTTATAATATCTTCTAAATTTTGAATCATTCTCTCCTACAGCCTATCATTTTGAGGATATTATGCTGTAGAAAATAATTACTTGGTCTCAAAAAAGCTATGAATATTGGTCCGAAGTGCAGATGTGAACTTAGGGTCTCTGTCACTCATGATATTATTAAATAACCCTGTATGAGAGATAACTCTATTCTATGTAAGAAGAGCTGTATCCATAGCAGTGTCATATTCATGACATGGTAAGGATATGGGAGTTTTGCTATATCTTTCCACAATGACTAAGCAAGCATTATAGCTTCTTTCAACACTTGGTAGAAATGTGGTGACCCAATCCATGTGAACAACTCCCCAAAGGCACTTTGGTTCTTGAATATGGAGCATATTTCCAAATTTCTTTCCTGTACTTCTGTTTCCCTTCTGGCATCTGTCCCAAGTATAGCAATATTCAATGGTCTCTTTTCTCCAAGATGACCTCCATGCACAGTTTTTGTGAGCCTGCAAGCTTGTAATGGCTTACCTGCTACACCGTCTATATCTTAATTTTTTATTTTATTTAATTATTAGGTTGAAACTTTAACCTAAAAATCAAAATTTATTATTTTAAATCTTAATGATGTCATCATATGACATCATTTAATTTTGTAAATAAATAATTATTCATTTCTTTTGATGATGTCATAAAAATCTTATTATGACATCATTTATATTTTTGTATTTACAATATTTAAGAGGATCATTCTTACCTTTGAATGATACCTCAGAGCTCAATTTTATATATATTTTTTACAGTTTAAATTAAATCATTTATTACTTTAAAAAATATAAGATCTCTCAATACTTTTATATAGTAATTTTAAAGGAGAATTTTTTGTTTTTTGATATATTATCCCATCAAACAAGTGATACATTCCTTCATTAAAGGAAGTTTTCCATATTTCATATAGTGAATTAGCTAAATCTGTGTTTTTTCAATCTTTATCCAGCAAAGATTCAAAGAAATGGAAATTCTTGTATTGTTTATATGACTCTCCGACTTCTTCAAAGAATTTAGTACCTGTATTGGTTATTTCAATTCCTTCAATTGGGATGTATGGTTCTTCTTATAAAGGTAAATAAGCTTGGTTATCAGAGTTATTATCTAATGCCCACCTGCTAAGTCCATCATCAATTTTATTTATGTTTCCTGCTTGCAACATCAACATGCATCTGTTGGGTGTTTTCATGTTAATCAGTGCTTTTACTGTATTACAGTCAGTTATCACCTCAAAAAAACCTCCATAAAGATAATAGTGTATTTTCTCAAGTGCCCATACCAAACATAATAATTCCTTTTTCCTTGAACCATATCTGGCTTGTGTTGGTTTTATTTCTCTTGAGATTTGAAAAACTGGTCCTTTTGTGGGTTTTTGATCAATAATTTGGACTCTATTTAGGGTTGCCCTAATCCATCTCCACATGAATCAATGTCAAACTTGAAAGGTATATTCCAGTCTGGCATAAGGAGCAAAGGTGCTTCTGTAAAAGCATTCCTCAACTTTCCATAAGCTTCAATTCTTTCTTGTGTCATCTTGAATAATCTCTGTTGATCACATATTGTAAGGTTTGTCTATGAAACTCTTGATAATAGTAACAATATCAAGAGTACTATGACTGTCCTCAGTAGAAAAATATAATATAATAAAATATTATAACCACAAATTTAAATATAAATATTAAGATAATTATATAAAATAGTAAATTTAATTATCATTATAGAAAATAATCATTAAAAAATATAATAATTATAATAAATTATAATTATTCTATTATTGTTATAGTCACTGACAATTATAACAATAAGAAGTGTACAGGTCTTAATGAGACAATTACGTGTGGAAAATATAATTATTTAACCACTTATAAACAATATATAGATATTCTTTATAAAGGAATCATAACACACACTGTGCAGAAATAAGTCTTTTAGAAAAATTCTATATAAAAAAACTAATAATAGATAAAAAATTATAGAATTTTAGAAAAAACTCACTAATAACATTTAGTTAATACAACAAGTCACAGAACAACAGTTATTATATTTAATAATAATTATGAATTAAAAACACACCAAGATCAATATTTTTAGAGATAAACCAACTTTTTATAATAAAAATTATAATTAAAGAGTTTTCGTGAGGAATTTTTGGGTTTTAAAAGATATTTTAAAGACAATAATTTTATAAAATAAAATATATTATAGGTGATTACAACAATAATCTAATTTCTATGATTTCAATTCTTTAATTTAAGATTTATAAAGAATAAAATACTTGGTAAATATTTTAATAAGCAGATTTTATATATAATAGAGATTTACCTGTTTAAATGTCTAATATGATTGTATTGATAATTGATGATGGAAAGAAACAGTGATGAAAAGACTATTTTTATGTCTACAGAGCAGCTCTCATGATTCATAATGGATATACAGGGCGTTCTCAGGTCAAATTGAAAAACCATGCTTAAAAATAAGGTTCTTAACTTAAGGTAACTTATTTTTAATTCCAATTCAAAGTTACCAGTGTTGTTCCTAACTCCAAGTAGCTTTAATTCTGATTCAAGTTAGTTATTTTGGGTTTTAATGTAGCATAAGTTTATTTATCTTAAAGTTAATCACATGAAAAACTTAAAAATAGAGTTTCAAGCAGAAATCTCTTAAACTCTCCTTTTAATTAATTTTTAAAAACATCTTAATTTTATTCAAGTATGATTAAAAGAGTAAATTTCCAGGATAATTACCCAGGAAATCTGTTTATAGCAAATACTAAAAATTTAATTTAGATATAAAGAATATTGCATTGTAAGCTGTGTAAATCTTTCAAGCAAATCCATTAAGAATTGGATTTTTAATGAATTTTTGAAGTAATTGCTATTTTTCCACATAAAATAGCAAAACACATTACACCTTAACATTTGATAAGGTTTCAATGCTTTTAACCTTGAAGGTTTAAGCTTATTTAAGCTTTTTAAGCTTATTCAAGCTTTGACAGGTCTCAAAGCTTTAATTTCAAGCCTGCATTTTGGGATTTACTCTTTGGCAGATTGAAATTCCTGTCCAAATTGGGATAACACCAGTTTAAGCCTTAAGGCTGGATCAAAGTCTAATCTTAAAGCTTAAATAAGGTTGAAAATCCTCCAATAAAGGTGGACAACATTAATTTAATCTTTACAGATCCAAAAAGTTGGCTACCCCAGCTCTGTTTGGTCTTTTTCCTTTGTCCCACCTTTTTGCGTGGATTTTGCCCTTTTATTTATTTAAAGCCATACTATGGCCTTAAACACTTTTAAATTGAGCTCACACAGGATTTACATTCTGTATGGGAAATCCTTACCCAATTCAGTAAATATACACAACACCTCAATTTTAACTAAAATTTTGGTAAGTTTGCATAAACCTTATGCAACTTTAAATTTATGCTTATCTAAGCTTAGATTTAACAATTTTGAAAAATATTAAAAAAGTTATGTTAGTACTGTGAGATTCTTAAATCTTCCAATAACATAAGAAATAAGCTTTTTGGGGTATAACACCCTATGGGTGTACCCTAGGTCATTTTTGGTGTAGAATCCAAAAATGACATAATATTCATAACTTTGTTTACCAAAAAAAGTTATACTTTTTCTTTCTTATTTTTTATTTTAAATTCAATTCAAAATTCTGTTGAAGACTACATCAGCTGTATATAAGATCATCTGTGGCCTTATGGGTATTTTATACATACCTCACAGGCTCACATTTCCTATCACCAAAGAAAAATGTACCACAATTTTCTTCTAATAGTATACCCCCAAGTTAATTGGGGGGGGGTATCATCCACTGTCCAACCTCTCTACTTATACTTTCAAGTATGTAAAGCACACAATTCAGATGTTTTATTGAGGAATTGGTCTTCTCTCATGTCTGAATCTTCTGAGAAACATTTGGGAATCAGGTATCTTTTCTGCTACAATCCATTCATCTTCATGTTGTGGATTTATGTACCTGACCAAGTATTCTCCTTCATCTTTTCCCGTAAGTCTTCTTTCTTTCAAGACTTTTACTACTTTTGTATCTTCACTCTGAGAAAGTGGAGGTACTTCTAAGGGTGTTTCATTTCTCAAAGGAAATATTCCTTATCACTTAAAGTGTGATGCTTTACCAGACTAACAAGAAAAGTTGGATGTTTGTTTTCTACTTGTACCGAATTTTTCCCATTAAAGGATTTAATAACAAATGGTCCTGCAAAGGAATCTTTCAATTATTTTGGACCTTTAATAAAGTTCAAGGTTGAAGCTAGTATCAAGTCCCCTATTTTGAATTCTGGGGTTTTATGACTTTTATCCCATTTTTGCTTAGCATATTCAAAGGCACCATTCATTATTTGATTTGCATGATGCCTTACTTTATCAAGCAATAGCTTAAAGCTTGAAGCAGTTGGATGAATATAAACTAAATCTTTCTTCAAAGTATCAACTGGAAGTTTAGGATTCCATAGTTTTTCCAACATTGCAGTAGTTTTGCCTGTTGAAGCATGGATGGAGGTCTTGTAGGCTAATTCCAATGCTTGTATAAGAGTACACCAACCCTGGGTAAAGCCATCAGAATTGTTAAACCCCAGGCCATAAGCAAAAAATATTCTGATCATGTCCTCAAGGGTTTGTATCATTCTTTCTGCTAACCCATCTGTTTGCAGATGGTATGCTGTTGAGAATGTTAATTTTGTACCCAAAACCTTATGAGAATTAGTCAATAAGGCTGATGTAAATATTGGGTCTCTATCACTAATGATATTTTTAGAGAGACCAGTATGGGATATGACTCTATTCCAAATAAAAAGAGCTGTATCCATAGCTGTGTCATTTTTATGAAATGGTAAAAAGATTGGTTTTTTTGCTATATCTGTCTACAATGACAAGACGTGCATTGTAACTTTTATCACCTCCAGGTGGTAAGGCAGTTACCCAATCCATATGAGCCACTTCCCATGGGGTACTTGGTTCTTGGATATGAATCATCAAACCAAATCTTTTACCAGTAGCTTGATTGGCTTTTTGGCATCTATCACAACCATGACAGTACTCAATGACATCTTTTCTCCAAGATGGCCACCAGGGACACGTCTTAATTCTTTCCATTGTTCTTTCTTCAGACAAATGTCCAGAATAAGTTTTATCATGGCATTCTAGCAGTATTGTGTTAATTAACATTCTACTACACAGGACCATGACACATTTGTTTTTAGATCTATGATATAAGATACCATCAAATAAATGGAATCTTACATCAGGATGAAGGGCAGTTAATCTGTCCTTTTGTTTAAGAAACCAGGACATGGGCCTGTCCCTCTCAATATTAAAAAGGCTTCTTCAAAAGAATTCTCCATTTTAAATCTCCAGGAATCATTTGCCCATTTTGAAATAATTTGTTCTTTCCACCAAGGCCAAGAATGTTAACCATGGTCTTGTCTCATTCTTTAATACCATTTCTTTGCTGATTTGGTAAACAATCAAAATAATCTGGCACTTATGTATTCATCTGGTATGTTAAAATCTTCTTTAAACATATCAATTTTTTTCATAAATTCCATATGATTATATTCCCCTTCACCATGGAAGGTTGGTCATTCCTCTAATCTTGTAATGTCTTTAAAATTGCAAGCAGTCCTCACTTCTGCATTACTTGAAATTGTATGATTTAAGTCATCATTCAAGTTTAGCATATTTATTTCAAGAATTGGTGTAGACTGTCTTGGCAAATCATTCTTCAGTGATATATTATTAATACTTGATTGAATATCTTCTTTAAATTCAAGTCTTTCTTTATCACTTTTTTCCAATTGCTCTTGGAAAAGAGCTTCATTGTGCCCAGTTCAGTTTTCCAAGCTTTGAACTTGTATTCTTAATTCTTTTAACTGTCTAGTTATAACAGAAATGGAATTGTCATCTGGTTGATTGAGTAAGGTAACCTTAGACCCAATTCTTGCACAAATTTGGGCCAAAGACAAAATATTGTCGTTATTAACATTTTCAAGGCCAATAATGGTCTTTTGTGACTCTTTCAATTGTAGTATCTCATTACCCAATTTTTTTTGGATATACTCAAATGTTTTAAACTTTGTTATAATTTCTTTATTACAGGTTTCAATTTGGTTTACAAGCTTTAAAAGGTCTATTTATTTGGAAAGGATTGGTGCAATCTTTCCTCTTCCTTGTTTTTGTATTCCATCATAGTTCTTTCCATATTGAACACATTTTCCATGGCTGTCTTCTCTTTCTTTGGAATCCTGTAGTTCTGCAGGTAATGCTTGTTCCACTTGGGCTTAGCGTTTCCCTTTGCCTTTTTCTTGCCCTTCTGGTTGGTCTTTGGGGCTTTCTTGGGCTTTTTTGGCACTTGTTGAGGCATATTTTTTCTTGTGGAGGCTTGGGGAGCTTCCACTGGGCTGTTTTCCTTCCCTAGGGCCAACTTCTTCTTCTGGTCCTCTGATAACATGCTTTGGTTTTTCAACCAAGCTTCTATATTTTGGACTTGTCCTTTGCAAGACATGAGTGTCCAACCCTTCAGAAATTTCTCTGTCTTTTCTGGCCCCATGAACTTCTTCACTTGAAGATATGAGTTCATGGTGCCTATCAAAAGACTTGGGAGAAGTTACCACTCTTGCTGTTTTGCTGCCATAAACCAGTTCTTGTACTGAGACTGGTATATCTCTATTGTTTCCTGTTGAAAGTGATTCAGTTCTAACAACAGCAATAGCAGTTATTTCAGCTTCTGGACTCTCAATAAGAGTTTTAAAGGTGATGGCTAACCTTTGGGAACTGGTGGAAGTTCTGGTATCTTCGATTTGTGCCTCTCCTCTGGGCTTACATTCTTGTCTTTTGAATTTTTGACTTGAATGTCCTGGTCCAGATCCATTTGATTGGATGGAGTAATTACTTCCACTTCTAGTAGGAGTCATTTCACATCAATATAAAGCAATGAAGACTAAGAAATGGATTGAATTCACCTGCTGGACCTTTAAGGGGCTCTTTGGTAATTAAACCCCTTGGTGCTGGGCTAGTTTGAATTTCAATACTAGACTCTGAGGCTTCAGAGCCTAAAGAACTTTCTCTGATAGATAACACTAGAAAAAAAAAATATAAGTTATTTTACAAAACAATAAAAATAACTTTTCAACTCAACTGATTGGAAATACCTAAGATTAAAGAAAAAGTGTTTTTAGTAAAGATTTTTAACTTTTAAGGTTTTTATTTGATTTTATATTTTCCCTAAAGAAATAATAATTTTGCAGCTAATAAGTTATTAATCCAAATGGTTTTATTATTCACTTTATACTAGAATAACTGAAAGAATGAATTTCAAGTCTTTGATGTGAAAGAGCCACTAGTTAGACAAAAGAAATTTATTCCAAGTGACTCAATTGTATATTGTTTCAAACAATATTCTTAAGAAAAAACAAGTTTATTAATATTATAAAGATTTTTTATAAGGGATTAGTCCCAAAAAAGCCAATGTTAAAGTAAATATGACAATTTTATGTCAAAAAACAGTAAAATAAGGTCTATAATATGATTTACGTCTCAAAAATTGGTTAGAATCACAGCCAAGCCCCAAATGTAACGTTTGTCTATGAAACCCTTGATAATAGTAACAATATCAAGAGTACTATGACTGTCCTCAATAGAAAAATAAAATATAATAGAATATTATAACCACCAATTTGAATATAATTATTAAACATTATATAAAAAATAAATTTAATCATTATTATATAAAATAATAATGAAAAATAGTAATAATTATAATATATTATAATGATTCTATTATTGTTATAGTCACTGACAATTATAACAATAAGAACTGTAAAGCTCTTAATGAGACAATTACAAATGGGGAATATAGATATTTGACCACTTATAAAGAATATATAAATATTATGTATAAAAGAATTATAACACACACTGTGCAGAAATAATTTTAATAGAAATATTCTATATAAAAAAACTAATAATAGAGAAAAAATTATAGAACTTTAGAGAAAAAGTACTTATAATATTTATTTCACACACAAAGTCAAACAAAACAGATATTATATTAAATAATAATTATAAGTTCAAAACACACCAAAAATCAATATTTTTAAGATAAAACAACTTTATATAATAAAAATTATGATTAAATAATTTTTGAGAGGAATTTGTGGATTTTGAAAGATATTTTAAAGACAATAATTTTTTAAAATAAAATATATTATAGGTGATTACAACAATAATCTAATTTCTATGTTTTCAATTCTTTAATTTAAGATCTAGAAAGAATAAAATACTTGATAAATATTTTAACAATAAGATTTTATATATAATAAAACTTTACCTGTTTGAATGTCTAATATGATTGTTTTGATAATTGATGATGGACAAAAACAGTGATGAAAAGACTCTTTTTATGTCTACAGAGCAGCCCTCATGATTAATAATGGATATATAGGGCGTGCTCAGGTCAAACTGAAAAACCAAGCTTAAAAATAAGGTTCTTAACTTAAGGTAACTTATTTGTAATTCCAATTTAAAGTAATCAGTGTTATTCTTAACTCCAAGTAGCTTTAATTCTCATTTAAGCTAATTATTTTGAGTTTTAATATAAGCTACGTTTATTTATATTAAAGTGAATCACATGAGCAACTTAAAAATAGAGTTTCAGGCAGAAATCTCTTAAACTCACTTTTCATTGATTTTTAAAGACATCTTAATTTTCTTTAAGTATAACTAAAAGAGTAGCTTTCCAGGCTAATTACTCAGGAGATTGGTTTATAAAAGATATTTAAGATTTAATTTAGATATAAAGAATACTAAATTGTAAGCTGTGTGAAATGTTCAAGAAAATCCATTAAGAATTCAATTTTTAATGAATTTTTGAGGTTATTGCTATTTCTCCATGTAAAATAGAAATACACACTAAACCTTAACTTTTGATAAGGTTTTAATGCTTATAGCCTTAACGTTTTAAGCTTATTTAGGCTTTGACAGGTCTGAAAGCTTCGATTTCAAGCCTGCATATTGGGATTTACCCTTTGGCAGCTTGAAATTCCTGTCCAAATTGGGATAAAACCAGTTTAAAATTTAAGGTTGGATCAAAGTCTAATCTTGAAGCTTAAATAAGGTTGAAAATCCTCCAATACAGGTTGACAACCTTAATGCAGATCCAAAAAGTTGGGTACCCCAGCTCTGTTTGGTCTTTTTCCTTTGTCCCACCTTTTTGCATGGATTTTGACCTTTTATTTATTTAAATCAATACTATGGCCTTAAACACTTCTAAATTGAGCTCACACAGGATTTAAATTCTGTATGGCAAATCCTTAATCAATTCAGTAAATATACACAACAGCTCAATTTTAACTAAAATCTTGGTAAGTTTGCATAAACCTTATGCAACTTTAAATTTATGCTTATCTAAGCTTAGATTTAACAATTTTGAAAAATATTAAAAAAGTTATGTTAGTACTGTGAGATTCTTAAATCTTCCGATAACATAAGAAATAAGATTTTTTGGTATAATATCCTATGGGTGTACCCTAGGTCATTTTTGGTGTAGAATCCAAAAATGAAATAATATTTATAACTTTGTTTATCAAAAAAAAGCTATACTTATTTTTTGTTATTTTTTATTTTAAATTCAATTTAAACATCTGTTGAAGGCTAAATCAGCTGTATATAAAATCATTTGTGGCCTTATGGGTATGTTATACATACCTCATAGGCTCACACATGTTCTATAGAGTGACTTTGGCTATAATTGCAAAATATGTCAAGTTTTTCCTGGATTAGGTGGAAAATCCAAGAAAAAAAACATTTTCATTCATTCTGGGTTATTGGCTTAAGTAACACTGCTGCTACTTTATTTATGTCAATACCCAAGCTTAAGCCAGAAACAATATGTCCAAATGCTTTTAGCTCTTCAAAGCCACAATTGAATTTCTTGAGTTGTATGTTCATATTTACTCCTGCCTCTTTTTCAACAACTCTTGAAAGTCTTTCAAGGTGACAAGACCATGAGTCTGACCATATAATTGTATCATAAATATAGGTAATTGGCCATATTTCAGATAACTTTATGGGGAAGATTGTATTGATCATTCTTTGATAATGAGATGGAGAATTTTCAATCCCAAAGGGCATTCCAAGATACCCATCAATACCACAGTGTGTGATAATTCTCAATAATTTCTGTCACAGGAGCTCTTCTAAATGAAGAGGGCCTGGAACTCAGTGAACAGACTTACTTATGGAGGGCTCAGAATAAAATCCTCAATTGATAAGAGTAATGAAATAAGAGGATAAATTCCTAGTAATAAAATAATAAGAATTAAAAGATATGAGAGAAAAAACAAAAGCAATAGTAAAGAGCCAACCACAAAGAATCCTGTACCACTGTTTCAACCTGTTCAGAAAAGAGAAAAGGGTTAATAAAGGATATGGCCACCAGGACTCTACTGAACAGGTGAGGGAAGGCAAAGACTAACTTAATAATTAATAAAATAATATTTCTTAATGACAAATAAAATAATATTAAATCATAAATCCAATATTTTAATTAACTGGGGGAAAAACCCCCAGGTGGGTGAAAGGGGGCTGGTATAGGTGAAAAAGTGCCAGCCTGGAGTTTGAGTGTTGAGAAACCATGACTGTATGATTGAGGAACCTGTATTTGAGATGTGAAACTGTATTGGTGTATCCAATACAGTTATTTGAATCAATACAGGTATTTGCACCTGTATTGAGGACAGGCCTGTATTTGGTGAATCCTGTATTTGGGCTTTGCCTGTATTGAGGATTGGAACTGTATTTGGTGAATCTTCCATGAAACCCCTTGCTGATTAGGTGTTTGAAGATTCTCCATTAGTAATGAGTGGTAATGCCCTGCCTGTCTCCATGGCTGTGACATTATCCCCCTCTTGAAAGTGGTGAGCTCTGAGCACCATAAAAGTAATGACTCTTGATAAGATCAACTGATTTGTTCTTCCCCCCGATTCCCAATTTTCATCTCTCAAAGTTCCTCTTCATCAATCATAATTTCAACCCCTTTCAGCTTCATAACTTGTATGTCCTTCTTCTTTGTCTTGATTCTGATTCTTCTTCACTTCATAACTGTCTTCACTTCATCAACTTTTCTGCTATTTCTTTTATCTTCTTCTCATTGCAGAGTTCTTCACTCATTTTGTCTTGAGTCCTCATGGCTAATGATAAAAAGTGATTTCAGGTCCATGTCCTAAGAACCCACTGCCATTCCATCAATTTTGTCTTCATTTGGAGATTGGGCCAAATTGGCTTTTTTTGCTTTCTTGGACCATTTCAGAAGTCCTTGAATTACTCCTCAAAATTGTTGTTTTATGGATTTTTTGGTCAAAATGGCCAAAATGCGCAAATGCAAGATAATGAAGTTTTTGATGATTTTTGATTGAAATTGGTGTTTTTGCCTTTTTCATATGATTTGAAGTTGAAATAGCCATAAATGCGCAAAATGCGCAAATATGCCCATATCATTAAAATGGCATATTTGATGAATAATTGAATAAAAATGGGTTTTTGAAGGTTTTGAAGAGAAATGACGCCAAATGCGCAAAAATTCCAATATGGTCAAAATGGCATATTTTGCTGAAGAATGGAATAAAACATTGATTTTGATGTTTTGAAGAAGAATGAAGCCAAAATGCGCAAAATGCACAAAAGTGCGCAAATGTATGAAAATGGCCAATTTGGCCTATGAAACAGTGTTTTCTTTATTTTTCACTCCTATTTTCTTTGATTCAACTCATTCTTGCAGTTCCAAATTGCCATAATTGTCTTGCTGACTTGCAATTGTCCATAATTCTGTTGGTCTTGACTTTGAAATTTTGACTTGAAGATGAGTTCAAGGCTGACTTCCCTTTGTGATTCCAATCACTCTGATTCTGTAAGATGTGACTATGAAACTGATGATAATATTAATATTAATCAACAGTACTATGTCGGTTCTTATGAAATATAATAATAAAGTATTATTATAACCACAATTAAATAATTAAAAATTATTTCTTTCACGTGTTAAGCACTACTAGTGATTTTAACAGTGAGCAAGTAATTGTCTACAAGAATCAATTACAAGAAGAATTTAATAATAAAAACTTCTTTATTAAAATAATAAAATTATTTTAATATATAATTATCTTTTGCAAGAATAATTATAAATATAATTCTTGAAGAAAACTATTACTAGAGAAAAAATTTAAGAATTAAGAATAAATGACTCACTAATACTCCAAAGAACTTATTGATAGGTAAGAGTAGAGAAATTTGACGTGGAATTGTGGATTTAAGGGATCAAAAGGATTTATAACAGTATTACAACAGAATATAGTTGGATTCTATGATTTCACGTCTTTCTGGATGATTTTGAAAGATTTAAAACACTTAAGAATAGCTTTAACTAATACTTACTTGTTGGTAATAATGATTTAATAAATTGATAAGATGATGATACGGAAAAAACAGCAAGAAGAGGCTTCTTTTAAGTCAACAACAGCTCACAGAGGCGTGCCATGGAGCAAACTGAAAAACCAGTGAGTGAGAAAACAATAAACCCTTTTGGATTAATGATTGCATCATCTGTTGTCACGTAAGATTATCATAATTACTTAATTGATGCTTTTACGTGACTACCAACCCCAATATGGTTAAGAATAAAAGGAGTAACATCTGTAAATCTTCTTTTATTCTAAAATAATCATTGATTTCTCAAAGTTATCAATGTTATTGCCAATTTCATCACAGGTTGTAATTACTGTGAATTTTTGAAGATTCAGTGTTTCACGTAGAATGGTCAAAAATGGACTGTAAGTAAAACTTTGAATTTTACTAGTAAAACCATAATTCTTTTTTGTTGTACCATAGATAATACAGTTCTCCATTGGTCCTGAAAGTTTCAGAACGATTCATTAAGAATTGTATTTTTAATGAATTTTTGAGGTTTTTACCTTATTTCTACGTAGAATTGCAAATAGCAGTATTTTGCTGGTTGCTATGAGGTAAATCAATGAATATGGATCCTAAAAGGGTTTAATTACTCTTTTAGGGTCTAGTCATGGAAAGTAATCAAGAATTGACGTGGTTACAGGAGTCTAAGTAGCTTATTACCTCCTTGGCACGTCAAAATAGCAGGTTATTTGCTATTTTTCTTATGATTACAGTAGGTGTAACTTGGTAACCAAGTTCCCAAAGAGTTTTAGTTTACCAGTTGGGCCAAGATGAGCCATGGATCCATGCTCTGGAGCTATCCACGCCTCTGAGGCCTCAGAAGTTGGGTACCCTGGCTCTCTTTGATGTCTTTTGTCCCCCTTGCCTAATTTTTACGTCAAAATAGTAATTTAAGCTTAAAGTGAGATATCCACTATGGGTGTACCAAAAGTCCATGTAAGAATACCATGATATTAAGTGCTCAAAACATGCATAACACTATTCTTAGTGTATATGTAACATGGGATTTCTCACTTTCCCATTATTTTGGCTAAAAATCAAGAAAAACAAAAATTTTCACGGATCTTTTATGTGGTATTAATGATGTGGTATTGAAGTATTTTCCATTTTACCACCTCAAATACTTAAATTGAGCTTATTCACTCTATGGAGCTACCCTAGGTGAATTTTTGTGTAGAATCCAAATCTGGTCTTAAATCCATGGATTTACTTACTCAATAAAAAGTTATTCATCTTTTCTGAAATTGAAAATGATGAATTTTGGATATATGCATGACTTATGAGTTTTGCATAATTCAAAATTTCTTTTTAAGATAATTGTGGCCTATTTGGGTATGTAAAATATACCTCAAGGCTCACATTCCCTCCCACCAAAAAATAAAATTGTACTATAATTTTATTAGTGATAAAAGAATAAGGCCCCAAAAGGGGGTTAATGTCCACTGTCCAACCTCTTCACATTACTCAGATCAAGTAATATAAAGCACATTTATAGACATATTCAGGCTTGTGTCCTTCTTTCATGTCTAAATCTTCTTAAGAGTTTATCTGAGTCAGGTATTTCTGATTCTGCCATCCATTCATCTTCATGTACTGGATTTCTATATCTGACAAGATATTCTCTTTGATTTATACCCCTAAGTCTCCTTTCTTTAATGACTTTCTTTATCTTTCTGTCTTCATTCTGTTCCACAGGGGGCACAGTTAAAGGAGTTGGGTTCCTTAAAGGAAACAATTCTTTGTCAGCTGGTTGATAAGGTTTTATCAAGCTGACTGGAAATGTGGGGTGTTTATTTTCCAATTCACCACTCAATTTCACTTGAACTGCATTGGTTCCATGTAAGGCAACAATAACAAAAGGTCCTACATAAAAATCTTTAAGTTTCTTTGGGCCTTTGATATTATTAAAATTCAAGGTTGAAACTAGAACTAAGTCCCCTACTTTGAAGTCTGGTACTTTATGACTTTTGCCCCACTTCTGTTTTGCATAATCAAAAGCATCATCCATACTCTCTTTTGCATGGTATTTTACTTTATCAAGCATTAATTTGAAGCTGGAAGCTGTAGGATGAATGTCAATCAAGTCTTTCCTCAGTGTGTCTGCTGGGAGTCTTGGATTCCATCCTTTTTCTAACATAGCAGGAGTTTGTCCTGTGGAAGAATGGACTGATGTCTTGTATGCCAATTCTAATGCAGGTATCAGAGTGCACCAGTCATGGGTAAAGCCATCTGAGTCTTTAACTTCTAATCCATAAGAACAAAATCTCCTGATCATGTCTTCTAAAGTTTGATACATCCTCTCTGCTAGCCCATCTGTTTGAGGGTGATATGCTGTAGAGAATGATAGCTTAGTCCCAAACAATCTATGAAGATTGGTCCAAAGTGAAGATGTGAACTTGGGGTCTCTGTCACTTATGATATTCTTAAATAACCCTGTATGAGAAATAACTCTACTCCATAAAAGAAGAGCTGTATCCATAGCAGTGTCATCTTTATGACATGGTAAGAATATGGGAGTTTTGCTATATCTGTCTACAATGACTAAACAAGCATTATAGCTTTTGTCACCACTTGGAGGAAGTGCTGTGACCCAATCCATGTGAACAACTTCCCAAGGGGATTTTGGTTCTTGAATATGGATCATCAATCCAAATTTCTTTCCTGTACTCCTGTTTGCTTTTTGGCATCTATCACAGGTATGGCAATATTCAATGGTTTCTTTTCTCCAAGATGGCCACCATGCACAGTTCTTCACCTTTTCAAGTGTTCTGTCTTCTGATAGGTGTCCAGAGTAAATGCTATCATGGCATTCATGAAGAATGGTATTGATGAGCAACCTACTACATAGTGTCATTACACAAGAATGTTTTGTTCTATGGTAAATAATTCCATCAAACAAGTGAAATCTTCCTTCAGAATAGGAATTTTTCCAAACTTCATCTAGTGTATTAACCAAAGATGTGTCTTTGCAGTCTTTATCCAATAAAGAAGTCAAGATATGGCAATTCTTGTCTTGTTTATAAGACTCTCTGACCTCTTCAAAGAATTCAGTCCCAATATCAGTTATGTTAATCCCTTCAATTGGAATCTGTGGTTCAGCTTCCAAAGGTACATAAGCTGGGTTATCAGGGGTGTTGGCTAAAGCCCATCTACTAAGTCCATCAGCATTTTTGTGAATGTTTCCTGCTTTATGAACTATAGTCATGTTTCCTCTATATTCTTGAATGGCTATTTGCCATCTCAACATATGTCTGTTGGGAGTTTTCATGTTAAGAAGTGATTTCACGGCATTACAGTCAGTTATCACTTCAAAAACACTGCCATCAAGGTAATAGTGTAATTTCTCAAGTTCCCATACCAAACATAAGCACTCCATTTGGCTTGCACCATATCTGGCTTCTGTTGGTTTGATTTGTCTTGAGATATAACAAACTGTTCCTTCTGTAGGTTTGTCATCAATAATTTGGACTTGGTGTAGGGCTGCCCCTAATCCATCTCCACATGCATCAATGTACAATTTAAAAGGAATATTCCAGTCAGGCATGAGGAGTAAAGGTGCTTCTGTAAGGGCTTTCTTTATCTTCTCATAAGCTTTAATTCTTTCCTGTGTCATTTCAAATACAGTCTGTTGATCACAGATTCTATAAAGTGACTTGGCTAGAATTGCAAAATCTTTCAAGTGTTGCCTATAGTAACTAGCAAATCCAAGAAAAGACATCATTTCTTTTTTATTCTGGGGTATTGGCTTAAGTAACACTGCTGCTACTTTATTCTTGTCAATACCCAAGCTCAAACCAGAAACAACATGTCGTAATGCTTTGAGTTCTTCAAAACTAAAATTGCATTTCTTAAGTGAAATTTTCATGTTCACTTCTGCAACTTTATGAAGTACTCTTGCAAGTCTTTCAAGGTGCAAAGACCATGAGTCAGAACATATAATAATATCATCAATATAAATGATAAGCCATCCTTCAGACAATTTTGTGGGGAAGATGGTATTCATCATTCTTTGATAATGAGATGGAGCATTTTTAATGCCAAATGGCATTCTAAGATACTCAAAAATGCCACAGTGAGTGATAATTCTAAGTAATTTCCTAGCTTTAGGCGTCAAAACATTTTGATGGAAGCCTTTTAATGCATCCATTGATGTTATATACTTGGCTTTAGACAATTGAGTCAAGGTTTCTTGGATTCTAGGGATTGGATACCTATCTGGAACTGTGTAGGTATTCAAAGCTCTAAAATCTCCAACCATTCTTGACTTATCATTATGCCATGCAATAATAACAGGTGTTGTCACTTCAGCTTCTTCATTATGGCCTACTTTCCTTAGCACACCAAGTTGGATCAACTCTTGGATATGTTTTTCCAAGGCCTCTCTAGCTCTGGGACTGGCTGGATAAGCTGGTCTTCTAAGTATTGGAGGATATGGTCTATCAATATTAAGAGTAATATCAATTTCATGTCCCCTTATAGCGCCTAATGGTTCATTATCAGATGCAAATGCATTATTGTATGTATATAATACATCAATAAGTTCATTCCTCATCTTTGGTCACAATGATGGATTAATTTGTGCTTCAACAAGTTGTTTAGACACAAATTCATCTTTGTAAGTATCTTTGACAGAAGATACTACAGATATCTGTTTTGGCATATTGGAGAAAGCAAATTTTTGCCTTTTGTTATCTCCAATTGTGAAATATCTGTCTTTATGGTTATTTATATCAATACCATAAATATTTAAGTAATCATTTCCAAGAATGATGTGCTGAGATGTGCAATTATCCATTACTACAATCTCAGTCTTCATTCTTACACTTCCTGCTGGATGTGGGAATACAATATTAGTGTCCAATATGCCCAAGGGGTACATATTGTTACTGGCACTACTGAATTGTACACCTTCTATTGGTAATAGATGGTTTTTCCATTCAGGAAGTATAATTTGGAGATAATCTTTGCCAACACAAGTGCAAAATGCCCCTGTATCCAAATTTACTTTGGCTTCAATATCACTCATCAGAACTGATGTGATACAGGATGCTCCAGCAGTATAACCCTTTCCTCTAGCGGGTTTTGTTTTACACATTCTGGCATCTTGGATATTGATCAGGTTGCGGCAATCCTCACTGTACTGTGGTAAGTGGGTATGGACTTCTGTGACCTCAAAGAAAGCTGAAATGTTTTCAATGGGATAGTCCTCCACTGGTGTATCTTCAGAGACTGCAGAATCTTGATCAGACTCTTCTCTCTCCTCAGTACACTGGATTTCTTCAATGACTTGAACTTCATTGATTTTTGTCTTCTTAGGGCAAGTGTTGGCTAAATGTGAAGTACTTCCACATTTATGACACTTCAAGACAGGTCTCTCTGGTTTTCTTTCTTCTCTAGGAATCTTTGAGACCATTTTGGACTCTATTGGGTTTTTAACCCAAGTTTTACCAATTCTTGTCCTGGTAATGATATCTTCCATAGCATTAATGTAGTCCTCTGTTGAACAGGGTTCCACACATCTGCTTTTGATAGCATGTTCCAGTTCTCCTCCACACTTTCTTAATATTTTCATATTA
Organism: Austropuccinia psidii; assembly: GCA_023105745.1. Lineage (NCBI taxonomy): Eukaryota > Fungi > Basidiomycota > Pucciniomycetes > Pucciniales > Sphaerophragmiaceae > Austropuccinia > Austropuccinia psidii. The sequence goes on along the minus strand of JALGQZ010000009.1, from coordinate 38,257,513 downwards.
ATCATAGTGTCAGACATATCTGGGTGTAAAGCAGATAATCTGTCTTTTTGTTTGAAGAACCAAGTAAGTGGTTTGTCTTTTTCTGAGTTAAAAATGGCACTTTCAAAAGCATTCTCCATTTTAAACCTCCAAGAATTATTAGCCCATTTGGTAATCACTTCAGATTTCCACCAAGACCAGTCATGTTTACCATGATCAATCCTCATTTTGTAATACCATTTCTTTGAAGTTCTGGTAAACAAACAGTGTAATTTCCCCACTATGATTTCATCAGGTATATTGAAGTCTTCTTGCAACATATCAATAGTCCTGATGAATTCAATATGGTTGTATTCTCCTTCACCAGAGAATGTTGGCCATTCTTCTATTTTTGGAATATCTCTTGCAGAGTAGGCATTTTCTCCCAAGAATGGTGTAAGACTTTCTTTAACAGAGAGTTTTTCTTCAGTCAAAGGTGTAGAATGTCTGGGCATATGTGGTTCATGATTCTTATGAATTTGTTCCACACTTGCAATTATCTCATTCTTCAACTTTTGCCTTTCACTGTCACTTTTTGCTAAATGTATAGCAAATTGATTGGTGTTCTCAACTATCTTCAAGACATGGTCTTGTAGAGTCTTAAGTTGATCATTCATTTTGAAAAGATCTTCCATCTCCTCATGTTGAACTTGGCACATGTTTTCAATTCTTATGCAAGAATTGGTAATTAAGTCAAGTTTGGCATTTGTCACTTGGTGTAATTCAATGTATTTCTTGTCATTTTTCTTTAATTCAACTATATCTGATGCAATTTTAGTTAACTTGTTATCAAGTTTACCAATTTCTACATGAATACTAGTTTGTACACCAATTATTTGCGTGGAAAGTTTCTGTTCATCCTTTCCTGCTCCTTGGCTGTGAATTCCATCAGAGTTCTGGCCATATTGAAGACACTGTCCACGGCTGAAGGCTCCAATTTGGGGATCCTGTACCCTTGTGGGTAGGGTCTGTGCCATTTGGCTTTGCCTTTTCCTTTGCTTTGATGGTTCCTGGGACCTTTCTGCTTCTTCTGAGGTCCCTTGGGCTTGTCCTTGGACACTTCTGGAGCTGGTTTGGAGCTGGTAGACGCCACTGGTGCCTCTGTCTCCAAAGCTGGAGTCATTTCCAATTCTTTCTTCTGGTCTATGGATAAAAGACTTTGGTTCTTCAACCAATTATTTATCTTTTTGACCTTGTCTTTGCAAGACAGGGGGCTCCATCCTCCTAAGAGTTCTATGGTCTTCTCCTGACCCAGAAAGCTCTTGATGTGTAAGTAAGAGTTCATGGCCCCCTGCCAAAGGCTTGGGCAGATTTCCCACTCCTCTTCCTTGGCTGCTCTGAACCAGTTTTTGTACTGGCATTGATATATTTCTATTGCTGCCACCTGAAAGTGGTTCAGCCCTGGAAATATTACCATAAATCAGTTCAGGCTCAGAATTCACGTCAAAATCTGTTGGTACAGACCTTGGGGAATGGGGGGCAACTCTGGCATCCTCTAGATGTGTCTTTCTTGTGGAAGATTTGGCACTTCTGGATTTGGTCTTGCCTCTTCCTTGTCCACATCCATCTGGTTGGACTGAATAGTTGCTTCCATTTCTGGTATGCACCATTTTCACGTCAATTTAAAGATAAAAGGTGAAAATATAAGATAAAATACACACCTTTTGGTGGTAATTTAGCTTTTTCTGAGTTGAATAAGGTGCCTCTTTTAGCAATCTGCACCTCAATACTGTCTTCAGATTCTGCTTCTGAAGATTCAGGACTATTGATGTATCTTTTACTGAGTCTGTTACCAGCTGCACAGTATTTGATTAAAGACACTTAAAGAGAAAAAAAATATGATAAAAGAAATTATTTTTGTGTTTTAAGATATTTTTAAAAGATTTTTTATATTCTTTATTATTTTTTAATATTAAAAAAAAATTATTCTTTTTAAAGAAAAAAAAATTAAAATTTAAGATCTTGAATGAAAATTAATTCAGAGTAACTCAAAGAATAATTTTATAAGTTTTTGGATGTGAAAAAGCCACGTGTAAAAACAGTATAAAATTAAACCAAATTCCTCAATGAAAAAGATTTCCAAAACAATTTCAAAAATAAGAATTATTTTGACTTTAAAATGAAAGAAAAAATATTCAATTAATATATTTTAGAGCTTAAAAATATATTAATTAAGGGTACAAGGTTCAAAAAACACGGCCAGGCCCCCAAATGTAAGATGTGGTAGGTATGGTGGTTTTTTAGAACACAAAAATGAAGTCTAGAATATGATTAAAGCCAAGTCTATGGATAAAATCACGGCCAGGCCCCCAAATGTAAGATGTGACTATGAAACTGATGATAATATTAATATTAATCAACAGTACTATGTCTGTTCTTATGAAATATAATAATAAAATATTATTATAACCACAATTAAATAATTAAAAATTATTTCTTTCACGTGTTAAGCACTACTAGTGATTTTAACAGTGAGCAAGTAATTGTCTACAAGAATCAATTACAAGAAGAATTTAATAATAAAAACTTCTTTATTAAAATAATAAAATTATTTTAATATATAATTATCTTTTTCAAGAATAATTATAAAGATAATTCTTGAAGAAAACTATTACTAGAGAAAAACTTTAAGAATTAAGAATAAATGACTCACTAATACTCCAAAGAACTTATTGATAGGTAAGAGTAGAGAAATTTGACGTGGAATTGTGGATTTAAGGGATCAAAAGGATTTATAACAGTATTACAACAGAATATAGTTGGATTCTATGATTTCACGTCTTTCTGGATGATTTTGAAAGATTTAAAACACTTAAGAATAGCTTTAACTAATACTTACTTCTTGGTAATAATGATTTAATAAATTGATAAGATGATGATACGGAAAAAACAGCAAGAAGAGGCTTCTTTTAAGTCAACAACAGCTCACAGAGGCGTGCCATGGAGCAAACTGAAAAACCAGTGAGTGAGAAAACAATAAACCCTTTTGGATTAATGATTGCATCATCTGTTGTCACGTAAGATTATCATAATTACTTAATTGATGCTTTTACGTGACTACCAACCCCAATATGGTTAAGAATAAAAGGAGTAACATCTGTAAATCTTCTTTTATTCTAAAATAATCATTGATTTCTCAAAGTTATCAATGTTATTGCCAATTTCATCACAGGTTGTAATTACTGTGAATTTTTGAAGATTCAGTGTTTCACGTAGAATGGTCAAAAATGGACTGTAAGTAAAACTTTGAATTTTACTAGTAAAACCATAATTCTTTTTTGTTGTACTATAGATAATACAGTTCTCCATTGGTCCTGAAAGTTTCAGAAGGATTCATTAAGAATTGTATTTTTAATGAATTTTTGAAGTTTTTACCTTATTTCTATGTAGAATTGCAAATAGCAGTATTTTGCTGGTTGCTATGAGGTAAATCAATGAATATGGATCCTAAAAGGGTTTAATTACTCTTTTAGGGTCTAGTCATGGAAAGTCATCAAGAATTGACGTGGTTACAGGAGTCTAAGTAGCTTATTACCTCCTTGGCACGTCAAAATAGCAGGTTATTTGCTATTTTTCTTATGATTACAGTAGGTGTAACTTGGTAACCAAGTTCCCAAAGAGTTTTAGTTTACCAGTTGGGCCAAGATGAGCCATGGATCCATGCTCTGGAGCTATCCACGCCTCTGAGGCCTCAGAAGTTGGGTACCCTGGCTCTCTTTGATGTCTTTTGTCCCCCTTGCCTAATTTTTACGTCAAAATAGTAATTTAAGCTTAAAGTGAGATATCCACTATGGGTGTACCAAAAGTCCATGTAAGAATACCATGATATTAAGTGCTCAAAACATGCATAACACTATTCTTAGTGTATATGTAACATGGGATTTCTCACTTTCCCATTATTTTGGCTAAAAATCAAGAAAAACAAAAATTTTCACGGATCTTTTATGTGGTATTAATGAGGTGGTATTGAAGTATTTTCCATTTTACCACCTCAAATACTTAAATTGAGCTTATTCACTCTATGGAGCTACCCTAGGTGAATTTTTGTGTAGAATCCAAATCTGGTCTTAAATCCATGGATTTACTTACTCAATAAAAAGTTATTCATCTTTTCTGAAATTGAAAATGATGAATTTTGGATATATGCATGACTTATGAGTTTTGCATAATTCAAAATTTCTTTTTGAGATAATTGTGGCCTATTTGGGTATGTAAAATATACCTCAAGGCTCACAGATTCCCCACCTTCTGTACTTTATGGTCCTGGTGTTTTTGATAACTTGAGGGAGAGTTCTGAAGAGAGTATGGCCCCTAAAGAGATTTGGGACATCAAGAAAACCTATAATGGTTTTAAATCTGTCAGAGTTATTGAACCACCCTGCACCAATTGTAAGAGGAAAGGGATTCCTTGTGTGGAATCTGCTACTGCTAGGTCAACCAGGTGTCAATTTTGCAATCTTGGAAAAAGAAATTGTTCTCAAGCCCACTATAGCTTTCCTGAAAATCCCAGAGGATTATGGAGCAGCATCAATAAGGGTGGAAGATTTGGATTGGAAGCTCCTGTGAATGAACCTCCCACCTCTGATGCCACCTCCGGTCACTCCAATTGTGAGTTGATTGGCCATAAACCTGATGGGTTGCTGACTTCTATGTTTTCTTTTCTTCTTCTTCAGTGACTGGATCTAGAATGAGAGGTGTCCAACAATGGAATAATACCAGAAGTTCCTGGGCAGCCATTGGAGGATACATTTACCCCCAAGGAAATCCCATTGGAGTGGCACCAGAGGTTCCTATTTTGGTCACCAGAAAAGATGGAAAACTTGGAAGATTGAAGAGAAATTTGGTGGTTCAAGAGGAAATTGATACTGATGCTGAAGTCAGTGATGAGATTGATGGAGAGGAGCTTGAAATGACTACCCCAATGCAGAAAATAAGAATCCCATCCACTTCATAATCCTCAGTCCAAGCCAGTACCACTAATAATGAAGTGATCAGGTCCCCCCAACCACCTCAACTTTCAATTAGATACCCAACCAGGCCCTCCACACTTGCCTCCACCTCTACCAATATCCAACCACCAGTGGCCAGCACTTCTAGAGACCCAATGTCTCCAGAACCTGAATCAATACTTGAAAACCGTTGCCGCTGGAGTATTACTGGCAACTTCACTTATCAGAAAAGGGTGAACAAGAAGGTGGTCACCTCTCTATTTGATGAAGTTGATGCTTTGACTGAGGTGTTTGTTGATAAGGCTATGAAGAGTGCGATTCCAGGGGATCCCACTGCTGCTTTGGCCAGGGAGGCAGTTGCTTATGAAGATGCCATGGTTGTTAAGCTTAGAGAAGCCTTGAAGAAATTTTGATGAGGATTATCTGTAGCTGGTCTTCAAAATTACTAGTGTTTTCTCTTGATTATTAAATAAATTGACTCCCCAAACAAGACATGGGAGTTATGATTGCTGCTTTTGAAACAAGAAATGAAAATAAAAATAAAAATAAAACATACAAGTAAAAGAAAATGAAATAAAATAAAAATGAAAAAGATTGAGAGAAAAAGAGAGTAAAGAAATAGAAATAAGAAAAATTCTGAGGATTGATCTTCTTGTGATGAGTTGCTTGATTTTGGCCATGATTTTTGCTGAAAAGATAAAACCAAACATTTGATGCTCACAGAGTGGCCAAGGTGTTGTTTTACAAGAAGTAGAAACCTCAGAGATGCATACCAGGAGATGGAACTCACTTTCATAACTTCCACTCCCCACCAAGCATCATAACAGAATAGAAAACTTTGCCATAAATGAATTTGAGTTAAAGAATTTCTTGAATAATATTGAATGGCATAATTTGGAATAATATTTGTGAAACAAAGAAAAAGAATAAAAGCAAAAAGGGAATTTGGCCATATCTTGATTAAAGGTCCAAATTTGAGGGTATTGATGTTGCAAGGCCTTCTAAACCTGTCCAAAGAAATTGACAAGTGCTCACAAAGTGGCCAAGGTGATGCTTACAACATATTTGGGTAGAATACCCCCTTAAAGGTGCATGCCAGGAGAGGAACTTACTTTCATAAACTCCAATCCCCACCAAGCACCATAAATCAAACTCTTGAGGCATTTGAGCCAGGCTTGTCTTGATAAAAGGTGTGAAAATCTTTGACAAGGTCTGGGTAGTTGGTAAGGTTGGAAGCTGGTTCCCAAGTTGTTCTTTCTGGGTCTTCATTGAATCCTTTCCACTCCACTAGATACCATGATGTACCTCTCTTGAGTTTTGAGTCCAGAACCTGAGCCACTTCCCATTCTTCTTGCTCTTCCACTATTACTGGAGGTGGTGGCAATTGGTGTTGATTTGGGATAGTTGATTGCTTCACTGGCTCTAACAAGGATACATGGAAGACAGGTTGAACTGACTTTCATTGTTGAGGCAACTTGAGGTGATATGCATGGCTGCCAATCTTCTTGAGAAATTCAAAGGGTCCCAACAATCTTTCTGAAAGTTTCTTGGTTGGTCTTGTTGTCTTGATTTTCTTGGAAGCTAGCCATACTTTGTCCCCAGGTTGGAAAACAGGTGGAATTGCTCTATTTCTATCTGCATACTTCTCAAAACGATTTTTTGCTGACTCTAATTCTTCTTTGAAAACTTGCTGTACTGATTGGAGTCTTGTTGATAACTTTCCAGAAGGTGTATCTTGAGAAATGTGAATTGAGTCAAAGCTGGGATTTCTTCCATAAATGGTGAAAAATGGTGACTGTTTTGTTGATAAATGTTCTTCATTATAGGAAAATTCAGCCAGAGGGAGCCAGGTGTGCCAGTCATCTTGATGGTAACTGACATACATCCAAAGATACTGTTCTAGAATCTGATTTACCCTCTCTGTCTGTCCATCTGTTTCAGGGTGAAAGGCAGTTGAAAGATCGCTTGATATCTTGAGCTGCTTACAAAATTGAGTCCAAAATGATGAAACAAATAATGAACCTCTATCACTATCAATACTGATTGGAAGACCATGTTTGGAAAAGACATGAATAAGTTGGAATAAATATTGCCATTTTTGAAAATCTGTCTACAACTACTAAAATTGAATCAAAGTTTCTTGAAAAGGGAAATTGAGTGATAAAGTCCATTGATAAAGAATTCCAAGGACCAAATGGAACTTGAAGAGGCTTGAGTAGCCCAAACTTCTTATGGTGGATGTTCTTGTTTCTTGAACATTTCTGACATGAGGACACATAGTCCTTGATGATTTGATTCATGCTAGCCCAATAAAAATCCCTCTTGATGAGCTTGAGGGTCTTCTCCTGGCCAGGATGGCCAGCCAACGGTGAGTCATGATGCCTTTGAAGAGTGTCCAATTGAATTTCATGATTGCTTGGAATAACTACTCTATCTTTGAAGAATAATAATTTTTCTTGAGGTTCAAGAGAATAGTCTGGAACTGATTCTCCTCTTGCTAATTTCTTGAGGATTTCCTTATAATCTTTGTCTTGCCATACTTGTCTTTGAATTTGATCAACTACATCTGAAAACATATCAAACTTTATTGAAAAGAATCTTGACTCTTGAATTTCATTTTGCTTGAGAACATGATGAAAATTTTGAGGATTCTTGCTGATTAAATCCACCCCCCTCTCTGGGTACACGTCATCCCAACGTGACAAGGCATCTGGTAAAGTGGCCAGCCTGCCTGGGCGGTAAGTGATGATAAAATGGAATTCAGATAGAAATTCAGCCCAACGGGCTTGACAACAAGTAAAGACTTTAGAGGACATAAAATACTGAAGAGAACAATGGTCTGTCAAGACCTCAAAGGAGAAAATCTCTCCAGCGCTTGAGAGCCCTAACTATGCCAAGGAGTTCCTTGTCATGAATTTCATAGTTGATCTCAGCTGGTAAGAGCTTGCAACTATCAAATGCAATGGGATGCTTTCCTGAGTCATTCACCTGACTAAGTACAGCACCCAAGGCATAATCAGAAGCATCAGTCTCTACAATAGTTGGTAGAGAAGGATTAAAATGAGAAGAGGAGAAGTGGTGAAAGCTTCTTTGAGTATTTGAAACTGACTAAGAGCTTCCTCATTGAAGATAAAGGGAGAATCTTTTTTAAGGAGGGAAGTGAGAGCGGATATTTTTTTGGAATAATTTTTAATGAAACAACAATAAAAGTTGGCAAAGCCAAGAAAAAATTGGAGGGCCTTGATGTTCTTGGGCTGAGGCCAATTGAGGATTGGTTGAGCATTTGAATAATCCATCTTGAGGCCATCACTTGAAACAACATAGCACAAGTATTCCAAACTTGAGGCATGGAATACACACTTTGAGGCTTTAGCAAACAAAGTATTGTCTCTCAGTCTTTGGAGAAAAGAGGCCACATGTTTAACATGTTCATCCAAAGAGCTAGAGAAGACCATAATATCATCTAAGTACACTACAACAAAAATATCCAAATAATCTGCAAAGATATCATTCACAAGATTTTGGAATGAAGCTGGTGCATTGGTTAAGCCAAATGGCATAACCAAATACTCATAACTACCATATTTGGTTCTAAAGGCAGTTAAGTGCTCATCCCCCTCTTTAATTCTCAGGAGATTATAAGCACCATGCAGATCTATCTTTGAGAAGATAGTAGCACCGTTGAATACAGTAAGAAGCTGATTCATTGGAGGAAAAGGATACCTGTTCTTCCTAGTGACAGCATTAAGTTTGCGGTAGTCAACACACAAACAAAGGCCACCATCCTTTTTCTTAACAAAAAGGACAGGTGCTCCTGTTGAAGAGGAGCTTGGCCTGATGAAACCTTTCTCTACATTCTCTGAAATGTAGGCCCGCAGTGTTTCTGACTCATTCTTTGATAAATAGTAGATAACACCAACTGGAGGTAGAAGACCCTCCAGTTCAATATGATGATCACAGGCACGGTGTGGAGGAAGTTTCTCTGCATTCACTTTGGAGAATACATCTAAATATTTGTGATAAACAGGAGGGACTACCTTCAGCACAGTTTCAATCTCTTCTGGCTCTTCCTCCTCATCCCACTGCTCCTCCAGGGAGGCATAAAAAGATAAAGGAGGAAGGTCCATATCCCCTTGATAGAGATGAAGTGAAGATATAGCAACATCTTCTCCAACATATTTTATCTCTTTGAAGACTTCATCTCTTAATGGAAGTAATGACTGAGAGGGAATGATGGAAGGGATATGGACAGAAGGAGGAAGGGAAGGTGTCTTAAGTTCACCAACCAGAGCAACACTGTTGACAGCTGTGGGAAAGTCATTACTAGTAGAAGAAATAATACCACTAGAATCCTTATGACTATAATAATAGGTGATCAATCCATTTTTCCAATCAATAATAGGATTAAAATGGTAAAGAAAATCATAGCCCAATATCAGGTCTGCTCCCTTGGGTGAATCTATGATAAAGAAATCCCATTCAAAGCTTGGGAAGTTAGTTAAATCAAAAACCCACTTGGTATAATGGGTGATGAACAAGGAAGTGGATTCATTGGAATGCAGAATGAAAAGAGGAATCTTTTCAGGGAGCTCTGACATGGTCAATGAGTACTTGAGAACAAAATTCTTTGCAATAAAGGAGTTTGCAGCACCAGAATCAATGAGAATACTATAAAAAATATCAGAGATTGAAGAAAAAATAAGAAATTTCAAAGATTTTTTGACACTAGTATTCAGAGTGCACAATTGTGCTCTTGAAGGAAATAAGTGAGAACCATTGAACACATCATGATTCCCACTCAGGATTTTCCCTGCTTGCTAGGGGAGCCTTTTGATGACCCTTGCCTATTCTCAGGCCTCTTGAAGCATTTTTCAAATTGGTGCTTTCCACCAAAATAATTGCACAAGCCTTCTTTGATCCTCCTCTCCTTTTCAGAACCAATTAATTTATTGTCCTTATTGAGGAGAGAAGCATGAGGCTTGTCTTTGGACACTTGAAAACTCTTTCCCTTCTTGTTCTTTCTTTGATAAGGCCTTCTTGAAGCTTGACCTTGGGGTGGCTTGGAAGAGTTTGATCCCACAATTAGAGTCTTCTTCTCTTGATTACTACCCCATTCCTTCTGCCTCTCATGGTACGTGGTATCTAATTCCAAGGTGATGTCCATGAGTTCTTGAAGACTATCAAAGTTTCCAGGGTGAGAAGCCAATTGGTCTAATAATCTTGATGCCAAACCTCTTCTATAAACATGGATATAAGCCCTTTCCCCCCAGTCTCCAATTCTTGACATTAAGCTTCTGAAAGCAGCTATTTACAAGGAAGCTTGACCACTTTCCCTCATCTTCAAATTGTCCAACTCTTGTTCAGCTTTACTGACTTCATTGGGATCACCAAACAGAGTGGATAACTGGGTTTCAAACAGCTGCCAGTTATTGAGGAGATAAGATGGGTCTTCATTGGAGATATTTGAGAGATAGGGTTCAATCCATTTGCCAGCTCTACCAATACGAAAAGAAGTTGAGTAAAGCACCTTCTTCCTGTCAGAGAAGGAGCTTTCTGGGTCATTATGAAAGATTAATTGACAGGATTGAATGAATCCTCTCAATTTCTGAGCTTTAGTACCATCAAAAGAATCAGGTGCTTTCATTGATGGAGTGTTGAATGCTGGATCTTTTGAATTTTCCTTTGGGGCAACTTCTTGAGTGAGTTGTCCCATAAACTGAGTCATTTGCTCCATAATCTTGAGGAAATTTGGTGCAGCTTGAGAGACAGAAGGTTGATTAGAAAGGGCTAGATTTGGAGCCTCAGGAGCTTCAGGAGCACCTTCCAAGGCAGCTGCTACTTCAGTCTCCTCAGATTCTTCCTCTTACACAGACTCCTCCCCCTCCTCATCTTCAGCTTCCCCCAATCTACTCCTAGGCTATTGAGAAACACCAGGATAACCACCCAATAGTCCAGAGAATGATCTTGATCTTCTAGACTTCAAACATCCTCTTCTGGAGGGTTCTGCTCCTTCCATTGGTGGTCCTCTGTCCAAATTTGCACTCCGTTGATGAACTGATGGTGTGCTGTCAAGAGGAGCCCTTCCTGTGGGAGTAAGAACAGTTTGTTGTCTCTGGGATCTTGTATTCTTGGCTGGTGGGCTATGCTGAACTGGCATCATGAAAGAAGAATGAATAAAAACTTGATGATACATTGAATAAAATAAGGCTTGACCAAATCAAATTAAAAGAGGATATTGATGATCTTGAAGAATCAATAAACAGTCATGAAGTGAAAATACTCTGAGAAATCTTGAAGAATGAAAATGACAGAATCAAATTCTTATGGATAATCAATGTCAATCAATAAATCAATTCAAGTCAATCAAGTCAATCCAAAATCAAATCAATTAAGTCTTGAGGAATTCAATCAATATCTTCAAGACCAATTCAATCAAATCAAATCTTGAGGATAAATCAGCTATCTTGAGGAATCAAATCAAGTCAATAAAATCAAATCAAAGTCTTGAGGTGAAATAAATGTCTTCAGGAATCAATCAATCAATCAATAAATCTTGAGAAATTTCAAAATCAAAATCACTGAATACCCCAAATCAATAAAATACCTGAATGATTAATCAATTAACCCAAATAATTTCACTCAAATAACCTGATAAAAACCTGAATTCAGACAAAAGGAGAAATGATAATGATAAAGAATAAAGTGAAATGGTCAGCAGAATTGAGAAATGAGAAAAGAATGAATTTTCATGAGAATGAAATGAGTGAGATGAAAATCGATGAAAGTCATAAAATAATTAAAGTTCATAATCATTAAAAATCATAATTGAAGAATGAGAGAAATGAATAAAATGAATGAAAAGAAGAAGCAATTATGAGTTAATTAAAATAATGTCATAGGGGCTCTTCTAAATGAAGAGGGCCTGGCACTCAGTGAGCAGACTTACTTATGTAGGGCTCAGAATAAAATACTCAATTGATAAGAGTAATGAAATAAGAGGATAAACTCCTAGTCATAAAATAATAAGAATTAAAAGATATGAGAGAAAAAACAAAAGCAATAATAAAGAGCCAACCACAAATAATCCTGTACCACTGTTTCAACCTGTTCAGAAAATAGAAAAGGATTAATAAAGGATATGGCCACCAGGACTCTACCGAACAGGTGAGGGAAGGCAAAGACTAGCTTAATAGTTAATAAAATAATATTAAATACTAAATCCGATGTTTTAATTAACTGGGGGAAAACCCCCAGGTGGGTGAAAGGGGGCTGGTATATGTGAAAAAGTGCCAGCCTGGAGTTTGAGTGTTGAAAAACCATGACTGTATGATTGAGGAACCTGTATTTGAGATGTGAAACTGTATTGGTGTATCCAATACAGTTATTTGAATAAATACAGGTATTTGCGCCTGTATTGAGGACAGGCCTGTATTTGGGTTTTGCCTGTATTGAGCTGTATTGAGGATTGGAACTGTATTTGGTGAATCTTCCATGAAACCCCTTGCTGATTAGGTGTTGGAAGATTCTCCATTAGTAATGAGTGGGTATGCCCTGCCTGTCTCCATGGCTGTGACAATTTCTTGGCTTTAGGAATCAACACATTCTGATGAAAGTCCTTCAATGCATCAATTGAAGTTATGTGCCTTTCTTTGGATAATTTGGTCAAGGTTTCTTGGATTCTATCAATTGGATAACTATCTGGAGCTGTGTAGGAATTCAGAGCTTTCAAATCTCCAACCACTCTTGATTTATCATTGTGCAAAGAAATAATGACAGGAGTTGTAACTTCAAATTCTTTATTATGGCCTACCTTTCTTATGAAACCAAGCTTTATTAGCTCCTAGATGTTTGTTTGCAAGGTTTCACTAGCACTTGAGCTCTTTGGGTAAGCTGGTCTTCTAAGGACTGGAGGGTATGGTCTGTCAATATTAGCTGTAATATCAACTTCATGTCCTCTGATAGCACCTGATGATTCATTATCTTAAGCAAAAAAGCATTTCAATATGTGTATAACACATTAATAAGTTTTTGTTTGATCTTTCAACATAATCTTGGATTAATTTGTGCTTCACTAAGCTTATTTCACAAACTTTTCTCTTGTGTACCTTTCTTTGAAGATACTACTGATATTTGTTTTGTAAAATTGGAAAAAGCAAATACCAGTCTCTTCTTTTCTCCAATTGTAAAATATCTGTATTTATAGCTATTGATTTCAATACCATAAATATTCAAGTATTAATTTCCAATAATGATACATTGAGAAGCTCAATTTTCCATTACTACCGTATCTTTCTTCATTCTTGTACTTCCTTCAGGGTTTGGAAACATCATGTTAGTGTCTCATATGCCCAAAGGATATATATTATTACTGGAACTAATTAATTGTACTCCCTCTATTGGTAATAGAAGGTTTTTCCATTGGGAAAGCATGACTTGAAGGTAGTCTTTGCCTACACAAGTTCAAAAGGCCCCTGTGTCCAAATTTAATTTAACTTAAATCTCATTCAATAAGACTTATGTAATACAAACTGCTCCAGAATTTTAGCCTTTGCCTCTAGCAGGTTTAGCTTTGCACATCCTGTAATTTTCAATATTCATCAGGTTGCAGAAATCTTGACTTTATTGTGATAAGTGAGTATGGAATTCAGTGACTTTAAAGAAAGCTGCAATTTTCTCAATACGATAATATTCTTCTGGTGTGTCATCAGAGTTTTTAAAAAATTGGTCAGATTCTTCTTTTTATTTAACCCACTGAAACCTTTAAATGACCTTAAATTCATTGATTTTAGTCTCTTTGGTACAGGTTTTGGCTAAATGTGAAGTGTTCCTACATTTATGACACTTCAAGACAGGTCTTTCAGGTCTTCTATCCTCTCTAGAATTCTTTGGTACTATTTTGGACTACATAGGGCTTCTAGTCCAGGATTTACCAATTCTTGTTCTGGTAATGATATCTTCCATAGACTTAATATATTCCTCTGTTGAACAGAGTTCTTCAAATCTGCACTTGATAGTATTTTCTATCTCTCCTCCATGTTTTCTTCATAGGTTCATATTAATCATAGCGTCAGAAATATCTGGCTTTAAAGCAGATAATCTGTCTTTTTTTTGAGGAACCAAGTAAGTGGTTTGTCTTTGTCTGAACTAAAAATGGCATATCAAAGGCATTTTGAATTTTAAATATTCAGGGATTGTTGTCCCCTTTTCTGATTATCTCATATTTCCACCAAAGCCAATCATGTTTTCCATGTTCCTGTCTCATCTTGTAATAGCATTTCTTTGAAGTTCTGGTAAACAAAGGGTGTAATTTTTGCACTATCATTTCATCAGGTATATGAAGATATCCCTGAAAGATATCAGTTGTTCTAATTAACTCAATAAGTTTACATTAACCCTCACCAGGGAATGTTGGTCATTCTTCTACTTTGGAAATATCTCTTGCTGAGATTGAGTTCTCTCCTAGAAAAGGGGTCAAATTTTTTTACAGAGAGTTTTCCTTCAGTTAAAGGTGTTGAATTTCTGATAATATGTGAATTTGGTCCACATTCTCAGTTCTTTCATTCTTTAATTTCATCCTTTCACTGTCCCTTCTTCCCAGATGTGTGGCAAGGATATTGGTGGTATAAAATACTTCTAAAACACAATATTTCATAATTTTAAGTTGGTCATTAATGTGATTAATGGAAAGATTTCCCAATTCATCATTTTCTACATGACATTTACTCTCAATTCTGTCACATTTTTTTGCAATTGACTCAAGTTGGGCATTGCTCAATTTGCAACATTCAGTGAAGGTTCTGTCATTTCTTCTTGAGTTATTGATGCTTTATTTTTATTTCTTCAATTATTTATCAAAATCATTGAATTTTAAATCTAGAATAGACTGAATATATCTAACTTCATCTGTTTTTTGCATGGAAAGTTTCTGTTCATCCTTGGCTGTGAACTACGCAAGGGCTCTGGCCATATTAAACACAGTGTCCATGGCTGAAGGTTCCAATTAGGGAATCCAGGAACCTTGTGGGTAAGGTCTGTGCCCATCAGCTTTTCCTTGATTATTATTGGCCCCTCCTGCTTTTTCTGAGGTCCTTTGGGCTTGTCTTCAGACTGTTCTGGAGCTAGGTGATGCTACTGGTTCTTCTTTCTCCAAACCTTGGGTCATTTCCAGTTCCTGCTTTTGCTCTATGTATAAAAGCCTTTTGTTATTCAACCAATTCTTTATCTTTTTTACTTTGTCTTTTCAGGACAGGTGACTCCATCCTTCTAAGAAATCTATGGTCTTCTCCAGACCCAGAAAGCTCTTGGTGTAATTAGGAGTTCATGCCCCCCTGAAAAAGGCTTGGACAAATTCTTCATTCCTCTTTCTCGGCTTCTCTGTACCAATTCTTTTACTGGGACTGATATATTTTCTATGTCTGCCAATTGGAAGTGGTTCAACCCTGGAAACATTACCTTAAATCAGTTCAGTCTCAGATTTAATGTCAAAGTTTGTTGGTAAAGACCTTGGGGAATGGAGGAAACTCTTGCATCCTCCAAATGTGCCTTTCTTGAGAAAGGACTTTCAGTTCTGGCCCTGGTCCTTCCTCTTCCTTATCCATATCCATCAGGATGGTTTGAATAGTTGCTTTCATTTCTGGTATTCACCATTTTCACATCAATTTAATAGAAAATTAAGAAGAAAGACAAAGAAAAAACACCTTTTGGTGGTTTTTTGGATAGCTTTGTCCTAAGTAAAGTGCCTCTTTTAGAAGTTTTCACTTCATTTATTTCTTCAAATTCTCCTTCTGAAGATTCTGGACTGGTAATACATCTCTTACAGAGCCTATTACCAGTTGAAATACCTATGTATCCATACTTCAAAGAAGGGGACCAAGTGTTATTGTCTACACTAAACTTCAATAATCTCAAGGAACAAAAGAAAATGAGGTATTAATTTTTGGGGCCCTTCACTATCATTAAATTGATAGGGAAGGATTCAGTGGAGGTTAGACTCACAGAGGCTTTCTCCAGGAAAAACCCAGTATTCCCAGTGAGTCTGGTCAAACCATACTTCCAAAAAGGAGAGGACCAGTTCCACCCCAGAAAGAAGACTACCACCCCACCCCAGATAGTGGAAGTGGAAGACTCCCCTGGACCTGTGAAGAGGATCATCAAGTCCAGGAATATTAAACTGAATAGTAAAGACCAAATACAGTATTTGGTCAGATTCAAAAACCAAACAGCAGACAAAGGCAAATGGTTGGCATAGGATTCCATATCAGATGGGAACCTTCATATAAGTAAATTCAGGGCCCCTAGGAAGACTGAACAGTCTCATCACTGATGAGCATATTTTCAAAGGAGGGTATGTCAGCCTGTGACTCAAACCCACAGCACCAGCATGACAGCCAAATGCCATGAACCAATGGTAAAGCTAAGATACCACCAAAACATGGAGCTTATCCAAACCAGCCCAAGAGGTATCAAACAAAAGAGGAAACTCACCTATTTCCAAATATACAAGTCCCATCATCATAGGAAAAAGAATAACAAAGTTATTCCTGCTCAAAGTTGTTGCTGAGCATAAACCTTAATTTTCACCTCTCATCTGAAATACAGAGGCAGAGGTATACTTCAGAAAATGGGTGTTCAAATTTAAGCTCTAAGTCAGGGCTATCTTATGGTACTAACCAAGCTGAGCTAACACCTAAATTACAGACGTTAAGGCCAAAATAAGTTCAAATAAAGGTGAATAAAATATTCACCTCTCATCTAACTACTACAGCTTTAGTGTGGGATACTTAAAGTGGGGTCATTTTGGAAAGAGAAAAATCAAGGCTATCTGATGGATCCTTTCTTTTTTCCATATCTCATCTAGACCAAACATTATGGAGCAAACAAGCTCCATACAGATGTTGAGACATTCATATATCTGAACAACAAAATTTGTACATGGCATAACTTTGCCACATTGAATGTTACCCATACCAAATGAGGTATAATTGTGTAGATCAAATCCAGGGATACCAAATGAACAAAATTTGAGCTCAATATCTCACAAACTGACAAAGGTATAGCAGTTTTAAGGCCAAAATCCCACAATTGGGCCAATACACCTTTTCTGTGGGATAATATCCCACAACCATGATTATGAGGTGTCAAACAGAAAGAGAAGCATGTTTATACTTCAATACCTCATAGTTCATTCAATACTGGGGTCCCTTGCAGGTTCTGTACAGCCTTCTATGCTTCATACATGTCAGAAGAGGGCTGTGTGGTCGCCAGATGAAATTTTTCACCCTGTATTGGTAAAAACTGCCCATATGTGGTTTCAAAGCCACATCTGAGCCCAATAAAGTGTATACAGGCTTTTCTGAAACCACAAGCCAGTACTCTGTAGTGCAAAACGCTTCACTTCCTCTATGTGGATAGTCTAGAGGGCCATTCCACCTCATTTTAGGATAAAAGGAGGCCTTTTCCCCACCAGAAAAGGTTTCCTCATCCTGCTCTTGAATTCCTACTTAGTACAACTGTCCAAAACACTTATACTCTTGGGAATAGCCGGGTATAATTATAGCTTTAATTATTGTAATCTCTTATTATAAAAAGCCAACTGATAAATCTACACCCAGGGATTTCAACAGCTCTCACCACCACTATTTTCAATAGTAATGCCCTTAATACTTCATTTTCAAACCCTTATCATCATCTTCAAATGAATTTTAACGTAATGTTGCTGTGTCACAGTCACAATTAAAGCTGTAAATAGTCTTATTATAACTTCATCATAGACTCAGCCTGACACACTTATTAATGACTTGGGCTTTCCACCAAGTCCAACTTTGGTGTCCATGTGCTTTTATTACCTTGATATATCATCTGGGAGCTTATTTTTCAAACAAGGTGTTAAGTCTTGCTGTTACCAATCTTTCTTGTATTTCAAAGTCTTCTTTGATCATGTTGATGCCTCTGATGAATTCCACATGGTCATATTCTCCTTCACCCCTGAATTGAGGCTACTATTTAAGTTTTGATACTGCTTTAAAGAGTGCTTGGACCATTTATGGTTCCAAGTTATTGAAAGAAGTGAAAAATTCATTCTTCATTTGTTAATTTCATAAATCCAATACTTGTGTATTGGGATTTCTTAAACCCTCACTTTGATTCAGAGGTGTAGCCATTATTTGTAAGGTGTGCATTAATTGTTTAATTTCATTTATCTTAGTGGTATTACACCTTGTGAATTTTCTGACTTCATGTTGAAAACCTTGTATTAAATTTTTTGGTTCAATTTTATACATGTCTTCTTTAAGTTTCAATTCTTTCCATAATTCTGTTTGTCTTGTGTCATAAGAAATGATCTGATTTAATTTCATTGCAAATTTTGATACTCCTTCTTGTGAAGTATCAAAACCCTTCTTCAAGGAAATGGTATATTTCTTTACTTCAGTAAATGAACTATGAATATCATGAAGGACTTTATTATTGTGTACTTTTTTAATTCTTATGGCTTGATTTATTTCTGTTTCAATGTTTTCATCAATATTGAATTTAGAATATTTATTTGTTAGTTCCTTTATAAAAAAATATTGTTCACTTATCTTATTTGAAAATTGATTTTCATTATTTGATTTTTTAATTGTTCTTGAAGCTTTTTAGAAACACATAAGTGTTTTATTTATTTTTCTTAAGCTCAAATCATTTGTCTTAAAATTGTTACAAATAGTTAAATGTTTTTCAGAAATTTGATTTTTTATCTCATTCATGGTTATATATAAGGCTGGAATTCCATCCAGAATGTCAGAAATCATTTCTGATATTTTAATCTGGCTTCCTCCATTTTCTGTAATTCCATCATGGTTCTGGCCATCTGAAACACATTTTCCAAGGAACACTGCTGAATATTTAGGATTCTGAGCCTTTGCTGTATGGATTTGTGGCTGGTTCTTTGCTGTTGCACTTGTTCTGAGATCTTGGCTGCTTTTTCACATTGGTATTCCTTCTTCTGGCCACTGGGGCTGGTTTTAGAACCTGTTGGGGTTGTGGTGGGTTGTTCTTTCTCCATTCTGTTGTTAACATAATCATGTTCCTCTTTGCAATCAATTGATTCCATCCATTCAATAACTTTGAAGTATTGGGATGGCTCAGAAACCTTCTCATAGTCAGGTAAGAGTTCATGCAGTTTCTACACAGGTCTACTAGGATTTGATACTGTTTGTGATGAAGTGGATTTTTATATGCCTTCTGGCTGGCTTTGTACATGTCCACTGAGTATTCTTGTGGAAGTGTCAGCTCTTTTTAAAGTTAAAACAATGTTATCAGCGTAAAAATGGCATAATGTTTCTGTTTGGGCTTCATTTGCAGAGCCTTCTCCTTCTGTAACTAATTGGCTTCTGTCATAATCATGTCTATACCCTTTTTGGGAGCTGCCTTAGCAGGTATAGCTTGCTATTTAGCTGGTTTAAGGAATAATTATTAGTAAAAAAGTTTAGAATAGAATCATTATGTCAAAAACTTACTATTGACCAAATTCTTTGCTTTCTGGAGTGTATCACTAATATCCAAATTGATCAATTCAGAAGAAACTTGCTCTGCTTTATTATTCCATGTTATAATAACAATGCTATCATGGTCAGAATTAACAGTACTTGCGGGAATAATGCTAGTCGCTGTTGTGCTGATTCAATATATTCTTCTCCTACCATGTTGTCAGACACTAAAATGAATGAAAAAGGAAATTATTGAAGTAAAAAAAGTTTTTCAAAAGAGATATGAAAAACAAAGCCTGAATTATAATGTGAAAAGAGCTTCTTTTATTATTTTTATGAATTATAAGTATTTTTTATGGATTTCTAAATTTTTCAATCTAAGATAGATGATTAGAAAAAAGATAAAAAATACTTCACAGGCAAAATATCATGGCTAGGCCCCCAAGTGTAAGGTGTGGGATGAAAAGTTGATGAAAAATCAAGTACTTTTCCTTTCCTCAAAGTTTTTATAAGGTAAAGTTTGATAGTTTCAAGAGAAAACACACCAAATTTATTTTTTCTAGCTTTTTCATTTTAAAACAAAAATATTATAAAGAGCTATTGTCTTACCAACAACAAAACTTTATCCAAAAAAAAAACTCTAAAAGAGATATTTGAGGCTAAAAAAGAAATTTCTTCAACAGCGATTTCAATTGGAATTAATTGAGAAAAAGAATGCAAGAGATTAATATACAAACAGAGTATTTAAAAAGAATATTCAAGAGAAAACACACCCAAAAGTGGCCAGAGTGAGTTTGGAAACAAAGTGGCAAAGTTAACAGTGATGAAAGATGCTTTAATTCACTTTTGGGGTGTTTCAAGGGTAAAAATTACTATAAAAGTTAAAATCAATTATTATACTAATTTTTTCACATGTTTGAAAGTTTTGAATTCATTTAAAAAAGGTGTTTTTAATCACTTATTGATTATTTTAACATTTTTTAAAGAAATAAAAAAGGAAAATATTCTAACATGAAGAGAAAAGTGGGGCATAGAAGATATTCTTTTGTAACCACCAATTCTCTTACTCCAAAAGTAATATTTACTCTAATAAGTAGTGAGAAATACTCTGAAAACATAAAAGCCAGTTATGGCATTATTTGACCCTGCTTTAGACCAAAGAAGCACTGGTGTTGGCTATTTTTTGCTATTTTCAGCCATTGCTGTGGTAATATCTGGTTTAAAGCCTTCAAAACATGTCATAATTTTTGTAAGAGACCTTCAAACCAGTTAAAAGTGTTTTTACCAAGATTTTGTTAACATAAGGCTAGTTTTAGCTTCTTTGCAACAGTTGAAACTACCCTGGTTGGTATCAAAAGCTCATCATCAATTGAAGCACAGACCTGTGACTCAATTGAAGGCCAAAATTAATTAACCTTTTCATGAATTTTGACATCCCATTCCTTTCAGCAAGGGGGGCACCCTTGGAGCCAAGATTCCCTTTTCCCCAAAAAATTAATCTTTCCAATTCATTTTTTCCTTAATTTCTCATCATGTATTATACTAGAATTTTAAATATTTAATTTGATTGAAAATTTACAGTAAACCACTGCAATTATGGATTCCACATATTTGAATCCAAGTTCACTTACGTAATACACATGCACATTTTGACATTTCAATTGTGAATACTTCAATTCCTCATAACTTCTAAATTACACACCACACTTCAATTTCAACACAGAAATTCATTTTTAACACCACATTTGGTGTCAATTGAATCAAGGTTTTTGGTATTCTCATATTTTCATACATAAAATACTAAAGGCCTAATTTAAGCTTATTTTGAAACTCAGAGCTGACCCCACCTAATTTTTTATGAGGAATCCAATGGCAAAATAATTTTCATAACGTATTTATTGGAAAAAAGGCATAATAATTTTTCTTAACTTCTTTTTCAAAAATATTTTTATTTTAATATTTTTCGTGAAACTTTATTTTTACTTAATTTTTTTGAGTAAAAGTGTATTTTCAAATTTTGAAATTTTGAATTAATTTTAATTTTAAATTATAATTGAAAAATTTATTTTGTCAAAAAATTTAATATTTATATTTTAAGTTTTCTTTTTATAATAAGAACAAATTTCTTTATTCATAATTATAACTAAATTTGGTTATTGGTTGTCTTTTGGTTATATAAGAATACCTCTAAGGCTCAGAGATTATAAACCTTACCAGAAAGATTAAGCATATAAAAACAGCTATAAATGCTAAAACAAATTAAATAAATTAATTCTAATTAGCCTGGTTTTCATGTTTTATTCAAGAAGTTTTGCCATATTTTGTTTTATTTGTAGTTTATCACATTTTAAAGTTATTGGTAGTTTGTGATTGGTGAAACTCACCTTGGTTTCTAGTATTTAAATTTCTTTGTTGTTTTAAGGCTGTATTTAGCCATATTTAAAGATCAAGCAAAGTCTAATAAGAGTCTGTTTCATAGAATTTTCTGATTGAGCCACAATAAAAATTAATAAATTGATTATTGAGCTCAAGTCAAGATCATTTATCATGATTAGGAAGGGAAGTCTATATTCATTCAGAAAATAAGCAGAGAAAGTTTTAAAAGTCATGAAACAAAATTCAAAAAATTCTTGCAATTCCTCCTTCCAGGTGTCAGCCTGTGACTCAAAACCACAGCACAAGCATGACAGCCAAAATACCATAAACCAATGGTACAACCAAGATACCACCAAAAAATGGATCTGAGCCAAATCAGCTCAAAAGGTATCAACGTAAAGAGGAAACTCACCTCTTTCTGAAAATATAAGTCCCATCACCATAGGACAAGAAATAACAAAGTTATTCCTGCTCAAAGTTATTGCTGAGCATAAACCTCAATTTTCACCTCTCATCTAAAATATAGAAGGAGAGGCTTAACCCAATCAAATGAGTATTCAAAATGAAGCTCTAAGTCAGGGCTATCCAATGGTGCCAGCCAAACTGAGCTAGCACCAATATTACTGGAGTTATGGTCAATTTCAGGCCAAATAAGGGTGAACAAAACATTCACCTATCATCTAACTTCTACAGTTTTAGTGTGAGATACTTGAAGTGGGGTTTTTTTGGAAAGAGCACAATAAGGGCTATCTGATGGTGTCATCCATTTCCCCATAGCTTAACTAGAAAAAAAGCTATGGGGCAAATAAGCTCAATACAGCTTTGTGCCTATACCACGCAAATGTACAAACATTGTGTACATGGGATAACTTTGCCATATTTAATGATACCCATATCAAATGAGGTACCATTGTGTAGAGCACATACGGGGCTACACACTGAACCAATTTTGAGGTGGATATCTCAAGAATTGACAAAGTTATGGCTGTTTTAAGGTGAGATTCCCACCTGCTGTCATATACAGCCTTACCATGGGATAGTATCCCATAACCATGAATATGAGGTGTCAAATAGACAAAGAAGCTTGTTTTTACTTCAATACCTCATATGTCAGTCAATACTGGGGTCCCATACAGTTTCTGTACAGCATTCTACGCGTCATGCATGTCAGAATCAGGCTGTGAGGTCCCCAGATGAAAATATTCACCCTGTATTGGTGAAAACTGCCCAGATGTGGTTTCAAACCCACATCTGAGCCCAATACAGGTTATACAGGCTATTTGCAAACCACAAGCTAGTACTAGAGAGTGAAAAATCTTCACTTCCTCTACGTGGAAAGGTCTAGCACCCTTTCCACCCCATTTCAGGATAAAAAGGAGGCTTTTCACAGCCAGAATTGTTTCCTCATCCTGCTCTTGAATATCCTACGTAGTAAACTGTCCAAAACAGTTTTACTCTTGGGTAATAATCAGAGTATAATTATAGTCTTAATTATTGTAGTTCTTATTATAGTAATCCAACTGGTAAGACTGCATTCAGGGTGCTCAATAGCACTCACCACCACTATTTTTCAATAGTAGAACCCTTTTATTATATTATAAACTATTATATTATTAAAAAACTCTTATTTTAAAATTATTTTCACATGTCACAGTCATAGTTCTAGCTGTAAATAACCTAATTACTGCTTCAACATAGACTCCAGCTGACATTATGGGGGCCTGGCCGTGTTTTTTAACCTTTTTGGACCCTTATAAGTGAGTTTTTCTCTTATTTCTCAATTTCTGACAATTGCTTTATTCTTTTTAGGCGTAATATTTCTTAGATATATATATTATATATATATTTTTCTTTTTTGGTAGATATACCACCTTTTTTACTCATATTTTAAAAGAACCTGTCATGTGGCTAATAACCACAAGACCCTTCTTTTTGGCGTATTTTGCATATAAAAACACATAAGCCATTAATACAGTCTCATTTTTCAATCAAAATAAGACACCTCATACTGATAAACCAACAGTTGAGCCGTGGTTGGAGATATTGTTAACTCAATTTCCCTGTTACACACCACTTTTTTACAGTTTACACTTGCTAAATACAAGTTATTCTGTGAGATATTGGAATACAAACAGTATACCAAATATCAGTAAGCTGTATTTCTGAGGTGGAATTGTTAATTCAATCACACTGTCATTGTACAAGGGCACATTTTAATAATATACAAGCCCAGAGGCCACTCTTAGACGTGCAAAACCAGCATCTTTTGAGAAGTCTTAACTGACATAAGCCCTCTTTTTCATGTTTTGATTCAGTGGAAGATAACTTCATCCCACTTGAAAGCCAGTCACAGGCCAACACACCAGTGACACCCTCAGACCCAGAGGGCAGCAAAGGCAAAGGAAAGAGGCACAGTGAAGGCCTGATAACAGCAAATAAGTAGACACCCATTGCCACTCAGAAGAGTAGAAAACCACAAAATTCTGCATTAATACAAGGTAAACCAACATTGATAACTTGTACAGGGAAAATTATTATAATTAACCCAGTTGTAACCTTTAAAGGTAAATTGCCCAAATCAGCAGAAAACAAATTTGTACAAGGCACAGTCAAAGGTAAATACCCTAAGAACATAAAGTTTTTGACTGCTTGCAAACACTAACATGTCACCTGTACACCTCAGATATCTTGGCTTCCAAAGGAACCAACCAGAGGACAGAGAAGGTTTGTCCAGGGACAGAAGACCTGAAAGAGGACACCTTGGAAACAGTAGTGGATGGCAAAACAATGAGGGAGATAATATCAACCCTGCCATTCACACTCCAATTCAATGGAGACCACAAACCAGAGGACTGGAAAGACATGGATCAAGTTCTTCAGCTCCACCAACTCCTCAAGGACTTATTCCAATGGAGCATGGACAACAAGAGGTTCAACCTGGCAAGTCACTGGGCAGAACTTGGAGAAAGCTTCCAGAAGATCTGTCTCAGAGAGATAGACTTCAAAGACCTGCTGGTAATCACCAAAGGTTGGAATCCTACCAGGCAGTTCAGACTCCTGTAGGAAAGGGCACAGAGGATAAGGGAGAATAAAGCCACTATCCAAGCTATAGAAGAACAGTTAACCCAGACAGGGCCTACTCAGATTCCTTCAGGCCCACAAGGAGAAGGCCAAATCAGCTCTCCAGTGGCTTCACACCATTCAGAAACCAGCAGATTGGGAAACCAGAAGATTGGTGGCCAAGAGTCACCATTCTTAACAATTCCAGGAAGTTTCCAGCAGAAGACAAGGAAACAAGGGCAAGAACAAAACCTCCTTCAACCAGAGGAGGAAAGAGTCAGACCCTATGATTCAGGCACTGTTGGATTTGGTAAAAGAAGTGCACAAGAACCAGAAGTAGTTGTAAACCACTCTAGAATAATTAGTCCTAGTAATAGAAACATTACCCCCACTCATACTGAACATAACATTGTCACATCTGAGAGTAACATCAACAGTGATACACTGTGGTTACAAATGTCCCAATATGCTGAGCAATCTGCAAAGCAGTTTGCAGAAATTGAAGCTGCCCAAGAGAGGATGAGAAAAACACAAGTCTCCTTGGAACAGATAGTTAATAATCTTCAAGAAGGATATGCTAAACTGAGCAAAGCCTCTGAAGAAACCAAAAAAAGACTGAATCTAGTCTTTGAAGAACAACACCACAGCAAAAGGGACAGGGATTGTCTGGAACAAGACATAAACATATTGTTTAATGTCTACCATAACATGAAGCCCCAACCACAAGGCCAAGTTATGGAGAATCCATATCAACCAGATGACATCAAACCAGATGCCATGTTGATGAATAAGGCAAGATCTCCATCACAATACCAGGATGGAGATGGAATGTCTTATTCAGAGAAGGAAGCCTTGAAACAGCTTCCTGAGGCCTCACGCTGGCCCAAATTCTCTGGATCAGGAGAATATGATCATATGGAACTCGTAGATTATATTGATGGACTCTTCATTGATGTACCAAGCATACCAGACTACTGGATCACTGCTAGATTGAATACTGCATTTAAAGTTCACGCTAGTATATGGTACACAGAAATGAAAGAAATCCATGGCAGAAGAAACTGGCCATGGTGGAAGAGTCAAATCATCCAAAATTACAGTAATGGAACTTGGATATGTCAGAAGACAATGTCATTTGAAAATGAAAAATACTCAGTGAACAAAGATCCATATGAGTGGTATCTCAGACAGTCTAAAAGACTGAAAGCCATTGATCCTCATATGAACATTCAAATGAGGAATCACAAGCTTCTGACACAGCTTCCAGGAGAGCTAGAGCATTCAGTAAAATGCAGATGCAACCAAGATTGCATTCTAGATGACCTTGCCAACACCTTACAAGAGATAAGTGTAAGATGTGACTATGAAACTGATGATAATATCACTATTAATCAACAGTACTGTGTCTGTTCTTATGAAATATAATAATAAAATATTATTATAACCACAATTGAATAATTAAAGAGTTATTTCTTTCACGTGTTAAACACTACTAGTGATTTTAACAGTGAGCAAGTAGTTGTCTACAAGAATCAATTACAAGAAGATTTTAATAATAAACCTTCTTTTATTAAAATAATAAAATTATTTTAATATATAATTATCTTTTGCAAGAATAATCATAATGATAATTCTTGAAGAAAATTAATTTTTTTAGAGAAAAAATTTAAGAATTAAAGATAAATCACTCACTAATATTCCAAAGAGCTTATTGAAAGATAGGATAGAGAGATTTGATGTGGAATTGTGGATTTTAAGGATCAAAATGCATTTATAACAGTATTACAACAATATATAGTTGGATTCTATGATTTCACGTCTTTCTAATTGATTCTGAAAGATTTAAAACACTTAGGAATAGCTATAACTAATACTTACTTGTTGGTAATAATGATTTAAATGATAATAAGATGATGATGTGGAAAAAACAGCAAGAAGAGGCCTCTTTTAAGTCAACAACAGCTCACAGAGGCGTGCCATAGAGAAAACTGAAAAATCAGTGAGTGAGAAAACAATAACCCTTTTTGGATTATTGATTGCATCATCTGTTGTCACGTAAGATTATCATAATTACTTTAATTGATGCATTTACGTGACTACCAACCCTATTATGGTTAAAAATAAAAGGAGTAACATCTGTAAATCTTCTTTTATTCCAAAATAATCATTGATTTCTCAGATTTATCAATGTTATTGCCAATTTCATCACAGGTTGTAATTACTGTGAATTTTTGAAGATTCAATGTTTCACGTAGAATAGTCAAAAATGAACTGTAAGTAAAGCTTTTAATTTTACTAGTAAAACTGTAATTCTTTTTGGTTGTACCATAGATAATACAGTTCTCCATTATTCCTGAAAGTTTAAGAAATATTAATTAAGAATTGTATTTTGAATGAATTTTTGAAGTTTTTACCTCATTTCTATGTAGAATTGCAAATATCAGTGTTTCACTGGTTGCTATGAGGTAAATCAATGGATACATGTCCAAAAAGGGTTTTAATTACTCTTTTGGGGTTTATCAATGGAAATTCATTAAGAATTGACATGGTTACAGGAGTCTAAGTAGCTCTTTACCTCCTTGGCACATCAAAATAGCAGGTTAGTTGCTATTTTCTTAAGTTTTACTGTAGTTGTAACATGGTAACCAAGTTTTCAAAAGGTTTTAGTTTAACAATTAGGCTAAGATCAGCCATGGATCCAAGCTTTTGAGCTGTCAACGCCTCTGAGGCCCCAGAAGTTGGGTACCCTGGCTCTCTTTGATGTCTTTTGTCCCCCTTGCCTATTTTTCACGTCAAAATGGTAATTTGAGCTTAAAGTGAGATATCCACTATGGGTGTACCAAAAGTCCATGTAAGAATACCATGATATTAAGTTCTCAAAACATGCATAGGACTATTCTTAGTGTATATGTAACATGGGATTTCTCACATTCCCATTATTTTGGCTTGAAATTAAGAAAAACAAAAATTTTCACGGATCTTTTATGTGGTATTGATGATGTGGTATTGAAGTATTTTCCATTTTACCACCTCAAAGAGTTAATTTGAGCTGATTCACTCTATGGAGCTACCCTAGGTGAATTTTAGTGTGGAATCCAAATCTGGTCTTAAATCCATGGATTTACTTACTCAATAAAAAGTTATTCATCTTTTCTGAAATTAAAAAGGATGAATTTTGTATATATGCATGACTTATGAGTTATGCATAATTCAAAATTTGTTTTTAAGATAATTGTGGCCTATTTAGGTATGTAAAATATACCTCAAGGCGCACATTCCCTCCCACCAAAAAATAAAATTGTACTAAAATTTTATCAATGATAGAAATAATAAAAAGCTCCAAAGGGGGGTTAATGTCCACTTTCCAACCTCTTTACATTACTCAGATAAAGTAATTTAAAGCACAGTTATAGACATATTCAGGCTTGTGGCCTTCTTTCATGTCTAAATCTTCTCAAGAGTTTATCTGAGTCAGGTATATCTGATTCTGCCAGCCATTCATCTTCATGTACTGGATTTCTATATCTGACAAGATATTCTCTCTGATTTTTACCCCTAAGTCTCCTTTCTTTATCTTTTTTTCTTCATTCTGTTCCACTGGTGGGACAGTCAAAGGAGTTGGGTTCCTTAGAGGAAACAATTCTTTATCAGCTGGTTGATAAGGTTTTATCAAGCTGACTGGGAAAGTGGGGTGTTTATTTTCCAATTCACCACTCAATTCCACTTGAACTGCATTGGTTCCATGTAAGGCAACAATAACAAAAGGTCCTACATAAGAATCTTTAAGTTTCTTTGGGCCTTTGATAATATTAAAATTCAAGGTTGAAACTAGAACTAAGTCCCCTACTTTGAAGTCTGGTACTTTATGACTCTTGTCCCACTTCTGTTTTGCATAATCAAAAGCATCATCCATAATTTTTTTTGCATGTTGTTTTACTTTGTCAAGCATTATCTTGAAGCTGGAAGCTGTAGGATGAATGTAAATCAAGTCTTTCCCCAGTGTGTCTGCTGCAAGTCTTGGATTCCATCCTTTTTCTAACATAGCAGGAGTTTGTCCTGTGGAAGAATGGACTGATGTCTTGTATGCCAATTCTAATGCAGGTATCAGAGTGCACCAGTCATGGGTAAAGCCATCTGAGTCTTTGAACTCTCACCCATAAGCACGAAATCTCCTGATCATGTCTTCTAAAGTTTGAATCATCCTCTCTGCTAGCCCATCTGTCTGAGGGTGATATGCTGTAGAGAATGATAACTTAGTCCCAAACAATCTATGAAGATTGGTCCAAAGTGCAGATGTGAGCTTGGGATCTCTGTCACTTATGATATTCTTAAATAATCCTGTATGAGAAATAACTCTACTCCGTAGAAGAAGAGCTGTGTCCATAGCAGTGTCATATTTATGACATGGTAAGAATATGGGAGTCTTGCTATATCTGTCTACAATGACTAAACAAGCATTATAACCTTTGTCAACACTTGGAGGAAGTGCTGTGACCCAATCGATGTGAACAACTTCCCATGGGGATTTTGGTTCTTGAATATGGATCATAAGTCCAAATTTCTTGCCTGTACTCCTGTTTGCTTTTTGGCATCTGTCACATGTATGGCAATATTAAATGGTTTCTTTTCTCCAAGATGGCCACCATGCACAGTTTTTTACTTTTTCAAATTTTCTGTCCTCTGACAGGTGTCCAGAGTAGATGCTATCATGGCATTCATGAAGTATTGTATTGATTAGCAATCTTGTCAGGATGAGTCTATGTTGAAGTGGTAATAAAGCTATTTACAACTAAAACTATGACTGAGACACGTGGAAAATAGTTTAAAATGCTTTCATAAGGGTTAAAGATGGATTAATTTAATAATAAAAGGGCTTTAATATAAGGAATATAGTGGTGGTGAGTGCTGTTGAAAGCCCTGGGTGCAGCTTCACCTGTTGGGTTACAATAATAAAGACTACAATACTTTAGATGTAGAGTATACCTGATCATTACCCAAGAGTAAGACTGTTTTTGACAGTTTACTACATAGGATATTCAAGAGCAGGATGAGGAGACAATTCTGCCTGTGAAAAGCCTCCTTTTTATCCTGAAATGGGGTGGAAAGGGTGCTAGACCTTTCCACATAGAGGAAGTGAAGATTTTTCACTCTCTAGGACTGACTTGTGGTTTGCAAACAGCTTTTATGCCCTTTATTGGGCTCAGATGTGGCTTTGAAACCACATCTGGGCAGTTTTCACCAATACAGGGTAAAATCTTTCATCTGGGGACCTCACAGCCTAATTCTGACTTGTATGACGCGTAGAATGATGTACAGACACTGTATGGGACCCCAGTATTGACTGACCTATGAGGTATTGAGGAATTAACATGCTTCTTTGTCTATTTGACACCTCATAATCAGAGTACAACTGTATCCTGTCATAATACAGTTGTATTGGTCATATTGTGGGATTATAGCCTTCAAATGGCCATAACTCTGTCTGTTTTTGAGATATCATGCTCAAAGTTGGTTCATTGAATAGCCCTGTTTGAGCTCTACACAATGATACCAAATTTGGTATGGCTATCATTAAATATGGCAAAGCTATCCCATGTACAAAGTTTTTGTACATAGGCGTGATTTGGGAAAAAGCTGTGTTGAGCTTGTTTGCCTCATAACTTCTGTTATAGGTTAGATATGAAGAAGTGGATGGCACAATCAGATAGCCCTCATTTTGCTCTTTCCAAAAAGACCCCACGTAAAGTATTCCACACTAAAACTGTAGAAGTTAGATGAGAGGTGAATGTTTTGTTCACCCTTATTTGGCCTGAATTTGACCATAACTCATGTAATACTGGTGTTAGCTCAGTTTGGCTGGTACCATTGGATAGCCCTTACTTAGAGCTTTATTTTGAATACTCATTTGATGGGGTTAAGCCTCTCCTTCTATATTTTAGATGAGAGGTGAAAATTAAGGCTTATGCTCAGCAATAACTTCGAGCAGGAATAACTTTGTTATTTCTTGTCCTATGGTGATGGGACTTATGTTTTCAGAAAGGGGTGAGTTTCCTCTTTCTTTTGATACCTTTTAGCTGATTTGGCTCAGCTCCATGTTTTGGTTGTATCTTGACTATACCATTGGTTTATGGTATTTTGGCTGTCATGC
Source organism: Austropuccinia psidii (assembly GCA_023105745.1). Taxonomy (NCBI): domain Eukaryota; kingdom Fungi; phylum Basidiomycota; class Pucciniomycetes; order Pucciniales; family Sphaerophragmiaceae; genus Austropuccinia; species Austropuccinia psidii. The sequence continues at coordinate 38,226,494 of JALGQZ010000009.1, read as the reverse complement.
TTGTGCTCTGGTTTTGAGTCACAGGCTGACAAATCTGCTGCATAATGTCATTACACAAGAATTTTCGGTTCTGTGGTAAATAATCCCATCAAACAAGTGACATCTCCCTTCAGAACAGGAATTTCTCCAAACTTCATCTAGTGCATTGACCAAAGATGTATCTTTGCAGTCTTTATCTAATAAAGAAGTCAAGATATGGCAATTCTTGTCTTGCTTATAAGATTCTCTGACCTCTTCCAAGAATTCAGTCCCAATATCATTTATATTGATCCCGTCAATTGGAATCTGTGGTTCAGCTTCCAAGGGTACATAAGCTGGGTTAGCAGGAGTGTTGGCTAATGCCCACCTGCTAAGTCCATCACCATTCTTGTGAATGTTTCCTGCTTTGTGGACTATAGTCATGTTTCCTCTATATTCCTGAATGGCTATTTGCCATCTCAACATGTGTCTGTTGGGAGTTTTCATGTTAAGAAGTAATTTTACTGCATTACAGTCAGTTATCACTTCAAAAACACTGCCATCAAGATAATAGTGTAATTTATCAAGTGCCCATACCAAACATAAGAACTCCATTTGGCTTGCACCATATCTGGCTTCTGTTGGTTTGATTTGCCTTGAGATGTAACAAACTTTTCCTTGCGTAGGTTTTTCATCAATAATTTGACTTGATGTAGGGCTGCCCCTAATCCATCTCCACATGCATCAATGTACAATTTAAAAGGAATATTCCAGTCAGGCATGAGTAGTAAAGGGGCTTCTGTAAGGGCTCTCTTTATCTTCTCATAAGCTTTAATTCTTTCCTGAGTCATCTCAAATACAGTCTGTTGATCACAGATTCTATAATATAAAGTGACTTGGCTAGAATTGCAAAGTCTTTCAAGTGTTGCCTATAATAACTGGAAAACCCAAGAAAAGACATTGTTTTTTATTAATTCTGGGGTATTGGCTTAAGTAACACTTCTGGTACTTTGTTTTTTTCAATACTCAACCCTAAACCAGAAACAATATGTCCTAATGCTTTGAGTTCTTCAAAACCAAAATTGCATTTCTTATGTAAAATTTTCATGTTTACTTCTGCAGCTTTGTGAAGTACTCTTGCAAGTCTTTCAAGGTGCAAAGACCATGAATCAGAACTTATGATAATATCGTCAATATAAATTATCAGCCATCCTTCAGACAATTCTATGGGAAAGATTGTATTCATCATTCTTTGTTAATGGGATGGAGCATTTTTAATGCCAAATGGCATCCTAAGATACTCATAAATACCACAATGAGTGATAATCCTAAGTAATTTCTTAGCTTTAGGTGTCAGAACATTCTGATGGAAACCTTTTAATGCATCCATTGATGTTATATACGTGGCTTTAGACAATTGAGTCAGGGTTTCTTGAATTATAGGGATTGGGTACCTATCTGGAACTGTGTAGGTATTCAATGCTCTGAAATCTCCAACCATTCTTGACTTGTTGTTATGCCATGCAATAATAACAGGTATTGTCACTTCAACTTCCTCATTATGGCCTACTTTTCTTGGTACACCAAGTTGAATTAACTGTTGGATATGTTTTCCCAAGGCTTCTTAAGCTCTGGGACTGGCTGGATAAGCTGGTCTTCTAAGTACTGGAGGATATGGCCTGTCAATATTAAGAGTAATATCAACTTCATGTCCCCTTATAGCACCTAATGGTTTATTATCAGAGGCAAATGCATTATTGTATGTGTAGAACACATTAATAAGTTCATTCCTCATCTTTGGTGACAATGATGGATTAATTTGTGCTTCAACAAGTTGATTAGACACAAATCCATCTTTGAAAGTATCCTTGACAGAAGATACTACAGATATTTGTTTCGGCATATTGGAAAAAGCAAATTTTTGTCTTTCGTTATCCCCAATTGTGAAATATCTGTCTTTATGGTTATTGATATCAATACCATAAATATTCAAGTAGTCATTTCCAAGAATGATGTGCTGAGATGTGCAATTATCCATTACCACAATCTCAGTTTTCATCCTCACACTTCCTGCTGGATGTGGAAATACAAGATTAGTGTCCAATATACCCAAGGGATACATATTCTTACGGGCACCACTAAATTGTACACCTTCTATTGGTAATAGATGGTTTTTCCATTCAGGAAGTATCATTTGGAGATAATCTTTGCCTATACAAGTGAAAAATGCTCCTGTATCCAAATTTACTTTGGCTTCAATATCACTCATCAAAACTGATGTGATACAGGATGCTCAAGCAGTGTAACCTTTCCCTCTAGCAGGTTTTGTTTTACACATTCTGGCATCTTGGATCTTGATCAGGTTGCAGCAATCCTCACTGTACTGTGCAAGTGGGTATGGACTTCTGTGACCTCAAAGAAAGCTGTAATGTTCTCAATGGGATAGTCCTCTACTGGTGTATCCTCAGAGGCTACAGAATCTTGATCAGACTCCTCTTTCTCTTCAGTACACTGAATTTCTTCAATGAATTGAACTTCATTGATTTTTGTCTTTTTGGTGCAAGTGTTTGCTAAATGTGAAGTACTTCCACATTTATGACACTTCAAGACAGGTCTTTCTGGTCTTTTATCCTCTCTGGGAATCTTTGGGACCATCTTGGATTCCATAGGGATTCTAGTCCAAGTTTTACCAATTCTTGTTCTGGTAATGATATCTTCCATTGCATTAATGTAGTCCTCTGTTGAACAGGGTTCTACACATCTGCTTTTGATAGCATGTTCCAGTTCTCCTCCACACTTTCTTAATATCTTCATACTAATCATAGTGTCAGACATATCTGGGTGTAAAGCAGATAATCTGTCTTTTCGTTTGAAGAACCAAGTAAGTGGTTTATCTTTCTCTGAGTTAAAAATGGCACTTTCAAAAGCATTTTCCATTTTAAACCTCCAAGAATTGTTGGCCCATTTGGTAATCACTTCAGATTTCCACCAAGACCAATCATGCTTTCCATGATCCATTCTCATCTTGTAATACCATTTCTTTGCAGTCCTGGTAAACAGAGAGTGTAATTTCCCCACTATGATTTCAACAGGTATATTAAAATCTTCTTGTAACATATCAATAGTCCTGATGAACTCAATATGGTTATATTCTCCTTCACCAGAGAATGTTGGCAATTCTTCTAGTTTGGGAATATCTTTGACAGAGACAACATTTTCTCCTAGAAGTGGGGTAAAACTTCCTTTAACAGAAAGCTTTTCTTCATTCAAAGGTGTAGAATGTCTTGGCATATGTGGTTCATAATTCTTATGAATATGTTCTACATTTGCAATGATTTCATTCTTTAACTTCTGCCTTTCACTGTCACTTTTTTGCTAAATGTGTAGCAAACTGATTGGTATTTTCAACGATCTTCAAGACATGATCTTGTAGAATCTTAAGTTGATCATTCATTTTAAAAATAGAAAGATCTTCCATTTCATCATTCTGAATCTGACATGTACTCTCAATTCTTCTACAAGCATTGATAATTGAATCAAATCTGGCATTTGTTAATTCATACCATTCAGTATATTTCTTGTCATGTTTTTTCAATTCATTAATATCTGATGTTATTTTAGTTAACTTTGAATGAAGTTTCCCAATTTCTACATAAATACTACTTTGTACATGATTCATTTGCATGGAAAGGTGCTGTTCATCCATTCCTGCTCTTTGGCTGTGAATTCCATGAGAGTTCTGGCCATGTTGAACACACTGTCCACTGCTGAAGGCTCCAATTTGGGGATCCTGTACCCTTGTGGGTAAGGTCTGTGCTAATTTGCTTTGCCTTTCCCCTTGTTTTGATTGTTCTTGGGACCTCTCTGCTTCTTCTGAGGTCCTTTGGGCTTGTCTTTGAACACTTCTGGAGCTGGTTTGGAGCTGGTAGATGCCACTGGGGCCTCTGTCTCTAAAGCTGGAGTCATTTCCAGTTCCTTCTTCTGGTCTATTGATAAAAGACTTTGGTTCTTCAACCAATTCTTTATATTTTTGACCTTGTCTTTGCAAGACAGGGGGCTCCATCCTTCTAAGAGTTCTATGGTCTTCTCCTGACCCAGAAAGCTCTTTATGTGTAAGTAGGAGTTCATGGCCCCTTGCCAAAGGCTTGGGCATATTTCCCACTCCACTTCTTTGGCTTCTCTGAACCAATTTTTGTACTGGCATTGATATATTTCTATTGCTGCCACTTGAAAATGGTTCAGCCCTGGAAATATGGTCATGAATCAGTTCAGGCTCAGAATTCACGTCAAAAGCTGTTGGTACAGACCTTGGGGAATGGGGGGCAACTCTGACATCCTTCAAATGTGTCTTTCTTGTGGAAGACTTGGCACTTCTGGATTTGGTCTTGCCTCTTCCTTTTCCACATCCATCTGGTTGGACTGAATAGTTGCTTCCAATTCTGGTATGCACCATTTTCACGTCAATTTAAAGATAAAAGGTGAAAATATAAGATAAAATACACACCTTTTGGTGGTAATTTAGCCTTTTCTGAGTTAAATAAGGTGCCTCTTTTAGCAATTTGCACCTCAATACTGTCTTCAGATTCTGCTTCTGAAGATTCTGGACTATTGATATATCTTTTACTGAGTCTGTTGCCAGCTGCACAGTATTTGATTAAAGACACTAGAAAAAAACTATAAAAGAGAAAAAATCATTTTTTATACTTTTTAAAGAATTTTTAAAGATTTTTTATAAGTTTTATATTTTTCAATATTAAAAAAGTTATTCTTTTTAGAGAAAAAAAAATTGAAAATTCAAGATTTTGAATGAAAATTAATTTGGAGTAACTCAAAGAATAATTTTATAAGTTTTTGGATGTGAAAAGCCACGTGAAAAAACAGTATAAAATTAAACCAAATTCCTCAATGAAAAAGATTTTCAAAACAATTTCAAAAATGAGAATTATTTTAACTTCAAAATGGAAGAAATAAATTATTAAATTAATATATTTTAGAACCTAAAAATATATTAATTAAGGTTACAAGGTTTAAAAAACATGGCCAGGCCCCCAAATGTAAGATGTGACTATGAAACTGATGATAATATCACTATTAATCAACAGTACTGTGTCTGTTCTTATGAAATATAATAATAAAATATTATTATAACCACCATTAAATAATTAAACAATTATTTCTTTCACGTGTTAAACACTACTAGTGATTTTAACAGTGAGCAAGTAATTGTCTAGAAGAATCAATTACAAGATTTTAATAATAAAACTTCTTTTATGAAAATAATAAAATTTTTTTCATATATAATTATCTTTTTCAAGAATAATTATAATGATAATTCTTGAAGAAAACTAATTTTTTTCAAAGAAAAACATCAAGAATTAAAGCTAAATAACTCACTAATATTCCAAAGAGCTTATTGAAAGATAAGATAGAGAGCTTTGATGTGGAATTGTGGATTTTAAGGATTGAAATGCATTTATAACAGTATTACAACGATATATAGTTGTATTCTATGATTTCACGTCTTTCTTATTGATTCTGAAAGATTTAAAACACTTAAGAATAGCTATAACTAATACTTACTTGTTGGTAATAATAATTTAAATGATAATAAGATGATGATGTGGAAAAAACAGCAAGAGGCCTCTTTTAAGTCAACAACAGCTCACAGAGGCGTGCAATGGAGCAAACTGAAAAACCAGTGAGTTAGAAAGCAATAACCTTTTTGGATTATTGATTGCATCATCTGTTGTCACATAGGATTATCATAATTACTTTCATTGAGGCTTTTACGTGACTACCAACCCCAATATGGTTAAGAATAAAAGGAGTAACATCTGTAAATCTTCTTTTATTCCAAAATAATCATTTATTTCTCAGAGTTATCAATGTTATTGCCAATTTCATCACAGGTTGTAATTACTGTGAATTTTTGAAGATTCAGTGTTTCACGTAGAATAGTCAAAAATGGACTGTCAGTAAAACTTTTAATTTTACTAGTAAAACTGAAATTATTTTTGGTTGTACCATAGATAATACAGTTCTCCATTATTCCTGAAAGCTTCAGAAAGATTCATTAAGAATTGTATTTTTAATGAATTTTTGAAGTTTTTACCTCATTTCTACGTAGAATTGCAAATATCAGTGTTTCACTGGTTGCTATGAGGTAAATCAATGGATACAGGTCCAAAAAGGGTTTTAATTACTCTTTTGGGGTTTATCAATGGAAATTCATTAAGAATTGACATGGTTACAGGAGTCTAAGTAGCTCTTTACCTCCTTGGCACTTCAAAATAGCAGGTTATTTGCTATTTTCTTAAGTTTTATTGTAGTTGTAACATGGTAACCAAGTTCCCAAAAGGTTTTAGTTTACCAATTAGGCTAAGATCAGCCATGGATCCAAGCTTTTGAGCTGTCAACGCCTCTGAGGCCTCAGAAGTTGGGTACCCTGGCTCTCTTTGATGTCTTTTGTCCCCCTTGCCTATCTTTCACATCAAAATAGTAATTTAAGCTTAAAGTGAGATATCCACTATGGGTGTACCAAAAGTCCATGTAAGAATACCATGATATTAAGTGCTCAAGAAATGCATAACACTATTCTTAGTGTATATGTAACATGGGATTTCTCACATTCCCATTATTTTGGCGTGAAATTAAGAAAAACAAAATTTTTCACGGATCTTTTATGTGGTATTGGTGATGTGGTATTGAATTGTTTTCCATTTTACCACCTCAAAGAGTTAATTTGAGCTTATTCACTCCATGGAGCTACCCTAGGTGAATTTTAGTGTGGAATCCAAATCTGGTCTTAAATCCATGGATTTACATAGACAATAAAAGGTTATTCATCTTTTCTGAAATTAAAAATGATGAATTTTGGATATATGCATGACTTATGAGTTATGCATAATTCAAAATTTGTTTTTAATATAATTGTGGCCTATTTGGGTATGTAAAATATACCTCAAGGCTCACAATAAGGAAAAGGACTAATATAGGGAAATTCACCCCATATAAGAGCAGTAGTTTCAAAGAAAAACAACCTTTCAGGGTAGAGTTCAAAGACAAACCCAAAGAAAGAGTGGCAGAAGTGGCAAAGAAGAAGAATTATTGTCACAATTGTGGTTCAACAGACCACTATGCCAACAACTGTCCAAAGGCAAAGAAAAAAGTCTATGCCATTGAGAAAGTCCCAGAGGAAGAATCTCCAACAGAGGATTCTGAATCAGACTCCATGGGTGATGCCATCAGAGAACCATCTGATGATGATCAAGACCCAAGAGAGAAATTTCTAGTAGAATACCAAGAGGAAACCCCACTAGAAATTCAGGACATACAGTTGGAAGCAGGTATGCCACAATACACTGCTAACAAGAACTTGTGCAAACACACACAAGATGCACAAACATTCCTGGTTACACCAACCAAAGGAATAGCATATATACATGGGACAGCCACAAAAATGACTGTTTGCATTGACAATGCTCATCATCCACTGATGATTGATAGTGGAGCACACTGCTCCATAGTGGCCAGAAACTATCTGGATGCCCACTTCCCAAACTGGGAAAAACAGCTCTTGCCCACTAAGGCAAAGAACTTCAAAAGTGCATCAGGGAAGATGACTTCCATTGGGACAATTATCAAAGAGATAATTATACCCCACAGGAAGGGTAATATCAGACTCAACCCAGAGTTTGTAGTGCTTGATGATGCCCACATCCAAGGGTTTTTACTGGGAACAGATTACCAGAGGATGTATGGCATAGACATTTACAACAGTAAAAATAGGCACATCACCATTGGTACTAATAAGGAAAAGAAACTTCCACTTGATATATACCAGATATCTTCTCAAGATCCACTAGAAGAACTTCTGAAGGAATTCAGAGAGGGACATTTTAGCACCACCCTCACCAGTAAACAAAAACTAAGTTTACTGAAGATGCTGAGAAAGAACAGACCAGCATTTGCCATTGGTGAAGAGCCATTAGGCAAGATAAGAGGCCATGATATAGAACTATATCTGGATGTGGAAAGGCCTTATCCACCCATGCTTAGGAGACCTCCTTATTCAGAAAGCCTGGAAACCAGGAATGAAATTGAGAAACATATCAATGAACTCCTGGATATGGATGTCATCAGGAAAATTGGACATAATGAAATAGTGGAAATCACCACCCCTGTCCTAATCACCTGGCATGATGGCCAGTCTAGACTGTGTGGAGATTTCAGAGCTCTGAATAACTACACAAACGCAGACAGGTACCCTATACCCAGGATGCCTCATGCCTTGGATAAACTGGCAAAAGCCAAATACATAACCAAAATGAATTGTATGAAAGGCTTCCACCAAAATGGAGTTAAACCAAACTCTATGAAATTACTCAGAATAATATGCCATATGGGCATATATGAGTATACCAGGATGCCATTTGGCATCAAAAATGCACCAGCCCATTTCCAAAGGATGATGGACACAATATTTCAAGAAGAGATACTGGAAGGCTGGATGGTGGTATATATTGATGATATCATTATATACTCAGAGAAATGGGAACACCATGTGCAATACATATACAGAGTATTAAGTAAATGCACACCCATAAACCTGAAAATTTCACTTAAAAAGTGCAATTTTGGCCAACAAGAGGTACTAGCTCTAGGACATAAAGTCTCATCTTAGTCTGGAAATTGACCAGAATAAAGTAGCAGCAGTACTGCAAAAGCTAGTACCAAAGAGCATCAAAGAGATGAAATCTTTCCTTGGGTTTGCTAGCTACTATAGAAACCACATCAAAAACTTTGCACACATTACTAGTAGCTTATACAAGTTATGTTCAAAAGATGTAGTTTTTGAAATAACCAAGGAAAGGAGGGATGAATATGAGAGGATAAAATATGAACTCAAAAATGCACCTATGCTCATCTTACCTGACTTTGAACTACCATTCAAGTTATATATAGATGCAGCATGCAGTCAAGGCCTAGGGGCAGCCCTACACCAAAGACAAATTGTGGATGGTGAACCAAGAGAAGGAGTAATTTGCTACATCTCAAGGCAGCTGAAAGATTCAGAAGCCAGGTAAGTGTCCACTCAGACTGAGTGTCTATGTCTAGTCTGGGCTCTAGAAAAACTCCATTATTATCTGGAGGGTGCAGTCTTTGAAGTCTACACAGACTGCACAGCCTTGAAGTCTTTACTGAACATGAAGACTACAAATAAACACATGCTGAGATGGAAAATAGCCATCCAGGAGTATAGAGGGAACATGACCATCATATACAAAGAAGGTAAAAGTCATACCAATGCAGATGGCCACTGGATAATGTCAAGAGCAATCCAGCTTAGGACCCTGAAGTTGCAGCCAAAATCCCTATCCATTTCATGGAAGTAGATAGGAGGAAGAACTTCAGATTTTCTGAATGGGAACCAGGAAGTGGTACCCTTGACAGTGGAAACACTCATTCAGAGGGGACAGAAACTCCCATATTTGGAATAAGTTCCTCTCAACTGCACAATGAATTTTTTAGTGCAGTACTGAAGTCTTATGCCAAACACAAACAGTGTGGCATATTACTACAACTCCTTCAACAAAAAGACAGGATGCCAGAACTGGAATCCCAGCTGGAAGAACCCTGGTTGAGGGCCTATAAGGATAACAAGTTCTTCCTTATAGATGGCCTGATCTACCACAGAGAGAAAAACACAAGTGAACTCACAGTCGTAGACAGAGACCACATCTCCTTTATCCTGCAGGAATGCCATTACTGCCCCTATATGGGTCACATGAGTGAAGACAGGACCAAGGAGAGGGTAGCAAGCACAGCTTGGTGGCCCAAGTGGGAACAAGAGTTGGGAGAATACATCAACACTTGTGAAAGATGCCAAAAGGCAAATAGGAAACATGGGAAGAATTAAGGGTTACTTCAACATATAGAAGAACCCAAACACCCATGGGAAACTATCAACATGGACTGGGTTACAGGAATTGTCCCAGGAGGCAAAGAGAACTACAATTCCTGCTTGATCATAGTTGACAGGTTCAGCAAGAGCATGAGGTGTCTACCATGCCACAAGGAGGACACAGCCATGGATACTGCCCTGTTATTTTGGAATAACATCATATCTACCTGTGGAGTCCCTAAAATCATCATTAGTGATAGGGACCCAAAATTCACATCTGAATTTTGGACCAACTTGTATGACATGCTTGGCACCAAGCTTGCTTTTTCCACAGCTTACCATCCCCAAACAGATGGCCTAGCTGAGAGGATGATCCAGACTATGGAAGACATCCTTAGAAGGTTCTGTGCCTATGGCATGGAATACAAAGACCATGAGGGATACACCCATGACTGGGTTACCCTTCTACCAGCTGTCCAACTGGCTTATAATACAAGTCAGCACTCTACCACAGGAAAAACACCTGTAGTAGTAGAGAAAGGGTGGAATCCCCTGTTGCCTGTGGATCACTTGAAGAAGAATCTTCTGACCATCCACCCCACAGCCAAAGACTTCCATGATATGTGGAAGAGGGCTTGTGACAAAGCTTCCAAATGCATAGCTGAGGCAAAAGAATATAATAAACAGAGGTGGGACAAGACACGCATGGAACCTGACTTTAAGGAAGGGGACCAGGTGCTAGTGTCTACACTGAACTTGAATAATCTTAAAGGACCCAAGGAGATGAGGGACTCTTTTGTAGGGCCTTTCACTATCATTAGGTTGATAGGAAATAATGCAGTGGAAGTCAAACTTACAGAGGAATTTTCCAGGAAGGACCCAGTCTTCCCAGTAAGTTTGGTCAAACCATACTTCCAAACAGAGGAGGATAAATTCCCCTCCAGGAAGAAGAACCCCAAACCACCTGATATAGTGGAAGTGGAGGGCTCCCCAGGGCCTGTGAGTAAGATCATCAGGGCCAGGAAGATCAGACTTAATGGAAAGGATCAAAGACAATACTTAGTCAGATTCAAACACCAAACAGCTGATAAAGACAAATGGTTAGCAGAAGATGCCATACCAGATGGGAACCTTCATCTAAGGAGATCCAGGGCCTCTACGAGGACTGAACAGTCTCACCAATGTTGAGCCTTTTTTTAGAGGGAGGGTATGTTAGCCTGTGACTCAAAACCAGAGGACAAGCAGACAGCCAAAATACCATGAACCAATGGTACAACCAAGATACCACCAAAACATGTAGATGAGCCAAATCAGCTCAAAAGGTATCAAACAAAAGAGGAAACTCACCTTCTCATGAAAATATAAGTCCCATCACCATAGGACAAGAAATAACAAAGTTATTCCTGCTCAAAGTTATTGCTGAGCATAAACCTCAATTTTCACCTCTCATCTAAAATCTAGAAGAAGAGGATTAACCCCATCAAATGGGTACTCAAAATGAAGCTTAAAGCCAGAGATATCCAATGGTACCAGCCAAACTGAGCTAGCACCAATATTACTGGAGTTATGGTTGATTTCAGGCCAAATAAGGGTGAACAAAACATTCACCTCTCATCTAACTCCTACAGTTTTAGTGTGAGATACTTGAAGTGGGGTCTTTTTGGAAAGAGCACAATCAGGGCTATCTGATGGTGTCATTGATTTCCCCATAGCTCAACTAGAACAAAATTTATAGGGAAAATAAGCTCAATACAGCTTTTTGCCTATACCACACAAATGTTCAAACATCTTGTACATGGTATCGCTTTGCCATATTGAATTATACCCATATCAAATGAGGTACCATTGTGTAGAGCACATACAGGGCTACACACTGAACCAATTTTAAGGTTGATATCTCAAGAATTGACAAAGGTATGGCCGTTTTAAGGTGAGATTCCCACCTGCTGTCATATACAGCCTTACCATGGAATAATATCCCATAACCATGAATATGAGGTGTCAAATAGACAAAGAAGCTTGTTTTTACTTCAATACCTCATATGTCAGTCAATATTGGGGTCCCATACAGCTTTTGTACAGCATTCTACGCGTCATACACGTCAGAATCAGGCTGTGAGGTTCCCAGATGAAAATATTCACCCTGTATTGGTGAAAACTGCCCAGATGTGGTTTCAAAGCCACATCTGAGCCCAATACAGGCTATACAGGCTGTTTGCAAACCACAAGCTAGTACTAGAGAGTGAAAAAACTTCACTTCCTCTACGTGGAAAGGTCTAGCACCCTTTCCACCCCATTTCAGGATAAAAAGGAGGCTTTTCACAGACAGAATTGTTTCCTCATCCTGCTCTTGAATATCCTACCTATTAAACTGTCCAAAACTGTTTTACTCTTGGGTAATAATCAGGGTATAATTATAATTTTAATTATTGTAGTTCTTATTATAGTGATCCAACTAGTAAGACTGCATCCAGGGTTCTCAATAGCGCTCACCACCACTATTTTTCAATAGTATAACCCTTTTATTATCTTATAAACTATAATATTATCAAAAAACTCTTATTTTAAAATTGTTTTCACGTGTCACAGTCATAGTTCTAGTTGTAAATAGCCTAATTACGGCTTCAACATAGACTCCAGCTGACACCAGGTAATTCTCAAGTTATCCCACACAGAGGATTATACCACATCTAGTGTCCCAAAATTGACATTCAGTCAGATAGGGTTTTTTCTTCAGAATTCTTTCAGCTGGAGTTCAACTAACTAATTCAACATTAAATACTTAATTATACCTGGAATCAACCAATGAATCCCCCAAATAATCAACACTATTTAAGCCTCATTCGACATAATCATCTTAATCATACCATTATTATTATCCTACCAAAAAATTAACCCCTGCAGGAGAAGAATCACACAGAGATAATATTGATCTTAGTCTAACACCATGAAAAGAATGAAAAGAAAAGAAAAAAGTTAGAAAATTATTTTTTAAACTCATAAAAGAATCTATAAAATTAAAACATCAAAAAAGAACATTCCAAAGAGAGAAATATATAGTAGAGAAAATGGATCAAGAATCTTCATAAAATCTACCACCACTACCTGAAGATATTGTGGAGGAAAAGCATGCTTAAGAAATAGAAGAGGTAGATCAAACTGAAACTATTCAGGTCTTATGAAAAAATGCAACATCTCTTCTTTACTTGAGGGAAAAAAAGAAAGGAAAGAGAAGCCAATCAGCATCATTCCCACCTGGAGCCAGTTCCAGTGAGCCAACATTATCAAGAAATGATAGAGATGAAGAATTATCATCATCACGAACATCTGGACAAAGAGAAACCTCTACTCCAGCCATTGAACGAAGACCTCAATCTCACAAAGGAGAGCATTCTTCTCCACACATACAAGCCCAAGTCCAGTACAGGAACAAACTCCAAGGCAAGAAAGAAATGTAGTAAAGATTAAAGCTAAGGATTAGAATTTACATTTGAATGCAGGAGAAGTAGAGCAGTCTATAAGCAAAGTATAAATGATAGCTCAAATTGAAGGAGCTAATAAGCAAGACTCAGAAATGCAGATGGAAATTTTTGACAACAAACCCAACAATCAGTGATGCAATAGAAGAAATACCAGGTCATGAAGAAGCAAACTGGAGCCAACTAAAAAAGGACCTTATAGCTAAGAGGAAAAGAGTTGAACCAGAAAGATGATATAGAAAGGATTCTATAATACCCAATATTAAGGAGGAATAAACACTCTATCTCATAAAAAGCGATTTAGAGGGGAGTATGAAACAATTATTACATATCTTCTTAGATATGAATATATCCCTCAATATAATATGCTTCATGAATATTTGTTTTAGTGTCTTTCTGATGACATCAAAGGAGTCATCAGCAAAGATATTCTCAAGGAAAATTCTATGGTTAGAGCTGGCAATTGGGTATATCTCATACCACCAATGCATATTTTGTGGGAGTACATTTAACAGGAATTTGAAGCAAGGATATAAGTCACGAAAATGCTTTAAACTCCAAGGATAAGGGACAGAAACTAGACAAAACTCAAAGAAAAAATGTTCCAATTCAAGGATGAAGTATTTCCAGGAATTCAAGAAGCCCTCAAGAAAATGAAAGAAATTAAAAAAACTGTCAAAGAAAAAAAAGAAGTAGTCAAGGAAGAGTAAACTGCTGAAAAGGAATATGTGAATAGATTTATGGAAAAGCTAAATAAATTAACTAATTACCTACACCTGAAAAGAGAAAAATCAATAATATTCACACAAGCAATCAATATTTCAGACCAAGATAAAACCTTTCTCCACATCAAGCAAGAGATTTTCCTTATGCACCAGTACAGAATTCTCAAAACTCACTTGTAAAGTGTTATTATTCCTCAGAAGAAGGACACTGGACATGAATTTTTATGAAATTATTGAATATCAAACTAAGAAATGGGTAATTGGACAAGTATTCAATCATTTATACCCCAATTGGGAAAGAGTACCAAATGATGGGAAATTCTCACCCAAATACCTAGTAGGGAAATTACAAAAGTCACAAGGAGAAATTGAAACAAAAATAGAATACAAAACTGAATAAGAAGAGAAGAAGAATAAATATAAGCTGACCACCTTCATTTCAATGGAGATGTGGGGAGATTGGCAACCAACTTGCATCTCAAAAGGACTGGAAATATGCCTATGGACTAAGGAATACAAAAAAAAGAAAAGAACTGTAAGAGAAATTAAAACCTCAATCTCAACCATTACCCTCAAAAGAGACTATTCAACACAAAGAAACCATAATAAAAAAGGCTTTAATACCTGGTGGATTTCTTGAGAATGAACCTGAATAGTAAATGGTTATGATTCCGACAAAGTAAAAATCACAAATAGCTCCTGAAATAAAGAAGCTACCAGAACCTAGTACACCTAAATAACAAAATCAATAAAAAATAGATTATAAGAAGAAAATAGATTCATGTTAAAAAGGGGGGACAAATAATCAAGAAGCCTCAATTTAAGAAAAATTATAAGGATTAAAAAATTATAGAAGTCATTAATAAGGTGTTAAATCAGAAAACTAATCTCACCCTAGAAGAAATTTTGACAATATCACCAAGATTCATGGAAGAAATAAGATTTCTGTATGAAACAGAAAAGAAATATTTAATGTCACTCAAATCTATTAACACTTAAGAGAATGAATTTCCTAAAGATAAAATGATCTTCATCATAATATGTGTCTATGAAACTGATGATAATATTACTATTAATCAACAGTACTATGACTGTTCTTATGAAATATAATAACAAAATGTTATTATAACCACAATGAAATAATTAAAGAATTATTTCTTTCACGTGTTAAACACTACTAGTGATTTTAACAGTGAGCAAGCAATTGTCTACAAGAACTAATTACAAGAAGATTTTAATAATAAAACTTCTTTTTATTAAAATAATAAAATTATTTTAATATATAATTATCTTTTGCAAGAATAATTATAATGGTAATTCTTGAAGAAAACTAATGTTAGAGAAAAACTTTAAGAATTATAGATAAATCACTCATTAATATTCCAAAGAACTTATTGAAAGATGAGATAAAGGGATTTGACATAGAACTGTGGATTTAAAGGATCAAAATGAATTTATAAGAGTATTGCAACAAGATATAGTTGAATTCTATTATTTCACGTCTTGCTGATTGATTCTGAAAGAATTGAAAAACTTAAGAATATCTTTAACTAATACTTACTTGTTGGTAAGAATGATATAAATGATAATAAGATGATTATTTGGAAAAAACAGCAAGAGGAGGCCTCTTTTAAGTCAACAACAGCTCACAGAGGCATGCCATAGAGCGAACTGAAAAACCAGTGAGTGAGAAAACAATAAACCATTTTGGATTATTGATTGCATCATCTTTTGTCACGTAAGATTATCATAATTACTTAATTGATGCTTTTACGTGACTACCAACCCCAATATGGTTAAGAATAAAAGGAGTAAAATCTGTAAATCTTCCTTCATTCCAAAATAATCATTTATTTCTCAAAGTTATCAATTTTCTTGCCAATTTCATCACAGGTTGTAATTACTGTGAATTTCTGAA
The DNA here is from genome assembly GCA_023105745.1 of Austropuccinia psidii. Taxonomy (NCBI): domain Eukaryota; kingdom Fungi; phylum Basidiomycota; class Pucciniomycetes; order Pucciniales; family Sphaerophragmiaceae; genus Austropuccinia; species Austropuccinia psidii. The sequence goes on along the minus strand of JALGQZ010000009.1, from coordinate 38,210,510 downwards.
GATTCAGTGTTTCACATAGAATAGTCAAAAATGGACTCTAAGTAAAACCTTTAATTTTACTAGTAAAACTGTAATTCTTTTTGGTTTTACCAAAGATAATACAGTTCTCCATTGGTCCTGGAGGTTTCAGAAATATTCATTAAGAATTGTATTTTTAATGAATTTTTGAAATTTTTACCTCATTCCTACGTAGAATTGCAAATATCAGTGTTTCACTGGTTGCTATGAGGTAAATCAGTGGATACAAGTCCAAAAAGGGTTTTAATTACTCTTTTGGGGTTTATCCATGGAAAATCATTAAGAATCAACATGGTTACAGGAGTCTAAGTAGCTTTTTACCTCCTTGGCACATCAAAATAGCAGGTTATTTGCTATTTTCTTAAGATTTACTGTAGTTGTAACATGGTAACCAAGTTTTCAAAGTGTTTTAGTTTACTAATTGGGCCAAGATCAACCATTTATCCAAGCTTTGGACCTGTCCATGCCTCTGAGGCCTCAGAAGCTGGGTACCCTGCCTCTCTTTGTAAGCTGGGGTCTCTTTTGTGACTTCCAGTTTATATAAAAGGAATTTTAATAAATTAATTAAAAGTGGAATACTGTTAAAATAAGATAACAGAGACGTCACTATGGTTAAATTATAGTATTATTAGTGGGATGAGCTTCACTAATAATATTAAAGATAATTTATAATTTCAAGTAATATAAATTACTATATGAAAGTATTGAGAGATCTTATATTTTTTAAAGTAATAAATGATTTAATTTAAACTGTAAAAAATATATATAAAATTGAGCTCTGAGGTATCATTCAAAGGTAAGAATGATCCTCTTAAATATTGTAAATACAAAATTATAAGTGATGTCATAATAAGATTTTTATGACATCATCAACAGAAATTAATAATGATTTTATTTACAAAATTAAATGATGTCATGTGATGTTTTATGACATCATTAAGATTTAAAATAATAAATTTTAATTTTGAGGTTAAAGTTTGAACCTAATAATTGAATAAAATAAAAAATTAAGATGTAGACGGTGTAGCAGGTAAGCCATTACATGCTTGCAGGCTCACACTCTTTGATGTCTTTTGTCCCCCTTGCTTATTTTTCATGTCAAAATAGAAGTTTAAGCTTCAAGTGAGATATCCACTATGGGTGTACCAAAAGTCCATGTAGGGATACCATGATATTAAGTGCTCAAAAACATGCATAACACTATTCTTAGTGTATATGTAACATGGGATTTCTCACATTCCCATTATTTTGGCGTGAAATTAAGAAAAACAAAATTTTTCACGGATCTTTTATGTGGTATTGATGATGTGGTATTGAAGTATTTTCCATATTACCACCCCAAAGACTTAATTTGAGCTTATTCACTCTATGGAGCTACCCTAGGTGAATTTTTGTGTAGAATCCAAATCTGGCCTTAAATCTATGGATTTACCTACTCAAAAAAAATTATTCATCTTTTCTGAAATCAAAAATGATGAATTTTGTATATATGCATGACTTATGAGTTATGCATAATTCAAATTTTATTTTCAATATAATTGTGGCCTATTTGGGTATGTAAAATATACCTCAAGGATCACATTCATAGTGTGGCAAGTCCTCTGTATGTGGGATAAAATGAGGCAGTACCTGGAAGGGGAAATTAAAAGAAAGCAGTTTTGAATTGCTGTTTGAGACTTGTAACACTTTCTCTGCTTGTGTGCTAGAATAATATAGACTTCCCTTCCTAATATTCCAAGTTATCTTTACTGAGTCACAAAATCAATTTTATTATTGATAGTGGCTTGATCACAAAATATTGTACTCAACAATCTCTAATCAGACTTTGCTCTACTCAAAACAATGGTTTTCAAAAACTTAACAAATGAATTCTTTTTAAAACTTCCAGCAGGCTGAGTAGATTCCACCAAATAATTGTACAGAAATATATAAGGTAATATTATAATAAAAAATAAATAAATAACAGTAAACACTATTTTATAATAAAAAACCACAAAATATTCTTTTCTTGATAGCTCTTGAATAAATATAGAAACTAATAGCTAGGATAACAACAATCTTCAATCCTCTGAAATAATAAACTTGAAAACAAAGATATGTTTCAAGCCCTTTGTGATGTGATTAATGGCCTAATAATCTAATAATTGTCAATAATATAGTATAATATGGGTAATTCAATGTTATGTTTGGTGTTCTCTTGTAATAATGAACTATATGATCTCTTCTGGGTTGTTGATAACAATGATAGCTAATTGCTATAGGTTCAATATTAATTTGAACTAAACACTAAATTTTTCAATTTAATCTTGTTCCTTTCTGTTCCTTTATTATAATTTATTAGGTATTACCCAATAAATACAAATCCACTTTCATTTTAAAAGTAGTAAAATTACTTTGGTTGTGCAGTTTTTCTTTTATAACAAGAAAAATTACTCTCTTTGAGGAATTTTATGACAAACTCTAGCCCAAAACTAATCAAAATTGGTTAGGTTTTATTTTAAAGCCTACAAAATTACTTTTGTTTGATGGTTTCCTTTTAAAAATCTCTAAAGATTACTTTTAAGAATTTAAACACTAAACTCCAGAGACACCTTTCCCATGAGCTTCAAGCTTTAAGATACTAATTAAATAAGGCACTAGTCTACCTGCTAGTAAGGGACGAATCAAAGTCTTTTCATATTACTGGCTCTCTTGATCTATGTCAACAACAAACCTCAGTTACTAGGCTCAATTTATCAAATGAATTTATGGTATAACCTCATAGAAGAGGGATCAGAAAAAACAAATTCAATTTACAATTTCTATATGTGCAAGTTGTCTTTTGAAAAAAGAAAAATTACTCTCTTTGAGGAAGTTTACAACAAAAAAATTCCTCAAGCCTAATTGAAAATGGTTAGGTTTTTATTTTAAATCCTACCAAATTACCTTTTAGTGATGATTTTCTTTTAAAAATCTCTAAAAACTACTTTTAATGCTTAAACACTAAACTCCAGAGAAGCCTTTCTCATGAGCTTCAAGCTTTAAGATCCTAATTCACTAAGGCACTAGTCTACCTGCTAGTAAAGGATGAATTAAAATTGTTTCACACTATTGGTTCTCTCCCTCTATGTCAACAACAAAACTCAGTTACTAGGCTTAATTTATCAAATCAATTTCTGGTATAATCTCCTAGAAGAGGGATCAGAAAAAAATATTCAATTTACAATTTCTAGATGGGGGAATGGCAAAAATTGGGATAAAGGCCCTCTATTTATATCCATGGGGCCCTCCATAGGAGTGCAAAAAAGAGGGGACTTGGAAATTTTCAGCCTCTGGTGGCTTTAAAAAGCTGTGTAAACTTTAATTTTGGATTTGCAGGGGCAATGTGTTGTGACGTGACACAAGTCTAGATTTCTGACCAATTAGATTTCTTCACTTCACCTTTCATATTTATGTGATGTGTTTCTGGCCAATCAGATTAATTCATTTTTATCTCACCTGTTCATGTGACAGGTTTGTGACAAGTAGCTGTGAAATACAGCCAAACCTTAAATTTTGGCCCTGAAGCCCTTATCTCCATTTATTACTCAATTGATTACTAATCAGTCACCTGATTTTACTGTGTTATAGCTTTCTGGTCTTTGAGGGCTGACTTGTGGGTTAGGTTTCACATTTTTCTTAAAATACATATAGAAATGACTTTCTGTATTCCTTAATGATCTGTATTACCTGTATTCTTCCAGAAAATTCCTAAATATTCTTAAATATTCCCAAAACTTCCATAAATTTCAATTTCCCAAAAATTATAAATTTTGAGAATGTTGCCACTGTGGCTTGAACCCATGCCCTTGGACAATTTCAGCTTTAGAGATCCTTGTTACTAACTCTCACATCAGGAAAAAATTGTGATGATTCAGCCACAACATTGCACCAATGTTGCAGTGATGTTGCATGAAAATGGTGTTCAGATGACACAAAATATTGTTTGTGTTATTATTTTCTGAAAATAAACAAAATTTTTGATAAGTTTGTTGAATTTTTTAATAATCAAGGGAGAATTTGAAACACTTAGCCATCTTCTTGTGAGGAATCACAAGTTATGCAAAGAGAGAGAAACCACTTAACAAATATACTGTCCAGATTGCTACATTAGGCTGCTGATTCCAGACTTTACTTTCAATCGCTTTATAGCATCAGGTCATTAAACAAAGGACATCTATTCATGAGCCAGGTGCCAAAACTGAACCTTTAAGCTCAAAATCTATCTTGAAATAACAATTAATTAATAAAAATAAACTTGGCTTTGATGAAACCCAAACTGAGAAAATAATGGTAGAAGAAAGAGAGTTCCATCCTGTGCACACACAATACAAACTCAGGGTGCTCAAAGGGGCTCATCCCAATTTAACTTCACCCTTCAACGAATTTTGATTTCTTCCTCATATCAGCAATAATATCTTAATGTTATCAATAATTCTTCATCATAATATTTTGCGTTATCTTCCTCATGAACTCAAATCTGATTCTATTTCATCTCAACTCATTATGTAAGCTTGAATTTTGAGAATGGTGGGTGATTGATCAGCCAGAATTTTCATGAACTGTTCAAATTTTCTTATGGTATTCATTTATTATATTTTTTCATTTTCTTCAATGTAAATTTCTCTTATCATGTGATAAAGTATGAAATATTTAACTAATATAGTTTTTATTATGTTTATCTCTTTGGAAATGTTATAAAATTACCTTGCTGATATTATCTTATTTCCACTTATATTCTGTATGATACATGAAAGATTCCTTACTCTAATCCAAGCACAGTATATCATTCAAAATCCTGATGAGGTAGCAGCAAAGAAGAATGATAAATAACCTTTTAAGTGTGATACATGAAAATTGCCACATCAGGGATGATTATCTAGCCAACCACTTAATATAAAATTCTAGTGTGGGCAAGTCAGCTCATATTATGCTGCATCATCAGGCTGGTGACATTGCAATACCATATTGAATGCAACGTCAATGCAATGTTGCAAATGCAATGTCAGGCCTATTCCCAATGTGTCTGCCAGTTGGCCTTTCCTGATACTCCCAAAATAGTGACCACATTCACATGTCCCATTCCTTTTGTCTTCAAAAATATTTTTCAAGCCTGCTAGCCTTGCATAATTGCCTTAAAAGAGGACAACTATTCAAAACTAATAGGCAAAAACAACATAAAACAAATTAATACATACCATATTCCTTCCAACATCCAGTCTCACTCTTCATTTCTACAGCTTCAATGAGAAATTTGGGGGTCACATTAACAGAAAAGTTGATGTAATATTGCCTTTCCAGCTCAACAATAAATTATTTCACTCTTCAAAATTAATCATTTAATTACTTAAAGGAACATAATGATGCTTATCCCCCTTTTGGGTGGTTCATAACAGCAAAAAATACATGAAATTGCCCAAAATTAATACCTCAAAAGGTGTTTTGTTACACACCTTGAATATTCTATGTCCCCTATGATTCCTACAGCTCTGCTCTTTATTACTTGGCATCCTCATTTTGATTCTGATTCTATTAATCACCCAATTGCTTATATTCAAGCATATTAAAAAAATATATACATGAAAAAATTATTTTCAGACAAAATTACAAAATGTCTTTGATTTGCATACTTTCCATCACCATTATTTGTTGGATAGTGCAGTGGGGTGACACTGGAAGAGCAAACCTGTGGTCAATTCTGCTTAATAAATATATCATTTGTGTTCTTCCATGCTTTTTTTACTGTTATTTTCCCTCAAAGGTGATTTCATACTATTGGTATCCTCTATCATATAAATAATTACCATAAAAATAAAAAATATTCAGCTGAACTGTCATGGTATACCACAATAGATAAAATATATTCTTCTTACCCACTTGGGATGATGGAAATCCTTATTGGTCAGAAGGAATACACAGTGAAAGCTTTGGTGTATTATGGAGCTTAATGGAATATAATACCTGGAAATTAATCAATAAAAGCAGGATTATCTATAAGGACCTTGGACATGAGACTAAGAGGGATAGGAGGACACAGCACGGCAATTTTCGGTTTGGCAGAAAATACACCAATACCTTTATCATCTGGGGAGGAAAGAAAACTCAACTTTTTCATTGCTAGAGGGGCAGTCCACACTGTTGTTGGGACACCTTACCTGGAATATAATAGAGTTAGAGGAGAACATTCACAAGACAAAGGATAAACTTTGAGCTATAAAGAACCTTATGGAAGAGGATTTTTCATCCCCATATGCTCAGCAGAAACCAGAGAATGGAATGTAAAACTACCAAAGGGAATTGAGATGTGTAATGCTAAAAAAATTGAAGATTCAAAGATTAGCAATATAAGCAATACTAAAATATTTCAGTAATTTCCCCAACAGAATTCAAGTACCTATAAAACCAAATCCAGAAATTCATATCAAAAATTCCAAAGCTGAAGTCACTCAGAATGATTTTAAAATTAGTGAAAAAATAATGTAAACCTTAATTGCCTGCAAACATATGAGAATACGTATAGCTCTAACATGGAAGCTTCCACTCCAATTGAAGTGGAACTAGTAGAAAGGAGAGGCTTGCAGCCAAGACAGCTAGTCAAAAATTTCTCACTTGGCTGTGGTAAAAGTGGATTCTATGTTAACAAGAAAGAAAATTCTTCTTCTGAATTTTAAAAACCATTTTTAGAAGCTATACTTTCAAAACATAAGCATAGTCTTTCACCTTTGGATTTTTTGAGAGTTAAATCTGATGCTCCCGTCAATCCTGCTCAAAAATCGATCAATAGATTCAAAAACAAGCAGATGCAAGAAAAACTTAAGGATAATTAACCTGTTGAAAACCAAATTCAAAATAATGAACAAATAAAGTCAGATTTCTCTTATATTGACTCAATTCAAGAATAAACTCACAAAATGTAAAATTTCCAGATCTGTCCGATCCTTGAAGATCACATATAAAATGAGAATAATTTGAATCCCACTGAAGATGAAGCTTAAGACCATAAAGCACAGAAAATACAAATTTATTATCAGTTATGTATTAATATAAATTACCTCAGTATTCAGGAAGAAGATAAAATTGAAGGAATAATAAACATCAATAATTTAACACCAATAATTGAACTGTAAACCAATTTGAGAAACTCAAATTGCCGATTTATTTTGAAGAAGGATGGGAAGAATATTCTTTTATGGAAGCTATTAACTCAAACATAGAAGAAAATATTTTACCAATTGTATTGTGTATTAAATGAAACCCAAGAAGAAAAATAAAATAAATCAAAAAAAATTAATGCAAAAAGTACAGATTGTTATCCCAACTGATGAAAAAATCCAATTACCATTTACTGTTGAAGGAACAGCAAACCATTTAATTCTGGGAAATAAATTCTATGATTACTCCACTGTTATGAAGAGTATTCATGATTAATTAATAAAAGCTTAATAAATTATAAACTCACAGGATAATATAATAAAAGCATAGGAAGAATGACAATATGCTGATATGTTCAGATTTAGTAAATTCAACATTTTAGAAGAGGAATCGGGTACAGGAATGGGAATTATTCAAAATAAAGATATGCATAATAAAAATTATTTTAGATTATATAATCCTGAAGTAATTCATCCCACTCCAGAGTAACCTACTTCATTGTTAAGAGAAAAAAAAGCTCTACCACCAGCATCATGATTATCAATATAAACTGAACCAGAAATTACCATCATGCAAGACTTCACCAAGTCAAATAGTCTACTAATTCAATAATGTCAAGAAATTCTCAAGATTGAATTACTAGCACATCAACAAACATTTGATTGAAAACCATAAAAAGAGTCATCAGCCGTAAATTATTTTATTTACTCACTTTTAATAAATTATAATAATAAATCATCATCATCTTCACCCCACCCCTTGGCGGAAACCTCAATAGATCTTACCTTCATGAAGATAGATTATATATGAAAAACAATCAAATAACAAGTAATACTCAAGGTTTGAGCCGATGTAATGCTAATTTAAATCACAAATAATATGTTTAATCTTTAAATAAGGAGACTATTTATACAAAAGAGTTCCAGTTGAAGAATTGGATTCATCAAGAATATCTATTATCACCTTCAGAAATGGAAAATTATAATTTTGGATCACCTAGTCAACTTATTAAAAGTCTTGTCTTGAAAGAAATGACATATTCTTGTCAGAAAAGCTTAGTACCTCAAGAGTATACTCTGATTATCTTACCAGATGAAGTGTTTGATAAAATACAACCCCTTGAAGAAAACATACCAGTCACAAGCTTTGAGATTATAAACAATCTTCAGCCAAAAGGGTACAATCAAAAGCTGACTCCAGAGGAATAGGGATTAGTTGAAATATTTAATGGTCTAATCCACCCAAATAATAATAAAATTAAAAATATGATTAAAATACTTTAATTGAAGAAAAAGGTGATCAAATCCCTTCAATGAATTTAATTTCTATAAGTGAAGAAAAGAAAACATCAAAAAATAAAATAACCAAATAACTTATAAATTAATTTCATAAAAGAATCTAATTAAATAGAAAGTGTGATGTTAAATTTAAATTCAAATTAAAACATCAGAAAACACCATTTTAACTCAAGAAACTTCAATTGAAAGTTGAAAAAGAAAGTGAAAATCCTTTTAATAATAAATTAGAAAGTAATATGATTTTTAATTCAAAAGGAAAAACGCACAAAAATGCAAAAGAAAAAGTGAATTACTTGAATGTTCAATTTAATGTGTTTTAGTTTCTTTCAATTATTTGAAAAAACAAATCAATTAATCAATAAATAATAATAAGGATTTCTTACAAGCTTGAAAATTTCTCTTACAAGCTTCATTGATTTAAATATTAGCTTTTTTAGTCACAAAGCTGTTAATTAACTGCTTTCAGCTTTTCTCTTATTTTAATAACTGTTTTATTATGTTATCATTTTTATTATCTTCTTTTTTTCATTATTTGATTTTATTTTATCTTTCAGCTTATTTTCCATCCAATTATTATTATTATTTTTAAGTGTATACAGCTAAACTCTCCTAAAAAAGAAGAAAAACTCATGCTATTTATTCTTAGAAAGACATACAGGCTTAAAATCAAACTTGTAACTTCGTTTAACTATTATTTCATTTATTCCACATAAAACCACATTTCATTTCAGACTAGATAGCAAACAAAATATTCTTTTTACTTTATCAATTTTTATTTATATATTTTAGAAATAAATTAAAAAATAAAAAAAACATTGGGCAATTACAACAAAATTGCCTGGCTACAACTTTCACAAGTGTTACCTTGTGGGGGAGAAAAACAACCTAAAGTATAGAAAAATATTAAAAAGAGGAAAACTTACAATGCACTTATTTATTATCATTGAAGTATTTGTGAGGAAAGCTACAATGGAATCTGGCCAACATGGTGGCTATCCTATAAAAATAAATAAATAAACAGTATCAATATAAGGTAATATTAAATTGATTGATTAATAAAAGAATAATAAAACTTACTCCTCCAACTAGTGGTACCAGCAAAGAACACATATCACACTGGATTGAATCAAGTCAAAGGCAATGTTGAGGGAAGAACGTGGATGACCCTGATATGAAATATTTCCATTTTATGCATAAATTGGTAATAGACACATAAAGAGTTTGTAAAACTATTCCAAAGTCAAGTTTTAAGTGATTTTTGAAAACTTTGCTAACTTAAGAGGTGTTAGGACTAGAAGCAGGGGAATGAAATAACACCAAAGAGGAAGTAGCATGCAGGATGATGGGATGACAAGCAGACGGTATATGTGGAGGATCAACTACATTATGGGAGACAGAAAATAAACTTAAGTATGGCTCTTCTCTAGCTTGTAATATAAAGCTGTGGCTTAAGTTCAAAAAATTCTCTAAGCAAATTGGAAACCATTGTGGTATTCCATACCATTATTTTTCACCAGGCTCAAGCTCATAGCATCTCATAAGAGCATTCAATTCAACCCACAAGCAGACTTACACTCAAATTCTATACGCGAAGGTTCATTTTACGGTAGGAATCTGGAGTTAATTAATAATACCATGGCACAAGTACCACAGGGAAGTGTATGTGTTAAAATGAATTATTCAATTTCACTATGCATATTTAAAAATCAAGTTACATATATAGCAAAGTAGTTACACCAAGAAAGCTAGCACCCTTCAAATTACACACACCACCCAGCTTTACACCCCTTCTATAGCCACAGGACTCATGCATAAAGAAAATAAGACCTTCATAAATTACACAGCCACCTTGCATTCAGACACAGCAGAGTCACATGATGCAAAGTTTAACCTACTGGAATTTCTGATAGTAATCTCCAGAAAAGCCACAGGCATAACCCCTTTTATATCCACAGTAACCCCACTTGAAACCTTAAAACAACATCAAGATTCTTTACACCACTTATCACCTCATGCAAGTCAAAGCTAGTTATAACAGGCTGCATGAAGTCCACACCTTAATATTAATCTCAACCACATGACTATGCATAGCATGTGTCAAACAAAAAAACAAATCACATCATCTCATTCATAACAATAGATACATTGGGGCAAGAAATTAGCACCTGACCTCACTTTAAAGTTCAAAAAGAAGAAACCCAACTATGACTCCTGCATAAATTAAACAGCCACTTCTAGAAAGCCTAAAGTATGACATATAAAAGGGAAATAAAAATTAAAAATGTGAGACTGCACCCACCAACAGCATATCATGTGACAGAAAAGAGGCTATATACAATAAAAATCCCCATCCAAAATGAAATCACCTCACACATGCAAGGAAACTCCAAGAAGATCATGCTATTACCAGCTCACCAAAAAAGAGATTCATCTGATAAATGGAGGCTGTTTAGAGGAAAAACTATCACCAAACCTTAAATAACCTGACCCATGGAAGAAAATTACTAACCAAAAACAAATTCACATTATGGAATCAGGAGTCATTAAGGTGGAAAATAAATTTCCCATGGAGGGCCCCCTGGGCTCCCAAAAGGTATAAATAGAGGGGCTCTCTTGCTGAAAATTTCACAATTTCCCCATGAAAATTATATCCCCGCATATTAGAAGCACAATAATAATTGATCCCTAACCTGGTAGGTAGTCCAGTATATCATAGTTAATATAATTTCCCGGTAGCTAATCTCAGTGGAACTATAGTGTTAAAGATTGCTCAGTATCTAAGCTCAGTGGAATCTTATTATTAGAAAATAAAATTATCCAGTACCCAATGTTAGGGTTACTACTCTATTAAAGTACTTTGTCCAGTAAAAAAACATCATTTGTCAAAATTTTAAATTAACTTACCCCTTTAAAAAACAATATCATAGAATTCTACCTCTTGAATTTAGCAAAAACAATTCTATCTTATTATTACCCACTCTTACAAATAACAAACCTTCAAACAATTATTTTACTCTATGATAACTTTACCTTAACAAAATTAACGTTATAAAAATAATCACATTTTCTCAAACACATTAAATAACCCATCTTACCAAAATTCCTCACCAAGAAGAAACCACTTACCCAATTTCACTGAAAAAGGAAAAATCAAACATACAAGTATTTCATTCAAAATATCATAATTAATCATTATACTTACATTGCATCTCTTATTATATATTAAATAGGTCTTATCTGAGACTTCTAAATTGTTTCTTCTGCAGTTTTAAAGCCAATTACTAATTCTATTTTGGTTTGTGAGCTCCAATGAAGATTTTGTTCAGTATTTTAGGAGGGGAAGGCAATACACCCTTTCCACCCTTGGTGACAGGAGTTAATGGAAATTCAAAAATAGTTAACTGTTATTTCCCCCTCTAGGTACTGCCTCATTTTAATCCCACACAAGAGGAGCTCCCACACCATTGAGAATCTGTTTGATTTCTGATGAAAACAACACTTTTGGATAATTTGAAATTTTTACATATATAATAATATTAAATAAGAAAATAAAAAAGCACAAATTCAATAAATCAATGAAAATATTATAGGGGATAAAAAAGAACATCAGCAAGCTATATTTATAAGAAAAAAATACATAGAGAATAGACTCACTGACTAAAACGAAATAAAATAAATTTGAGAATGACAGAAAGGAAGGAGCAATTCAAAACAAGCCATCCAGGACATCAGATCTATCCAGTTAACAAATGGAATTGATCTTCAGAAAATATGTCACTGTCCTAGTCAATAGAATGAATTTATCATGACAGAACTAACATCACAACCCCAAAGTGTTACAACTTAGAAAATAGAGAGAATAAATGTCAGCAATAATTCTAAAAAGAAATAAAGAGACAAACTTTCTGGATAAAATAGAAGAAAATTCCAACCATCACTATTTCTTTAACCCCATAACTTTGAGCCTGTGAGGTATGTATGAAATACCCATAAGGCCACAAATTACTTTATATACAGTTGATTTAGTCTTGAACAGACTTTTCAATTGGATTTAAGATAAAAAATAAGAAAAAATAAATATAAGCCTTTTTTGGATAAACAAAGTTATAATTATTATGTCATTTTTGGATTCTACACCAAAAATAACCTAGGGTACACCCAAAGGGTGTTATACCCAAAAATGCTTATTTCTTATGTTATTAGAAGGTTTAATAGTCTCACATTACAATCGCAATTTTTTTAACAATTTTTTGAATCTGTTAAATTTAAGCTTAAATAAGCTTAAATATAAAGTTGCATAAGGTTTATGCAAAAAAAAACCAAAATTTTAGTTAAAATTAAGGTGTTGTGTATATTTACTGAATTGGCTAAGGATTTTCCATACAGGATGTAAATCCTGCATGGGCTCAATTTAAAAGGGTTTAAGGCCATAGTATGGCTTTAAATAAATAAAAGGGAAAGATCCATGCAAAAAGGTGGGACAAAGGAAAAAGACCAAACAGAGCTGGGGTACCCAACATTTTGGATCTGCAAGGATTCAATTAAGGTTGTCCACCTATATTGGAGTATTTTAAACCTTATTCAAAACTTTAATATTAGACTTTGATCCAACCTTAAAGTTTAAACTGGTTTGATCCCAAGTTGGATAGGAATTTCAAGCTTCCAAAGTATAAATCCCAATATGCAAGCTTGAAATTAAGGTTTTAAGAACTGTCAAAGCTTAATTAAGCTTAAAAAACATGAATAAGCTTAAAAAACATGAATAAGCTCAAAAAACATGAATAAGCTTAAAAATTTCAAGTTACAAGCATTAAAACCTTATTGAAAGTGAAGGTTTAGTGTGTATTGCTGTTTTACATGGAAAAGTAGTAATAACTTCAAAGATTCATCAAAATTCCAATTCTTGATGGATTTGCCTGAAGTTTTCACACAACTTACAATTTAATGTTACCTGTGTATTAAAAATTCTTAAGTATTTCTTATAAGCAGGTTTCATTGGTAATTAGCCCGGAAATTTACTCTTTTAATTATACTTAAAGAAAATTAAGATTTATTCAAAAATTGATTAAAAATTGAGCTTAAGATATTTTTTCTTGAAACTCTATTTTTAAGCTGTTCATGTGATGAACGTGGATATAGAGAAATTATCTTCTATTAAGACTTTAAATAATTGACCCAAATGAGGATTAAAGCTAGTTGGAGTTAAGAATAACACTGTTAACTTTAAATTGGAATTAAAAAAAGGTTACATTAAGTTACAAACCTTATTTTTAAGCATGGTTTTTCAGCTTTGACCTGAGAACTCCCTCTGTATCTATTATTAATCATGAGAGCTGCTCTGTAGGCATAAAAAGATTTCTATTAATCACTGTTTTTTTCCATCATCAATTATCAATATTAATATATTAGATATGTAAACAGGTAAAGCTTTATTACATATAAAATCTTATTATTAAAGTGATTCTTAAGTTATTTTATTCTTTATTAATCTTAAATTGAAGAATTGAAATCATAGAGCTTAGATTATTGTTGTAATCACCAATATCTCACAGGTGGTGTAACTGTGACCTATAATACCAGAAAAACATCAAGGAAATTCAACCTTGATCTTGTTGCTTTTTCTGCTCAGTTGCAATGATTGCACAATCAAGCAACCTAGGGTCTAGTCATGGTGGTGGTGGGGGACCACCTGTTCTGACATGACCCTGAGTGCTTTTGGTTGGTTTCTGGCATCAATGTGACACAATAATATAATTTATTTCATATAATTATCATCTTAAATATCTTTTAAAATCCACAAATTCCTCTTAAAAACTCTTTTAATCATATTTTTTACTATAAAAATTTGTTTTATATTTAAAATATTGATTTTTTGGCATGTTTTTAACTTATAATACTTATTTAATATAATAACAGTTGTATTTAACCTATTGTATTAAATATATATTATAAGTAAGTTTTTCTCTGAAGTTCTATATTTTTTCATCTAGTATTAGTTTTTTTATAGAATTTCTCTATATGAGTTTTTTTTGCACAGTGTGTGTGATAATTCTTTTATAAGTAATATTTATATTTTTCATGTGCAATGGTCTCATTAAGATCTTTAAACTTCCTATTGTTATCATTGTCAGTGACTATAGCAATAATACAATAATTATAATTTATTATAATTATTAAGATTTTTTTACTATTAAATTATTTAAAAATAATTAAATTTCCTTTTTTTAATAATATTATTTTCAATAATTATATATAAATATGTGGTTATAATATTTGATTATATTATATCTTTTACTGAGGACAGTCATAGTACTCTTGATATTGTTAATATTATCAAGATTTTCATGGACAAACCTTACAATAATCCTGCATAATCTTGATTCAATTAGCAGAAAAGAGATCAACAGTAAAAAAGGAATAAATCCATGAATGCTAAATTAATTTTAAAAGAAAAGGGGAAGCTAGTAAAATCAAACCAACAATATGAAAGAAACAAAATAACTTACTAGAAAATGTATCACTGGAAGATTGGCAATAGTCTTAAATCAAGAAGCTAAAACAAAACAATAAAATATATATATTTCCTTGAAAGATGAATGACGATTTACTTGGAAGAAAGAGGGAATAAGTATATATATATTTATTTAATTTATATAAGATCATTCAGTTAAAAAAATAAAAAAGAATAATACAAAGAATAGAAGCATAAACTTGAAAGGATGCGTGAGCTTCAAATCTGAAGCTTTCACAGTGCTGCACAGCACTCACAGAGAAATTTTTGTTTTTTTAGCATTACCTTTTAATATATAATTAAATACTTATGTAAAATATATTATAGATATAAATTAAAAAAATATGAATAAAATAACAAATAAAATAAATTCCTCTAAATTAAATGAAATAAATTCAATATAATTAAAATATAAATAATAAATAATAAATAAAGATTAAATTAAAAATAGATTTAATAAGCATATAAAAAAGAGTCAAATAATATATATATATATATTCTCATAAAGGAAATATACCTCGATATATGAACTAAACTAATATAGATTTAGAAAAAATACAATTAATAATATTTTTTCGAGAAAAACATTAAACAGAAAAAAGATTATTCAATCTTTAAAATGAGGAGGGGCTAGCCCCTCAAGTGATATAATAATTTTAAAAGTTGGTCACCCTATGTAGTTTTATCTGTTTTTCCTATTTTTACTAAATATTTTCATCATATTATCTAAAGATATCATTTTATCACAATTTATTTTTTCATATCAACTATATAAAAAGAAAGTATTAGTCATTATTTTTTCAATTGAGAGGGGGCTATCCCCTCAGCCATATAATTGTTTTGAGGATTTGTTTTATATTTCATTGTTTTCTTTTGTCTTTGGTAGCTTTATCTTAATCTTCATCTTAAAATGAATTATATTTTATTTTATGTAGTTAACGTTTGCTAGCAGAATTGTCAGCCTGTGACTCAAAGCCAGAGCCCAAGCATGACAGCCAAATACCATAAATCAATGGTATAGCCAAAATACCACCAAAACATGGAGCTGAGCCAAATAAGCTCTAAAGGTATCAAACGAAAGAGGAAACCCATCCCTTTCCAAATATAAAAGTCCCATAATCATAGGACAAAGAATAACAAAGTTGTTGCTGAGCATAAAACTTAATTTTCACCTCTCATCTGAAATAGAGAGGAATAGGCTTAACCCCATCAAATGGGTATTCAAAATTAAGCTCCATGTCAGGGATATCAAATGGTACTAGCAAGACTGAGCTAGCACCAGGTTTACAGAAGTTATGACCAAAATAAGGTCAAATAAGGGTGAATAAAATATTCACCTCTCATCTAACTAATACAGTTTTAGTGTGAGATACCTAAATGCTGTCCTTTTCAAAAGAGCACAATCAGGGCTATCTGATGGTGCCATCCATTTCCCATATCTCATTCAGAACAAAGGTTATGGGGCAGACAAGCTCCATACAGTTTTTAAGCAAAACATATATATGCACAAAAAATCTTGTACATGTCATAATTTTGCCATACTTAATGATAACCATATCAAATGAAGTACAATTTTGTATAAACCATCTAGGGCTACACAATGAATTGACTTTTAGCCTGATATCTCAAAAACTGACTAAGTTATGGAAGTTTTAAGCTCAAAATCTCAAAATTAGACCAATACAGTCTTACTGTGGGATATTCTCCCATAAGTATGATTATGAGGTGTCAAATGGACAAAGAAGCATGTTTATACTTCAATCACTCATAAATCATTCAATACTGGGGTCTTATAGAGGTTCTGTACAGCATTCTACGTGTCATACACGTCAGAAGAGGGCTATGTGGTCCCCAGATGAAATTTTTCAACCTATATTGGTGAAAACTGCCCACATATGGTTTCAAAACCACATCTGAGCCCAAGACAGAGCATAAACGCACTATGTAAGACACAAGCCAGTACTCTGAAGTGAAAAACTCTTCACTTCCTCTACATGGATGGTCTAGATGGCCATTCCACCCCATTTTAGGATAAAAGGAGGCCTTTTCTTCACCAGAAAAGGTTTCCCCATCCTGGTCTTTACTTCCTATGTAGTACAACTGTCAAAATCAGTTATTCTCTTGGAAAACAAATAGGTTATACTATAAACTTTATTATTGTAACCCAACAGGTAAAGCTGCACCCAGGGCTTTCAACAGCACTCACCACCACTAATATTCATAAGTAAAGCCCTTTTATTTTATTTAAAACCTATTTTCAACATTATCATTGGTGTAACAGTCATAGGTTAGGCTGTAAACACCCTTTATTATCACCTCTTCATAGACTCAGCCTGACATGAATAAATGACATATTTTCTCTAAGAAATACTATATCAGTTGGTCCTGAGTATGACCTTAAACTGCATCATCTCAAATCTTTTCATTTATCATAAAGGATTTTACCTAAATAAAGTATATTTTATTAAAGAAAGCCAGAAGGAAATTATTAAATGGAGAGGAAAAAACCCCCAGAAACCAACTTGGAAATAGATATTAAAAATAGAAATGAATTAATAAAATAATTGGTGTTTTAGTCTCATGTCAATAGAGAATACACCAGAATTAAACTATAAATATTTCAGCTAGAAAGGAAGGAATAAGCACAAACAAACAAGAATTTATAGTTAAAGAACACACACAGTTAAAAAAAGAAGAAGAAATTACAAAAATACCTCAATGAGAAATCATTCATAACCAGCATAAATAATTGAAACCACAATAAAACAAATTAATCCACTGAAAAGGGATCTTTCTTTTATTAAAGGAAAGAAATTGTAATTAAAGTAGTATTAATATTCTATTGACAATTTAAACCAATATATGTTGCACTAGCTCACCATCAAAAAAAAGCTATCCCCCCTGAAGGGGGTAGCAGGTCCAACCCACTTTCAACCTGGGTCCTAACCTTGGTTCTAACCTTGTAATATTTTTGCAGATACTTTCACACACAGGTTTAGACCTTCAGAAGTTTACTCAATTGAAATAGAATATTATGGATCTGTCAAGACTTTTATTTGTTTCTTCATCAATTAAATGTCCACCACTCATTAATACATGAATGTTTTGAAAGAAACTGATTATCAATTAATAAGGAAGATTCTTCCATGTAAAAATCTTTGAAAGAATTCCACATTCAGTTCAGCTCACATATTCCCAAGATGACAAAATATTAATATGTAAGTTTTTTGAATGCAAATGTTCAATTCACAAAAGTAGACATTATTAAGAATAAACCCTTTTAATCCAAACCCTGCATCAAATGATTTCTTACACCCTCTTAAGTCCTTTATATACCTGTTTGAAAGGAAATTTTGAGCCTTGAATGTTATCTTTACAAGTACATAATCTCCTTTTTATTACCCATTGATATCCCATATTTATGTTGGAAACATCATTTCTACACTATGTGGAGCTATATTTTCAGCTATTCATTTACACAAACCAGGATTAGTATTCTTTTCTACAAAAAAATTTACTCTTTCATCAATTCTTTGATATATTCATTTGAGGTCTATTATTATAGATTTAGAAACTTCTTTCAATGTAATTGAAAATATTCATTATCAAACCTCTTTTCAAATTTAAAGTTACTCAAAGATTTAGTTGAATCATCCTTCAATCAATGCAATCTTGTCTGTAAAAGATTGGACTTTCTTTATATCACCATGTTAGTTTCTTTTTCAAATACCTAATCAATATTCACACTTGATTGCTTTTTCACAAATTTTGTGTATTAAAATTTGAAAATTATAAGAGTATTGATTTTTCAAAGTTAAAATTTATGTATATCTGGATATCCCAATTTCTATTTTTAGTCAAATTATTTCAAAATTCAAAATTTCCTTTGAAAAAGTTGGAAATAAAAAAGAATAACTGACTATTCTTTTCAAATATCAATATTTTCTTTTAATTTGCATTTTTTTTTTATTTTTGGGTAATCTATATATTCTCAATTATTTTTTTAACTTTTAAAAGGAATTTTATTTATTCTTATTTTTTTTTTGAATTTTTTTCCAATTCAATTCCATTTTTTCATTTTTTGGAAATATTTCTGAAGCTTTTCTAAGTTGATTTCCTGCTTTTTGGTATTTTCATATTTGTGATATTTCAGTTTTTGTTAGCTGTGTAACTTTTCCTATTACAGTTTAATTTTCATTTTTTTATGTTCATTTTTTGATTTCTCACTTGTGAAGAAATGTTTTTCAATTTTGAATTTTTTTAAAAATTTTATTGTCAATTTCTTTGATTTTTTGGATTGGTTTTTTTTAATTTTTTTTATTTCTATTTCTATTTTTCTTTATTTTTATTTTTTTGTTGAGATTTTAAAAGAAAATAAAATAATGAAAATAAATGAAAAATAAATAAAAATAAATAAAAATATATAAAATTATATAAAAATATATAAAAATATATAAAAATAAATAAAAATAAATAAAAATAAATAAAAATAAATGAAAATAAATAAAAATAAATAAAAATAAATAAAAATAAATAAAAATAAATAAAAATAAATAAAAATAAATAAAAATAAATAAAAATAAATAAAAATAAATAAAAATAAATAAAAATAAATGAAAATAAATAAAGGGTGTTGGTAAACACATGTAAGCTTTTAGTAAAAACATGTAAGCCCTTGCGCGTTTTTACCAGAAACTTACATGTGTTTACCAATTCATGGCCAAAACACGTAAGTTTAGGGTAAGAACACATAAGTGACCTTTTTTCAAAAAAAAATTGCTCACGTTCAGTTTTGAGGCTTTTTTTTAAAAAAATTTGCCATATTTTTCCCGACATGGGATGTCAATATCCACAAATTTTTTCATATATTTTTTTTGGCCAATATGACAAAATGGCATATTTGTTTCAAAAATTCATTTAAAATCTTTCCACCTATGAATTTCCTTCATTTTTTTTGAAATGAAGGGTTAAATCTGGAGAATAAAGAACCAGAAGCCCATAATTTTGGGAATTTTTTTGGTGGTACAAGTGAAGGTGCAAAAAGTGTTTTTTTTTCAAATGTTTTTTCCCCTCTTTGTAATATGACTATTTTTAAAAAATTAATATAAAAACTTCCCACTGATAAATTTCCTTCAATTTCTTTCAAAAATGAAGGTTTAAACCCGGAAAATGAAGAACCAGAAGCCCATAAATTGGAGGAATGCTTTTGGTGGGAGAACAAGTGAAGGTGCAATAAGTGTTTGTTTCAAATGTTTTTTTCTTGTTTGTAATATAATTATTTTTGAGTACGAAAGTGCCACATGTTTGATAAAAAAGGAGAGTGAGGTTGGATTTAAGCAATAAATAGGACTGAGGAGGGGGATAATTGACATAAATTGTATATACAAAAATCAATCAATCTGAATCAACCTCCAAAATAGTTTGTCTTTTCTGAGGGGGAAGAATATTGGACAAATATAACATCCTGTGTTTCTTAAATTTATCAGCCCACCCCAGGGCTTGTGGTTGGGCATTAAATTCCCAATTCACATTAATGGGGGGACTGGATAAACTTTAGAAATGACTATATCCAAAGGAACAAAATGAGAACAGCTATCCAAGAGGCAGATGAAAATGGGGGGATTATCATTTTGAGGAAAGAAATATGGGAAAAAAGAACAATATTGGACTGTGGAATAAAAGAAAACTTGTGAACCTTTGAGATATGACCACATACCCAAAAAGGTCACAAGAAATATCTAAAATAATTATACCTTAAAAATAAGGGTGTTGGTAAAAGAACGTAAGCTTTTAGTAAAAACACGTAAGCCCTTACGTGTTTTTACCAAATTATGGCCAAAACACGTAATTTTATTGTAAAAACAGGTAAGTGACCTAATTTTTTTATAAAAATTCCTCAGGCTCAGTTTTGAGAATTTTTAACATTTTTTTGCCATATTTTTTCCGACATGGGATGTGAAGGTCCCCAAATGTTTTCAAATTTTTTCTTTTTGCCCAATTTTTCTATTTTGGGAAATTTGGTAAAATGGCCCATTTTTTTGAAAAAATTCATTGAGAATGTTCCCACTTATGAATTTCAATATTCTTTTTTTTAAAATGAAGGTGAGAATGTTGATAATAATAAACCAGAAGCCCAACATTTTGGTATTTTTTTTGCAAGAACATTTGCAGGCCCAAAAAGTCCATGTTTTTTTATGTTTTTTTGTTCATGTTTGCAATTTAATTCAAAATGCCATTTATGACATAAATTGAGTTCAAAATGTAATTTATGATGAGTGGAAGTTAAAATTTGATTTTTGGCATTAACAGTGCCATTTATCACATCAAAAGTGCCATAAATGGCATCACTAATGACATAATAATGCCATAAATGGCATCAAGAATGACATACAGATGCCATTTATGGCCAGAAAATTGGCATAAATGGCATTACAGCAATGCCATAAATTGAATTTAATGGCCTTGACAATGCCATTTATGCATTTAACAATGCCATAAATGGCCTTAACATTGGCCTTAAAAATGGCATTAATGGCCTTAACTATAACATAAATGGCATCAAAAATGCTATTTATGGAATCAAAAATTCCATTTATGGTGTTACATAAATGGCATTATGCCATTTATTGCATTGATAATGCCATTCATGGTATTAGTAATGCCATTAATGGCATTGTTAATGTGGCATTAATGGCATCAGAAATGTTGCATTTTTAATTCCACAAATGGCATTGTTGATGCCATAAATGGCATTAATGGCATCAATAATATTTCATTGATAATGCCATTTATGGCACTGTTAATCCCATAAATGGCATTGTTAATGCCATAAATGAAATTGTTAATGCCATTTATGGCACTGTTAATGCCGTTTATGGCATTGTTGATTCCATAAAGGGCATTAATGGAATCAGAAATATTGCATTGATAATGCCATTAATGGCACTGTTAATTCCATAAATGGAATTTTCAATGCCACAAATAGAATTTTTAATGCCACAAATGGAATTTTTAATGCCACAAATGGAATTCTTAATGCCACAAATGGCATTAATGGCATCATAAATGCCATAAATAGCCCTATTTCATTTAAAAACCATCCCTTACATGTTTTTACCATAAAATTACGTGTTTTTACCAATTGATGGTAAAAACACGTACGTTTTTAGTAAAAACACGTAAGCTCTTATGTGTTTTGACCAATACCCAAAAATAATTACCTTAAAACTACAAAAATGCCATAAATAGGCATAAAACTTGGTTTAACGTAAAACCAATGAATAAACATGTGAAATAAATTACACCATTGGATTTCCCATGGTAAAATACATGTATAACATTTTTATGGCATATCTCTAAAGTCAATATTTAATGAGTTATAAGTAATAATACCTTATAAAAAACATGAATCCTTAATTATTTCACATACCAATGAATCAACATGTGAAATAAATTGTACCATTGCATTCTCCATAATAATCTACACATAAAACAACTGAGAAGCTAATCTCCAAAGTCAACACTTGAGGAGTTAAGCTGAATATATGCACTTTTTGGTCAACACATATATTCAAGGACTTTAGCTAATATCTTTTGAAATATACATGATGGAGTGATTAACCAAAAATAAAGTCACCACATAATTATTTGAGGAATACAGAAATGAAATTTATTTCACAAGTTATAAACAAGGTTAAAACCTGTAATGGATTATTGATTAAAATCAATAGAGCTGTTGACCACTCTGTTGTGAAAGTGGTCCGAACTTAAAAGAAAGTAGACAGTTGATTTCTACTAGTTCATTCGTGAAGAATGATGTATTTTTTATTACAATACTCAAGGTATAACCCCTTGAAATCATGGTTTGAAGTTTAAAATATTAAATTTCAACAGAAAAGATGAGTTACAAGAAAAATCATCAAAAATACAGTTTTAATGATGTAATGGAATGCTCTTGGAAGTGCCATAAACACTTGCCAAGCTATCAAATTCCACTCTCAGAATAGCTTTAGCGTGTATAACTTGGAAGTTATTAATGATCAAAGTTTAAGCTTAAATTTGATCATTTAAGGTCACTCACTGTAATCTTATTTTAAGTTTAACAATCATATAATTGATAAAACTGGTGACTACTATTAGAATATGATTAATACTAATAAAATCCACAAATTTTAGGCTTCTGCCAAGCCTATGATGTCAGAAAACCTAGAGTTATAGTAATAACTCTAAATAATGGCATAATTATGAGGTAATATTGTTTGATCATGATGTAATCATCACCAAACCTTGAAACATTGATCAATTATAGTAGAAAGAATAAGTACACGTCTACTAGAAGCCTTCTGGACTCTAGGAGGGAGGTATTTGCTATGAATAGAGCTCCTTTTGCTCTGTTTTCCCCTCAGACACTTACAAAATATTAAATCATTAAAAAAAAGGTAATTTGTTTATTCTTTATATATAAAAACTTTATATTATTAAATACCAAAGGTAATCTTATTTCAATAATTATCTCTGATGTGATTATTGCAATTATTTAATTGTTTTGTTTAAATTTCTCTTAAAAACCTCTATTCCACGTAAAATCAAGAAAAATTGTAATTTCTCTTAAATTTTATTGTAACTACAATTTAATTAAGTTGTATTTACATTTTTTTGGCGTAAAATTATTCAAAATTATTATATTAAGCCTTCAAAGTAGGTTATGTCTCTTATTATAATACTTTTTTCTCTATTATTACTTTAATAATTCTATAATTGATATAAATAGTATTTATATTAATTTATAACTTTAATATTAGTAATATTATTGTTATTAATTTTTTTTTATTGATAAAAACATATCTTTTACGCCTTTATTATTTGTTGGTAACAATAATAAAGTGCTTTTAAATATATTAATTATCTTATATTAATATATTTACTTATTATATTATTTTTTAATGATATAAGTTATATTATTCCATTTATTTAATGATATAATTATTTTTATGCCATAATTAGAATAATTCTTTATTATTATAATTATTTTTATCTTATTTATTTCATTTATAAGGACATTCATAGTACAATAAGTAAAATATTAGTAATTTTTACTTATTGTTTCATAGTCAAACCTTACATTTGGGGGCCTGGCCATGATATTTACTCTAAAAGACCTTTAATAATATTAGAATTGGGTTTATCCAATAATAAATTACAATTATAATCATAAAATTATATAATAATTCTATATTTATTGATTTTAAATACTATTGAGGCATTTGGAAAGCAATTGTTCTGTCTTACACATGGTTTTTCACATCCTTAGACTTGCAAGAACTTTCTTTGAGTGACTCTAGTAGCTAAAAAAGATAATTTATAAATTAAAAAGAATTTTATAAAAGAATCATGTTCATTTTTTTATTTTATTCTTTAAAAATAAAAATATAAAAAACAAAAAGATTATAAATAAAAACCAATAAAAAAAGTTATTTTTTATTCATTTTAATTTCATTTCTTTATTTATTTTCATTTTTATGATATAAAAGCAATTTTTATGTGGAAAATTGCCATATATTACCAAAAATAACACTTTTTATATAAAAGACTTATATTTATTTGTCTTTTTTAGTGTTTGAAGACAATCCAATAGAGGACAACCAAACCACTGTTTAAAGATTGGTGGAAGAAGCTTGTCAAAGTTCTCCAACACCAATAATCACTAAGAAAAAGAAAGCTAAGAAATTAGACTTTCCAGGACCCACTATTCAGGACTCTGAAGGTGAGTACCTCATTTATAAATTTCCCTAAGAGAATTCCTGTTCTAAAATTCTCTTATTTCTTATTTTTCTTAAAATATGACTAGCAGAAGAGGCTCCCAATACTCCATCCAATCAGATCGAACTGGAATCAGAGGTAGAGTTGATTCCTCAAAAGGGAAAAGGCAGGGAAATATCCCCAGTGGAACAGAATCCACACAAGGAAGTGCCTTATCCCAAAGGCAAGTCCCAGAAATGCCCATCATATCTGAACCAGAGTTAGAACTAAGTATGAGTGACTCAAACAGGTACAAATCACATTCAGAGGGCTCAAATAGACATTTACATGAGCCAGTACAAACAGTACTACACAGTGTACAAGGACAAAGATTGGGAAATGTTGCCCCAAATACACCAAGGAGTGATGAACTCCTGACATATCCTGAAAAAGTTCCTCAAAGAGGAGGAAATAGTGAGATACTCCAATGGATTGAATCCACTATCATCCAAACCTCAAATCAAAAAGATAAAGGAGTACCATGCCAAAAAGAAGGAGGCAACTAAGGAAGAAGCCCCAGTAGCTTCTACCAGAAAGCCCCAAGTCAACCCACTTCCCCAAGAAGGGAAGAAGAACAAGAAAAATAATTGCAGAAAACCATATTCCCCAAGCTACAGGATTCCAAAAATCCAAAAGGATTCCATGGACAATGTATTCAACATGGCCAGAACCTTGATGGAATTCAAGGACAAGGAAGAACACAAAATGAGACAACCTCATTTCCCAAAGAAATAACCTTGTCCAAAGATGTTGTAAATACTTTAACAGAAGTTAGAAATAGTATATTACTTCTAAAAGAAATTAAAAACAATTTATTATCATTACAAGAAATAAACGACAACTTATCTTCTCTAACCAAAATTGTTGTACAAAATAAAAAAGAAATTGACAACATTGAGTTTATTGTTAAAAATAATAAACCAAAGATTTTGATTGATAACACTCAAAAATTAATACAAGGACAACAGGAATTGTATAAATACATAAAAGATATCAAAGATAAAACTTTGACAATCCATTATGACGTGAGTATTGACAATCTTACAGAAAAATTAAACAAACTAAGTATTTATATAGAAGAATTTGAAGAAAAGACCTCATCACAGCAAAAATTACTTTTGGACCATGTGGAAAAGAGTGATGAAGCAAGAATGCATCTGAAGGATGACATTCAAAGTTAAATAAGGCTTATTACTGAAAAAATGGATAAAATTAATGAGGCTAACTCCAATATGCCAAAGCTATCCACCCCATTTTCTCACATAAGAGTCCCTTTTAAACCAAAAGAGGAACTAACAAATCCATTCATAACAGACTTAAGTCACCAAACAATAACCAAGTCTTAATGAAGGAAGCACCTCAATTGAAAGAATGGCCAACATTCACAGGAGAAGGTGAATATGACCACATGTCATTTATCAAGACAATTGACATGCTACAAGAAGATTATGCCATACCAGATGACTTAATTACTGCAAG
This sequence comes from Austropuccinia psidii, assembly GCA_023105745.1. Classification (NCBI taxonomy): domain Eukaryota; kingdom Fungi; phylum Basidiomycota; class Pucciniomycetes; order Pucciniales; family Sphaerophragmiaceae; genus Austropuccinia; species Austropuccinia psidii. The sequence goes on along the minus strand of JALGQZ010000009.1, from coordinate 38,184,236 downwards.
ATTACATTCATTGTTTGAAAAATCTTAAAAAAAGATGGTATTATGGCATAAGAAAAACAAATGGCAAAAACACCTGGTCTTGGTGGAAACAAGAAATAATCACCAAGTGGGCTAATGATGCCTGGAGGTACAAGATAGAGAATGCATTTGAAACTTCTTTCTTTAACCCAGACAAAGACAAACCTTTAACTTGGTTCTTAAAACAAGTTGAAAGACTCAATACATTGTACCGAGAAATGTCACAAAAGATGGTGCACATGAAAATACTTAAGAAATGTGGAGGAGAGCTAGAACATGCCCTAAGAAGTAGGTGTATTGAACCATGCTCCACAGAAGAGTATATCAATGCACTAGAGGACATAGTGACAAGAACAAAAATTGGCAGAACTTGGAAGAAATTGGACATTAAAAGTCCAAATAAGCCATTTATCAAAAAAGATAAATCAAAAGAAACTTTCAAGCCCAATAAATCCAACAATAATGAGCAAAGAAAATGCCATAAAGGTGGAGGTATTAGACACTTAGCCAATAACTTCCTCAAAAAGGCAAATATTAATGAAATTGTGGAAACAGAAAACCAAAATGACAAAGAGGAGGAATCTGACTCTGAAAAAGAAACAGAAGAGTCAGAAAGCTCTGAAAGTGATGAAATTATTATAATTAATGCACAAATTAATAATATTGATATGTTTTATGAAGTACTAGATGTTAACTCAAACTTACCACAATTTGGAACATCTGACACAAACCTGACAAATATACAATGTAAGATTTGACTATGAAACTGATGCTAATATTACTATTAATCAACAGTACTATGTCTGTTCTTATGAAATATAATAATAAAAAAATTATTATAACCACAATTAAATAATTATAAAATTATTTCTTTCACGTGTTATACACTACTAGTGATTATAACAGTGAGCAGTAATTGTCTACTAGAATCAATTACAAGAAGAATTTAATAATAAAGACTTCTTTATTAAAATAATAAAATTATTTTAATATATAATTATCTTTTACAAGAATAATTATCAAGATAATTCTTGAAGAAAACTATTACTAGAGAAAAACTTTAAGAATTAAGAATAAATGACTCACTAATACTCCAAAGAACTTATTGATAGATAAGAGTAGAGAAATTTGACATGGAATTGTGGATTTAAGGGATCAAAAGGATTTATAACAGTATTACAACAATATATAGTTGGATTCTATGATTTCACGCCTTTCTGGATGATTTTGAAAGATTTAAAACACTTAAGAATAGCTTTAACTAATACTTACTTCTTGGTAATAATGATTTAATAAATTGATAAGATGATGATACGGGTAAAACAGCAAGAAGAGGCTTCTTTTAAGTCAACAACAGCTCACAGAGGCGTGCCATGGAGCAAACTGAAAAACAAGCAAGTGAGAAAACAATAGACCTTTTTGGATTAATGATTGCATCATCTGTTGTCACGTAAGATTATCATGATTACTTAATTGATGCTTTTACGTGACTACCAACCCCAATATGGTTAAGAATAAAAGGAGTAACAGCAGTAAATCTTCTTTTATTCTAAAATAATCATTTATTTCTCAAAGTTATCAATGTTATTGCCAATTTCATCACAGGTTTTAATTACTGTCAATTTTTGAAGAGTCAGTGTTTCACGTAGAATGGTCAAAAATGGACTGTAAGTAAAATTTTTAATTTTACTAGTAAAGCTGTAATTATTTTTGGTTGTACCATAGATAATATAGTTCTTCATTGGTCCTGAAAGTTTCAGAAAGATTCATTAAGAATTGTATTTTTAATGAATTTTTGAAGTTTTTACCTCATTTCTACGTAGAATTGCAAATAGCAGTATTTTGCTGGTTGCTATGAGGTAAATCAATGAATATTGATCCCAAAAGGGTTTAATTACTCTTTTAGGGTCTAGTCATGGAAAGTCATCAAGAATTGACGTGGTTACAGGAGTCTAAGTAGCTCATTACCTCCTTGGCACGTCAAAATAGCAGGTTATTTGCTATTTTCTTGTGATTACAGTAGGTGTAACTTGGTAACCAAGTTCCCAAAGAGTTTTAGTTTACCAATTGGGCCAAGATGAGCCATGGATCCATGCTCTGGAGCTATCCACGCCTCTGAGGCCTCAGAAGTTGGGTACCCTGGCTCTCTTTAATGTCTTTTGTCCCCCTTGCCTAATTTTTACGTCAAAATAGTAATTTAAGCTTAAAGTGAGATATCCACTATGGGTGTACCAAAAGTTCATGTAAGAATACCATGATATTAAGTGCCCAAAACATGCATAACACTATTCTTAGTGTATATGTAACATGGGATTTCTCACTTTCCCATTATTTTGGCTAAAAATCAAGAAAAACAAAAATTTTCACGGATCTTTTATGTGGTATTAATGATGTGGTATTGAAGTATTTTCCATTTTACCACCTTAAATACTTAAATTGAGCTTATTCACTCTATGGAGCTACCCTAGGTGACTTTTTGTGTAGAATCCAAATCTGGTCTTAAATCCATGGATTTACTTACTCAATAAAACGTTATTCATCTTTTCTGAAATTGAAAATGATGAATTTTGGATATATGCATGACTTATGAGTTATGCATAATTCAAAATTTCTTTTTAAGATAATTGTGGCCTATTTGGGTATGTAAAATATACCTCAAGGCTCACATTCCCTCCCACCAAAAAATAAAATTGTACTACAATTTTATTAGTGATAAAAGAATAAGGCCCCAAAGGGGGTTAATGTCCACTGTCCAACCTCTTTACATTACTCAGATCAAGTAATTTAAAGCACATTTATAGACATATTCAGGCTTGTGGCCTTCTTTCATGTCTAAATCTTCTTAAGAGTTTATCTGAGTCAGGTATTTCTGATTCTGCCATCCATTCATCTTCATGTACTGGATTTCTATATCTGACAAGATATTCTCTTTGATTTTTACCCCTAAGTCTCCTTTCTTTAATGACTTTCTTTATATTTTTGTCTTCATTCTGTTCCACAGGTGGTACAGTTAAAGGAGTTGGGTTTCTTAAAGGAAACAATTCTTTATCAGCTGGTTGATAAGGTTTTATCAAGCTTACTGGAAATGTGGGGTGTTTATTTTCTAATTCACCACTCAATTCCACTTGAACAGCATTGGTTCCATGTAAAGCAACAATAACAAAAGGTCCTACATAAGAATCTTTAAGTTTCTTTGGGCCTTTGATATTATTAAAATTCAAGGTTGAAACTAGAACTAAGTCCCCTACTTTGAAGTCTGGTACTTTATGACTCTTGTCCCACTTCTGTTTTGCATAATCAAAAGCATCATACATACTTTGTTTTGCATGGTGTTTTACTTTATCAAGCATTAATTTGAAGCTGGAAGCTGTAGGATAAATGTCAATCAAGTCTTTCCTCAGTGTGTCTGCTGGGAGTCTTGGATTCCATCCCTTTTCTAACATAGCAGGAGTTTGTCCTGTGGAAGAATGGACTGATGTCTTGTATGCCAATTCTAATGCAGGTATCAGAGTGCACCAGTCATGGGTAAAGCCATCTGAGTCTTTGAAGTCTAATCCATAAGCACAAAATCTTCTGATCATGTCTTCTAAAGTTTGAATCATCCTCTCTGATAGCCCATCTGTTTGAGGGTGATATGCTGTAGAGAATGATAACTTAGTCCCAAACAATCTATGCAGATTGGTCCAAAGTGCAGATGTGAACTTGGGGTCTCTGTCACTTATGATATTCTTAAATAACGCTGTATGAGAAATAACTCTACTCCATAAAAGAAGAGCTGTATCCATAGCAGTGTCATCTTTATGACATGGTAAGAATATGGGAGTTTTGCTATATCTGTCTACAATGACTAAACAACAATTATAGCTTTTGTCACCACTTGGAGGAAGTGCTGTGACCCAATCCATGTGAGCAACTTCCCATGGGGATTTTGGTTCTTGAATATGGATCATAAGTCCAAATTTCTTGCCTGTACTCCTGTTTGCTTTTTGGCATCTGTCACAGGTATGGAAATATTCAATGGTTTCTTTTCTCCAAGATGGCCACCATGCACAATTCTTCACTTTTTCAAGTGTTCTGTCTTCTGACAGGTGTCCAGAGTAGATACTATCATGACATTAATGAAGAATGGTATTGATAAGTAATATACTGCACAATGTCATAACACAAGAATGTTTTGTTCTGTGGTAAATGATTCCATCAAACAAGTGAAATCTTCCTTCAGAATAGGAATTTCTCCAAGCTTCATCAAGTGCATTAGCTAAAGATGTATCTTTGCAGTCTTTATCCAATAAGGAAGTCAAGATATGGCAAGTCTTGTGTTGTTTATAAGATTCTCTGACCTCCTCAATGAATTCAGTCCCAATATCAGTTATGTTAATTCCTTCAATTGGAATCTGTGGTTCAGCTTCCAAAGGTACATAAGATGGGTTATCAGGAGTGTTGGCTAAAGCCCATCTACTAAGTCCATCAGCATTCTTGTGAATGTTTCCTGCTTTATGAACTATAGTCATGTTTCCTCTATATTCTTGAATGGCTATTTGCCATCTCAACATATGTCTGTTGGGAGTTTTCATGTTAAGAAGTGATTTTACGGCATTACAGTCAGTTATCACTTCAAAAACACTGCCATCAAGATAATAGTGTAGTTTCTCAAGTGCCCATACCAAACATAAGCACTCCATTTGGCTTGCACCATATCTGGCTTCTGTTGGTTTGATTTGTCTTGAGATATAACAAACTGGTCCTTCTGTAGGTTTGTCATCAATAATTTGGACTTGATGTAGGGCTGCCCCTAATCCATCTCCACATGCATCAATGTACAACTTAAAAGGAATATTCCAGTCAGGCATGAGGAGTAAAGGTGCTTCTGTAAGGGCTTTCCTTATCTTCTCATAAGCTTTAATTCTCTCTTGTGTCATCTCAAATACAGTCTGTTGATCACAGATTCTATAAAGTGACTTGGCTAGAATTGCAAAGTCTTTCAGGTGTTGCCTATAGTAACTGGCAAACCCAAGAAAAGACATCATTTCTTTATAATTCTGGGGTATTGGTTTAAGTAACACTGCTGCTACTTTGTTTTTGTCAATACCCAAGCTTAAACCAGAAACAATATGTCCTAATGCTTTGAGTTCTTCAAAACCAAAATTGCATTTCTTAAGTGAAATTTTCATGTTCACTTCTGCAACTTTATGAAGTACTCTTGCAAGTCTTTCAAGGTGCAAAGACCATGAATCTGGACATATGATAATATCATCAATATAAATGATAAGCCATCCTTCAGACAATTCTGTAGGAAAGATGGTGTTCATCAGCCTTTGATAACGGGCTGGAGCATTTTTAATGCCAAATGGCATTCTAAGATACTCAAAAATACCACAGTGAGTGATAATTCTAAGTAATTTCTTAGCTTTGGGCGTCAAAACATCTTGATGGAAGCCTTTCAATGCATCCATTGATGTTATATACTTGGCTTTAGACAATTGAGTCAAGGTTTCTTGAATTCTAGGTATTGGATACCTATCTGGAACTGTGTAGGTATTCAATGCTCTGAAGTCTCCAACCATTCTTGACTTATCATTATGCCATGCAATAATAACAGGTGTTGTCACTTCAACTTCCTCATTATGGCCTACTTTCCTTAGCACACCAAGTTGGATCAACTCTTGGATATGTTTTTCCAAGGCTTCTCTAGCTCTGGGACTGGCTGGATAAGCTGGTCTTCTAAGTACTGGAGGGTATGGTCTGTCAATATTAAGAGTAATATCAACTTCATGTCCCCTTATAGCGCCAAAAGGTTCATTATCAGAGGCAAATGCATTTTTATATGTGTATAACACATTAATAAGCTCATTCCTCATCTTTGGTGACAATGATTGATTAATTTGTGCTTCAACAAGTTGATTAGTCACAAATTCATCTTTGTAAGTATCCTTGACAGAAGATACCACAGATATCTGTTTTGGCATATTGGAGAAAGCAAATTTTTGTCTCTTGTTATCTCCAATTGTGAAATATCTGTCTTTATGGTTATTTATATCAATACCATAAATATTTAAGTAATCATTTCCAAGAATGATGTGCTGAGATGTACAATTATCCATTACTACAATCTCAGTTTTCATCCTTACACTTCCTGCTGGATGTGGGAATACAATATTAGTGTCCAATATGCCCAGGGGGTACATATTGTTACTGGCACTACTGAATTGTACACCTTCTATTGGTAATAGATGGTTTTTCCATTCAGGAAGTATAATTTGGAGATAATCTTTGCCCACACAAGTGCAAAATGCCCCTGTATCCAAATTTACTTTGGCTTCAATATCACTCATCAGAACTGATGTGATACAGGATGCCCCAGAAGTATAACCCTTTCCTCTAGCAGGTTTTGTTTTACACATTCTGGCATCTTGGATATTGATCAGGTTGCAGCAATCCTCACTGTACTGTGCAAGTGGGTATGGACTTCTGTGACCTCAAAGAAAGCTGTAATGTTCTCAATGGGATAGTCCTCTACTGGTGTATCCTCAGAGGCTACAGAATCTTGATCAGACTCCTCTTTCTCTTCAGTACACTGAATTTCTTCAATGACTTGAACTTCATTGTTCTTTGTCTTCTTAGGACAAGTGTTGGCTAAATGTGAAGTACTTCCACATTTATGACACTTCAAGACAGGTCTTTCTGGTCTTCTTTCCTCTCTAGGAATCTTTGAGACTATTTTGGACTCTATTGGGTTTTTAATCCAAGTCTTACCAATTCTTGTCCTGGTAATGATATCTTCCATAGCATTAATGTAGTCCTCTGTTGAACAAGGTTCCACACATCTGCTTTTGATAGCATGTTCCAGTTCTCCTCCACACTTTCTTAATATTTTCATATTAATCATAGTGTCAGACATATCTGGGTGTAAAGCAGATAGTCTGTCTTTTTGTTTGAAGAACCAAGTAAGTGGTTTGTCTTTTTCTGAGTTAAAAATGGCACTTTCAAAAGCATTTTCCATTTTAAACCTCCAAGAATTATTAGCCCATTTGGTAATCACTTCAGAGTTCCACCAAGACCAGTCATGTTTACCATGATCAATCCTCACTTTGTAATACCATTTTTTTACAGTTTTGGTAAACAAACAGTGTAATTTTCCCACTATGATTTCATCAGGTATATTAAAGTCTTCTTGCAAGATATCAATAGTCCTGATGAATTCAATATGGTTGTATTCTCCTTCACCAGAGAATGTTGGCCATTCTTCTATTTTGGGAATATCTCTTGCAGAGTAGGCATTTTCTCCTAAGAATGGTGTAAGACTTTCTTTAACAGAGAGTTTTTCTTCAGTTAAAGGTGTAGAATGTCTTGGCATATGTGGTTCATGATTCTTATGAATTTGTTCCACACTTGCAATTATCTCATTCTTCAACTTTTGCCTTTCACTGTCACTTTTTGCTAAATGTATAGCAAATTGATTGGTGTTCTTAACTATTTGTAAGACATGGTCTTCAAGAGTTTTAAGTCTATCATTTACTTTAAAAATGGAAAGATCTTCTGTGTCATTATTCTGAGTTTGACATTGGTTCTCAATTCTTTCACAAGCATTGCTAATTGACTCAAGGGTGACATTTGTCAATTGATGCCAATCAGAGTGTTGTTTATCATTTTTCTTTAAATCATTGATGTCTAATGTAATTTGCTTCAACTTTGACTCAAGTTTGCCAATTTCTACACTAATACTTCTATGTACATCATTTATTTGCGTGGAAAATTCCTGTTCATCCTTTCCTGCTCCTTGGCTGTGAATTCCATAAGAGATCTGGCCATATTGAAGACACTGTCCACGGCTGAAGGCTCCAATTTGGGGATCCTGTACCCTTGTGGGTAAGGTCTGTGCCAATTGGCTTTGCCTTTGCCCTTGCCTTGATGGCTCTTGGGACCTTTCTGTTTCTTTTGAGGTCCTTTGGGATTGTCCTTGGATGCTTCTGGAGCTGGTTTGGAGCTGGTAGATGCCACTGGTGCCTCTGTCTCCAAAGCTGGAGTCATTTCCAATTCTTTCTTCTGGTCTATGGATAAAAGACTTTGGTTCTTCAACAAATTCTTTATCTTTTTGACCTTGTCTTTGCAAGACAGGGGGCTCCATCCTCCTAAGAGTTCTATGGTCTTCTCCTGACCCAGAAAGCTCTTGATGTGTAAGTAAGAGTTCATGGCCCCCTGCCAAAGGCTTGGGCAGATTTCCCACTCCTCTTCCTTGGCTGCTCTGAACCAGTTTTTGTACTGGCATTGATATATTTCTATTGCTGCCACCTGAAAGTGGTTCAGCCCTGGAAATATTACCATAAATCAGTTCAGGCTCAGAATTCACTTCAAAATCTGTTGATACAGACCTTGGGGAATGGGGGGCAACTCTGGCATCCTCCAGATGTGTCTTTCTTGTGGAAGATTTGGCACTTCTGGATTTGGCCTTGCCTCTTCCTTCTGCACATCCATCTGGTTGGACTGAATAGTTGCTTCCATTTCTGGTATGCACCATTTTCACGTCAATTTAAAGATAAAAGGTGAAAATATAAGATAAAATACACACCTTTTGGTGGTAATTTAGCTTTTTCTGAGTTGAATAAGGTGCCTCTTTTAGAAATCTGCACCTCAATACTGTCTTCAGATTCTGCTTCTGAAGATTCAGGACTATTGATGTATCTTTTACTGAGTCTGTTACCAGCTGCACAGTATTTGATTAAAGACACTTAAAGAGAAAAAAATATGATAAAAGAAATTATTTTTGTGTTTTAAGATATTTTTAAAAGATTTTTTATATTCTTTATTATTTTTTAATATTAAAAAAATTATTCTTTTTAAAGAAAAAAATTAAAATTTAAGATTTTGAATGAAAATTAATTCAGAGTAACTCAAAGAATAATTTTATAAGTTTTTGGAGGTGAAAAAGCCACGTGTAAAACAGTATAAAATTAAACCAAATTCCTCAATGAAAAAGATTTCCAAAACAATTTCAAAAATAAGAATTATTTTGACTTTAAAATGAAAGAAAAAAATATTAAATTAATATATTTTAGAGCTTAAAAATATATTAATTAAGGGTACAAGGTTCAAAAAAACACGGCCAGGCCCCCAAATGTAAGATTTGACTATGAAACTGATGATAATATTACTATTAATCAACAGTACTATGTCTGTTCTTATGAAATATAATAATAAAAAAGTTATTATAACCACAATTAAATAATTATAAAATTATTTCTTTCACGTGTTATACACTACTAGTGATTATAACAGTGAGCAGTAATTGTCTACTAGAATCAATTACAAGAAGAATTTAATAATAAAGACTTCTTTATTAAAATAATAAAATTATTTTAATATATAATTATCTTTTACAAGAATAATTATCAAGATAATTCTTGAAGAAAACTATTACTAGAGAAAAACTTTAAGAATTAAGAATAAATGCCTCACTAATACTCCAAAGAACTTATTGATAGATAAGAGTAGAGAAATTTGACGTGGAATTGTGGATTTAAGGGATCAAAAGGATTTATAACAGTATTACAACAATATATAGTTGGATTCTATGATTTCACGTCTTTCTGGATGATTTTGAAAGATTTAAAACACTTAAGAATAGCTTTAACTAATACTTACTTGTTGGTAATAATGATTTAATAAATTGATAAGATGATGATACGGAAAAAACAGCAAGAAGAGGCTTCTTTTAAGTCAACAACAGCTCACAGAGGCGTGCCATTGAGCAAACTGAAAAACAAGTGAGTGAGAAAACAATAAACCTTTTTGGATTAATGATTGCATCATCTGTTGTCACGTAAGATTATCATAATTACTTAATTGATGCTTTTATGTGACTACCAACCCCAATATGGTTAAGAATAAAAAGAGTAACAGCAGTAAATCTTCTTTTATTCTAAAATAATCATTTATTTCTCAAAGTTATCAATGTTATTGCCAATTTCATCACAGGTTTTAATTACTGTGAATTTTTGAGGATTCAGTGTTTCACGTAGAATGGTCAAAAATGGACTGTAAGTAAAATTTTTAATTTTACTAGTAAAACTGTAGTTCTTTTTGGTTGTACCATAGATAATACGGTTCCTCATTGGTCCTGAAAGTTTCAGAAAGATTCATTAAGAATTGTATTTTTAATGAATTTTTGAAGTTTTTACCTCATTTCTACATAGAATTGCAAATAGCAGTATTTTGCTGGTTGCTATGAGGTAAATCAATTAATATGGATCCCAAAAGGGTTTAATTACTCTTTTAGGGTCTAGTCATGGAAAGTCATCAAGAATTGACGTGGTTACAGGAGTCTAAGTAGCTCATTACCTCCTTGGCATGTCAAAATAGCAGGTTATTTGCTATTTTCTTGTGATTACAGTAGGTGTAACTTGGTAACCAAGTTCCCAAAGAGTTTTAGTTTACCAATTGGGCCAAGATGAGCCATGGATCCATTCTCTGGAGCTATCCACGCCTCTGAGGCCTCAGAAGTTGGGTACCCTGGCTCTCTTTGATGTCTTTTGTCCCCCTTGCCTAATTTTTACGTCAAAATAGTAATTTAAGCTTAAAGTGAGATATCCACTATGGGTGTACCAAAAGTTCATGTAAGAATACCATGATATTAAGTGCTCAAAACATGCATAACACTATTCTTAGTGTATATGTAACATGGGATTTCTCACTTTCCCATTATTTTGGCTAAAAATCAAGAAAAACAAAAATTTTCACGGATCTTTTATGTGGTATTAATGATGTGGTATTGAAGTATTTTCCATTTTACCACCTTAAATACTTAAAGTTAGCTTATTCACTCTATGGAGCTACCCTAGGTGAATTTTTGTGTAGAATCCAAATCTGGTCTTAAATCCATGGATTTACTTACTCAATAAAAAGTTAGTCATCTTTTCTGAAATTGAAAATGATGAATTTTGGATATATGCATGACTTATGAGTTATGCATAATTCAAAATTTTTTTTTAAGATAATTGTGGCCTATTTGGGTATTTAAAATATACCTCAAGGCTCACATACAAGATGCCAAAATGTATAGAAACAAACCTGCAAATGGAATGGGATATACAGCTGGAAAATCAAGTATAAGTATTGTTATGGTTGATAACCAAGAAGGAAAAGTGAACTTGGATAAAGGAGCATATTGTACCTGTGTTGGTAAAAGTTATTTAAGAACCATTGTTCCAGATTGGCAAGAAAAACTTATGCCAATACAAGGTGTCAAATTTAGTAGTGCAAGTGAGAGCATGAAGCCCCTTGGAATAATTGATTTAACACTAATTTTTCCTCAACCCTCACAATATGTCAGAATTAAAGTAGATTTTGTAGTAATAGACAACTGTACTAGTAATCACTTCATACTTGCAAATGACTACTTGTCAATTTATGGTATAGATATCTCTAACCAAAAAGATAGATATTTTACATAGGAGACAACAAAAGACAAAAGTTTGGCTTCTTAAATAACCAAAAACAAATCACAGCTATTAAGAATGAAGAGAAAAGTCCAGAAAAGGAACTTTTCATATCTGAACAACTCAAAGAGGCAGAATTCAATCAAGAATTAACAGAAAAAATGAAAGAAAAATTGATTGATCTCTTATTTAAGTACAAAAATGCCTTTGCAGCTGACAAAGAACCACTAAGTGCCATAATTGGGCATGAGGTGGATATAATTCTTAATGTGGAAAAGCCTTACCCACCTTTACTAAGTAGACCTTCTTACCCAGCTAGTCAAAGGGCTAGAGAATCCTTGGAGGTACACATTAAAGAATTAATGGAGTATTAAGAAAAGTAGGACATAATGAACAGGTAGAGGTCACTACACCTGTCATTATAGCTTGGCATAATGGAAAATCAAGAATTTTAGGAGACTTCAGAGCCCCAAACACCTATACCATTCCAGACAGATGTCCAATACCCAGAATCCATGAGACATTGAAACAATTGTCACAAGCTAAGTTCATCACAGCCATGGATGCTCTAAAGGGTTTTCATCAACATGTCTTAACAGACAATGCCAAGAGACTACTAAAAATAATAGTCCACAGTAGAATTTCTGAATACCTAAGAATTCCATTTGGTATAAAGAATGCACCTTCCCATTATCAAAGAATGATGAATACCATATTTCCTCAAGAATTATCAGAAGGATGGTTAATTATCTATATTGATGATATCATAGTTTTCTCAGAAACTTGGGAAAATCACCTTACAAGACTAGAAAGGGTACTACAAAAAATAGTGCAAGTGAATATGAAAGTTTCCTTGAAAAGGTGTCATTTTGCATATAGTGTAGTAAAAGCACTAGGACATGTTGTATCTGGACTTAGTCAAGGCATAGACAAGAATAAAGTAGCAGAAGTACTACTTAAGCCAATGCCTCAAACCAAAAAAGAAATGCAATCATTTCTAGGATTTGCTGGTTACTATAGACAGCATATAAAGGAATTTGCAAAAATTTCCAAATCCTTGTATAAACCATTTGATCAACAAAAAGTCTATGAAATGACAGAAGAAAGAGTCAAGGCATATGAAGAATTGAAAAATTCCTCAACAAATGCCCCATTTCTTCTAATGCCAGATTGGAAACTACCCTTAAAACTTTACATTGATGCTTGTGGAGCAGGACTAGGTGCTGCACTACACCAGACACAAATTATCAATGATAAACCAGTGGAAGGACAAATTTGTTTTATTTCAAGACGGATAAAGCCAACAGAAGAGAGATATGGAGCAAGCCAAATGGAATTCCTCTGCTTAGTGTGGGGTTTAGAAAAATTACATTGTTACTTAGATGGAACAGTATTGATTACAGACTGTAATGCTGTAAAATCTCTATTAAATATGAAAACTCCAAATAGACATATGCTGAGATGGCAAATCACTATCCATGAATATAGAGAAAATATGACTATTGCTCAGAAATCTGGTAATATTCATAAAAATGCAGATGGTCTTAGCAGATGGGCTCTAGCAAATACCCCTGACAATCCAGAATGGGTACCACAGGAAGAGCACCCTATAGAAGGAATATGTGTTACAGACATTGGCACAGAATTCTTTAACCAAGTTAAAGAAAGCTATAAGATAGACAAGAATTGCCATATCTTAAGCCAACTTCTAATGAAAGACTGCAAAGATCCATCACTTTCATCAAAATTAGATGAAACATGGAAAAAGGCATATGATGAAGGAAGATTCCACCTCCTTGATGGAATCCTTTACCATAGAACAAAACACACATGTGTTATGGCCTTAACAGATAGAACCCTGATAAACACTATCTTACATGAGTGTCATGATAGTGTTGCAGCTGGACATCTTTCAGAAGACAGAACACTAGAAAGGGTGAAAACCTGCTCTTTGTGGTCAAATTGGAAGAAAGATGTTGCAGAATACTGCCAAACCTGTGACAGATGTCAAAAAGAGAACAGAGCCACAGGGAAGCAATTTGGAATGATGATCCAAATACAAGAACCAAAATCCCCTTGGGAAATAGTTCATATGGCTTGGGTAAAAGCATTACCTCCAGGAGGAGGCAGAAGCTATAATGCATGCCTATTATCAGTTGACAGGTATAACAAAACTCCCATGTTCCTACCATGTCACAAAGATGACACAGCTATGAACACAGCCATAATGATATGGAATAGAGTAATTAGCCATACAGGCTTATTCCAGAATATTATAAGTGACAGAGACCCAAAATTCACTTCAGCATTATGGACAAATCTTCATAACTTGTTTGGGACAAAGTTATCATTATCAACAGCTTACCATCCTCAAACTGATGGTTTAGCAGAAAGAATGATACAAACCTTGGAGGACATGATCCGAAGATTCTGTGCTTATGGACTAGAATTCAAAGATTCTGATGGCTTTACCCATGATTGGTGTACACTAATACCAGCCCTTGAACTGGAATATAAAACATCAATCCATTCTTCCACTTGAAATACACCAGCAATGCTAGAAAAAGGTTGGAATCCAAGACTTCCTTATGATACCCTCAAAAAGGACTTAGTGGATATGCATCCAACAGCAAGCGGTTTCAAGATAATGCTTGACAAAGCAAGACACCATGCAAACAGATGTATGCAGGATACTTTCAAATATGCAAAAGAAAGATGGGATAAAAGTCATAACCACCTGACTTCGAAACAGGAGACTTGGTCATAGTATCAACCCTTATTTTCAATAAAATAAAAGGTCCAAAGTGTCAGGGTGAGTCTATATAGTAGCTATAAAATGTAGTTACAAGCTAGTATTATGACTGTGACACGTCAAAAAACAAATAAATTTAAATCTTCAGGTCCTACTGCTACATGGTAACAGTGGTGATGAGTCTGTTGAGGACCTGGGTTGCAATACTCTAATATCTTTGACTGTAAAGAAGTACTACAATAGTTATATTCTAATTATATCTTTAATGATAATTCTAAGGACACTACTGATTGATACCAGTTTTGTCACATAAGAATATGGATAATAAGATAAAGATGATGGGTTTTCAAGGAAAAAACCCTTCTTTTTATATCTTTCAAGACTGTCAAGAGTTATTAACTCTTCACGCGTCAGAGGAGTGAAAATCTTCACTCCAATTATCAGTCTGTGGTTCTGTATCATCAATTCTGACGTCAATAGAGGCAGAATTGTGGTTTTGGAACCACAAATGATCATTCTGGATCAATACAGGGTGAAAACACTTTTTACCTGCCACGTCAGCACTTGGATGACGTTTTTCTGGTGTCTGTATGATCAATAATGATGATTTTAGAGAGGTTATATCTTCATAAGTATATTATTTTAAGTATGAGAGCAATACTGTTTGATACAAGTTTGATACAGTCATGTATTGCTAGAAAAACCTTCCAATCAAGATATCTCAGTCAGTTCTTAAGATATCAAGAAACCAAGAGCACAGAATTGAAGGGCTTAATGAGCTCTTCAATTTGGTATGCTTCATGTTTACCCTTCTTTAAAATAGCAAAAGTTATAAGGGTTTTAAGTTTTTGGATGTATTTTTGTACATCAGTATGAGGCTTCAAAACCTTCCATACCAGATATCTTCTTCAATTTGGAAGATATCTGTATTCTGATGATACAGTCTTGTAGGGCTTGATTAGCTCTACAGTTTGGTATATTACACTTTACAGTTGTATGAGTGTATGCCAAAGATACAGGGGTTTGTTTACATTATTGTTTTCAGAATATCTGTATTTTGGTTGTTAAACCTTTGAACCAAGATCCCTCAGTCAATTTAAGAGATAAAGAGGGCTAAGGTGTCTCAAATTAAAGCTCTTGTTCAGATCTTTAATTTGGTTATACTTTTGTACAGTTTTGTACAAGCCCTCTTTGACTTTCAGGGGGGTCTTGGTTTTAAAATAAAGGTCATATGGTATCTCCAGTTGTAATGGTGTTACAGCAACATGGATGATACCATTGTGTAGCTCTCTATGTGAGCTTTAAGAAAAATACCATTTTGGTATAGAATAACTTAAATATGCATAAGCTAGATGAGAGGTGAAAATAAGGGTTTTGACTTGTTTATTCTCCTCTAGGTTTCCTTATTCTGTTTGAATAAGGTTGGTGTTTAATTTAAGAGGAGTTTTTTCCTCTTATTTATTACCTGTATTGACTATGTTTGTTCAATACTTGTCATACCATTATTTATGGTATGTTGGATGTCATGCTAGTGCTCTGTTTTGAGTCACAGGTTGACATACCCTCCCTCAAAAGAAGGCTCATCATTTATGAGACTCTTCAGCCCTTCTGGAGGCTCTGAATCTTCTAAGGTGTATTGGTCCATCTGGGATTTCTTTCTCAGTTAACCATTTATCTTTATCTGCTGGTTGATTCTTAAATCTAACCAGATATTGCCTGTTGTCCTTCACATTAATCCTTATTTTCCTGGCTTTAATGATCTTTTTCACTGGTCCAGGTGAGTCATCTTCCTCTACCAATCTTTCATGGGTGACTGTCTTCTTTCTGTCAGGGAATTTCTCCTCATCTGTTTGGTGATAAGGTTTGACCAGGCTCACAGGGAAAACTGGGTGTTTCCTAGAAAACTCTTTGGTCAGGTTGACTTCTACTGCATTCTTTACTATTAATTTAATAATGGTGAATGGTCCTATGAATGAGTCTCTCATCTTCTTGGCTCCTCTTAGATTGTTGAAGTTAAGAGTTGAGATTAGAACTTGGTCTCCTTATTTGAAATCAGGTTCTTGGTGACTTTTATCATATCTCTGTTTGTTGTATAATTTAGCTTCAGCCACACATTGTTCTGCTTTTTCACAGGCAGTTTTCCACATTGTGTGGAAGTCTTTAGCTGTGGGGTGTACTGAGAGGAGGTTCTTCTTCAAGTAGTCTACTGGAAGTAGTGGGTTCCATCCTTTCTCTAATGTGGCAGGGGTTTTTCCTGTCACTGAGTGTATACTTGTGTTGTATGCAAATTGTACAGCTGGTAGGAGGGTTACCCAGTCATGGGTATATCCCTCATTCTCTTTATATTCCATGCCATATGCACAAAATCTTCCAATGATGTCTTCTAATGTTTGAATCATTCTTTCTGCTAGACAATCTGTTTGTGGATGGTAAGCTGTGGAGAATGCTAGTTTGGTTCCCAGCATCTCATATAGATTAGTCCAAAATTCTGATGTGAATTTAGGGTCTCTGTCACTAATTATAATTCTTGGAACTCCACAGTTTTCTATCACATTGTTCCAGAACAATATGGCTGTGTCAATTTCTGTGTCCTCTTTGTGACAGGGGAGACATCTGACACTCTTGCTGTACCTGTCTACTACTACTAGGCATGCATTAAAGCTGTCTTTCCCTCCAGGGACCAGGCCTGTCACCCAATCCATGTTTATTATGTCCCAGGGGTGTTTGGGCTCCTCTATACTCTGGAGTAATCCATATCTTTTGCCATGACCTTTGTTGGCTTTTTGGCATCTGGTACAAGTGTTGATGTATTCACTCAAGTCTTGTTCCCACTTTGGCCACCAAGCTGTGCTAAAGACTCTTTCTTTAGTTCTTTCTTCACTCATATGTCCCATGTATGGGCAGTCATGGCATTCCTGTAGTATCAGGGAAATATGTTCTCTATTTATTATTACCAAGGCACTTGTTTGTTTTTCCCTATGGTATAGTAGATCATCTATCAGAAAAAATCTATTCTCTTTGAAGTTTTTGAGCCATGGCTCTTCCAATTGGCTCTCTAGTTCAGG
Organism: Austropuccinia psidii; assembly: GCA_023105745.1. Lineage (NCBI taxonomy): Eukaryota > Fungi > Basidiomycota > Pucciniomycetes > Pucciniales > Sphaerophragmiaceae > Austropuccinia > Austropuccinia psidii. The sequence continues at coordinate 38,166,969 of JALGQZ010000009.1, read as the reverse complement.
ACTCCTGTACTTTTGCTTTAATAGTTGTATCAATATACTACACTGTTTGTGTTTATTGTATGATGATTGTACTATACTAAAGAACTCTGTATTTAGATTAGAGGAACTGATTCCCAATATGTGTATCTCTTTGCTCTCCCCATAGCTCTGTGCTGGGTTTGATGGGTCATTCCCTAATGCCCAGTTTGATATTTTGAAGTTCTTTCTCCTATCTATCTTCATGCATTGTATTGGTATTTTGGCCCCATTTTCTGGGTCATATGCTGGATTCTCTTGGTCATTCTTGAGTGGCCACCTGCTGAGACCATCTGCATTAGTATGACTTTTCCCTTCTTTATAGATAATAGTCATATTCCCTCTGTATTCTTGTATGGCTATTTGCCACCTGAGCATGTGTCTGTTTGTTGTCTTCATGTTCAACAGTGATTTGAGGGCTGTGCAATCAGTAAAAACTTCAAATACTGCTCCTTCTAAGTAGTAATGGAGTTTTTCTAATGCCCATACCAAACAGAGACATTCTGTCTGAGTAGCTCCATATCTGGCTTCTGAGTCTTTCAGTTGTCTTGATATATAGCAAATTACTCCTTCTTTGGGTATTCCATCCACTAGTTGCCTCTGGTGTAGTGCTGCTCCTAGTCCTTGGCTACATGCTGCATCTATATATAGTTTTAATGGTATTTCAAAATCAGGCATCATTAGGACAGGTGCATTGGTCAATTCATATTTGATCTTCTCAAATGCATCTCTTCTTTCTTTGGTAATTTCAAAGACTACATCTTTTGAGCACAGCTTGTATAGGCTACTTGTGATGTGTGCAAAGTTTTTTATTTGGATCCTGTAGTAACTAGCAAAGCCCAAAAAAGATTGCATTTCTTTAATGTTCTTTGGTACTGGTTTCTTAAGTACTGCAGAAACTTTATTTTGGTCTATGGATAGACTTAAACCTGAAACTTTGTGTCCTAGGGCTAGCAGTTCTTGCTGTCCAAAGTTACATTTTTTAAGACATATTTTCATGTTGATTGGTGTACATTTTCCCAATATTTTATCAATTTTCCTCACATGGTCTTCCCATGTTTCTGAGTATATTATGATCTCATCAATGTATACTACCATCCACCCTTCCATTATTTCATCTTGAAATATGGTATCCATCATCCTCTGAAAATGGGCTGGTGCATTCTTAATGCCAAATGGCATTCTAGTATATTCATATATGCCCATATGGCATATAATTCTTAGCAATTTGATGGAATCTGGTTTCACCCCATTCTGGTGGAAGCCTTTCATGCAATCCATTTTTGTAATAAACTTGGCTTTTGCTAGCTTATCTAGTGCATGTGGTATCCTTGGGATGGGGTACCTATCTGCTTTGGTGTAATTATTCAAAGCCCTGAAGTCCCCACATAGTCTGTATTTACCATCATGCCAAGTTATAAGGACTGGTGTAGTGACTTCTACTATCTCATTGTGTCCTATTTTCCTTATGACCCCCATTTCTAGGAGTTTATTGATATGTTTCTCAATTTCTTTCCTAGTTTCCTTGCTGGCTGTGTATGGTGATCTCCTAAGCATAGGTGGATATGGTCTTTCTACATCCAGATATAATTCTATATCATGTCCTTTGATTTTTCCTAGTGGTTCATCTCCTATTGGAAAAGCTCCTCTATGCTTCCTCAATACTTTCAGTAAGCTTAGTTTCCTTTTACTGGTGAGTTGAGTTCCATATTGGGCTTCTTTGAATTCTTCCACTAGTTCTTTCAGGGTGTTATCATTTTTTATATGATTTATGTCAAAGGAAAATTTTTTGTCTTTGTTTGTACCTATGGTAAGATATCTATTTTTACTATTGCAAATGTCCATACCATACATTCTTTGGTACTCTGTACCTAGTAAGAATCCTTGTACATGTGCATTCTCTAGAACTACAAATTCAGGTTCTAGTCTGATATTTCCTTTTTGGTGTGGGATAATTATCTCTTTGATTATTGTCCCCAGTGAGTGCATTTTGCCTGATGCACCTTTAAAGTTTCTAGCTTTTGTTGGAATTATATCCTCTTCCCGTTTGGGGAAGTGTAGTTTTAAGTATTCTTTTGCCACTATGGAGCAACTTGCTCCTGTGTCAATGATCATTGGATGTTTACAGTTCTCAATGTAAACTGTCAATTTTGTAGGTGTTCCATGAATGAATCCCATCCCTCTATTTGGGGTTACCAGGAATGTTTGTGCATTCTGTGTGTGCTTACAGATCTCTTTGTCTGTTGTTATTTGTGGTATTCCTGAATCTAATTCAATGTCTTGTATGTCAAGTGAACTTTCTTCATTGCATTCCACTATGTATTATTCTATGGTATCAGGTTCACTTTGTGATTCTGCTCTCATACCACTTCCCATACTGTCAGAATCAGATTTGTCACCTGTTTTTTCTTCTTCTGATTCTTCATCAATTGCATATATTTTCTTTTTTGGTTTTGTGCAATTGTTGGCATAGTGGTCTGGTGATCCACAGTTGTGGAACACATATTTCTTTTTTGGGGTTTCTTTCCCTTTCTCTTTGTTTGTTTCTTTAACTTCAGACTTCTTTTCTTTGAAGTTTGGTTTATAGGATGTGTACCTTCCTATGGAGGTTTTTTTTCTCACATCTTGTATGACATTTGCTATGTCATCAATGCTGCTGATGTTGTTGCATCTGCATTTGACTGCATGTTCTAGATCTCCTGGCAATTTTGTTAGGAGTTTATGGTTTCTCATTTCTATTGTCATATTGGGATCAATAGCTTTTAGCCTTTTTGTTTGTTTGAGACACCATTAATATGGGTCTTTTTCCGTGGAGTATCTATCACTTTCAAAGGACATGGTCTTTTGCCAGATCCAACTATCATTTCTATACTTTTTTATAATCTGGTTCCTCCACCATGGCCAGCTTTTCCTGCCATGTATTTCCTTCATCTCAGTATACCATATGTTTGCATGGCCTCTGAATGCTGTGTTAAGACTTGTTGTGATCCAGTAGTCTGGTATCTTTGGGACATCAACAAAGAGTCCATCAATATAGTCAATGATTTCCATATGGTCATATTCCCCAATTCCTGAGAACTTTGGCCATTTTGCTACTTCTGGTAACTGTTTTAGTGCCTGTTTCTCTGAATAGCTGAGATTTTCCCCATCTTGGTACATTGACTCTGATCTTGACTTTGGAATCTGATATTAATGTTCCTGGTCATAGTCTTTATCCTCTTCTTTCAATTTTGTAGGGGTAGTGGGTTGACCTTGTGTTGGAGGGTATTGATTGTCTTCTCTGTCATAGAGGTAATCAATTTATTTATCAAAGCTATCCTGTTGCTGCTGGATACTCCTCAGATCTCTCCTCACAGTTTGTTGTTCTTCTAGAATTGAATTCAACTGTCTGTTAGTTTTTTCAAATTCTGTCCAAATTTTGGCCAGATTTGTATTCAAGTCTTTGATGACTGTTGCTTGGAAAGCATTTTCTTCTTTCAATGTTTCCACTTCTGTCATCATTTTTTCTGAGGTTTCATGTGTCCAATCCATGAATTGGGCCAATTTGGTCCATGTGAATTTTTTTTCAAACTCATGAGTGTGGATTGTAGTCTCAGTTATTAATTCTGGATCAATTGAGTCAGAACTATCAAAACTATTTGTAGGTACAACTATTTTTTGCTTTTGTGTACTTCTTGGACTAATTCCATCAGCTTTTTCATCAATGGGTCTGCTTCCTTCTTCCTCTGGTTGAAAGAAGTTTTGTTTCTCCCTTGGGCTCCTTTTCTCCTGTTGGATACTACCTGGAATGGTTGGGGAGCCTTGGATGAAGTTTCCTTTGGCTTGTAAGGCCTGGAACTGCTGGATTGTTGTGGGGAAGATGGGACTTCTCCTTCCATTTCTGGGGGTTCCTGAATCTGACTGGGCTCTTCCTTGTGCCAAGATCTCTCTATGGCTTGTATGGCTGCCTTGTTCTCTTTGATTCTGATTGCTCTTTCTTCTAAGAGTTTGAAATTCTTGTTGGGATTCCAACCTTGCATTTCTGTCATAAGTTCCATCCAAGCCATTTGCTTGAGACAGATCTTCTGAGTTGTTATCCCCACTTCTTCCCATGATGCTGCCATAGTGAACATTTTGTTGTCCATGCTCCATGTGAAGAGGTCTTTCAGAAGTTCGTGTATTTGAAGGACCTGTTCTGCATCTGTCCAATCTCCTGGTTGGACTTCTGGGTTGAATTTGATTTGGAATAAGACCTTGGTCAGGAGTTCCCTGATGGTAAGTCCTTTGCTGGTCATTTGATCCAGTGATTGGCTGTCTTCTTCCTCTGTGTCTTCTTGGCCAGTGTTCTGGTTGATTTCTTGGGAATCCAAGATCTCTAAGAAGTGGAGGTGTCATGTTAACAATGTTAAAAAATGACAGACAATGAAAAATGTTGTATGTTTCAAGGTTTATTTACCTTTAGCAGGCCCTTGTACAAATTTTTGATCTATACTCTTTGGCAATTTGCCTTTAGAGTTTACAACTGGGTTGATAACAGTGGTTTTCTGTTTTTCAACTTGTTTTGGTGATCCAACTGGTTTTGTTGGAGCTTTTCTGGGTTTTTTGGCCCTTGGCACGGCTATTGGTGTCCAATCTTTTGAGTTGATTGTCACTTCACTGTGTCTTTTCTGCTTGCCCTTGGTTTTTGGCAGCACCTCTTTGTCTTCTGAGGCTGTCACAGATGGATTTCCTTGTGACTGGGTTTCTAATGGAATATAGTCTTTTTCCACTATTCAGAAAAGATATTTCAAATTGTATATCAGTATTTTATGATAAAACAAAATGATTTTATTCAATTCTACTGTTATTTTTCGAAATTTTTAAGTATTCTTATTATAATATTTTTTTTTTATGTTTTTTATTGAAAAATAACAGTTTTTGAGTTTTTCACTTATGTTTTATAAGTGAAAACTGTAATATCCAAGTGTTTTGTGAATGATTCACTTGGATATTATTATGTTTTTGTATAAACATGTCAAATTTATTAAATTATAATAAATTCGGTTATAAATATTATTACTAATATTTCTTAATGTGAGTTTTTATGAATTAAAACTTTAATATCCAAGTGTTTTGTGAATGATTCACTTGGATACTATTGTTTTTCTTCTAAAAAAACACGTCAGATTTATTAAATTATAATAAATCTGATTTGTTATTGTAAATATTATAAATAATATTTATTTTAACACTTGATTTTTGATTAAAATATCAATCAATTACAAGTTTTCATGTCAATTTGAGTGATGTCTTTTTTTAAAGGAAATATTTAATTAAAATATTCCTTATAAATAATAAAAAATTATTTTATTATTTAATATTTATTGATTATTTATTAATAAATGTTTTTTTTATTAATTTTCACGCACTTTGGTGAGAAATAATAGTAAAAAAGAAGTAATATACTGTTTGTATATTATTATTTATATTGAAATTTAAATAATACTGTTGTATTATTATCAAATTTCATGAAAATTATTGCAATATAATGAAATAAAGAGGATTTGTACTCTTACTCTCAACAAAAATATTTGTAATATATATTTTTGGAGAAAAAAAATTATGTATATAATATATGATGCCATATTATATATATAAAAAAACAAAATGATAATAATAGAAAATAAGATAAATTCAAAATTTTACTCACTGTTAGCAAAATACCTTTTAAATAACCAAATTTTTACGCCTAATTCAGTTCAAAACACGTCCAATAAGGTTGAAAAACCACGGCCAGGCCCCCAAAATGGCAGGGTGAGTCTATATAGTAGCTAAAAGATGTAGTTACAAGCTAGTATTATGACTGTGACACGTCAAAAAACAAATAAATTTAAATCTTCAGGTCCTACTGCTACGTGGTAACAGTGGTGATGAGTCTGTTGAGGACCTGGGGTGCAATACTCTAATATCTTTGACTGTAAAGAATTACTACAATAATTATATTCTAATCATATCTTTAATGATAATTCTAAGGACACTACTGATTGATAGCAGTTTTGTCACATAAGAATATGGATAATAAGATGAAGATGATGGGTTTTCAAGGAAAAAACCCTTCTTTTTATATCTTTCAAGACTGTCAAGAGTTATTAACTCTTCACGCGTCAGGGGAGTGAAAATTTTCACTCCAATGATCAGTCTGTGGTTCTGTATCATCAATTCTGACGTCAATAGAGGCAGAATTGTGGTTTTGGAACCACAAATGATCATTCTGGATCAATACAGGGTGAAAACACTTTTTACCTGCCACGTCAGCACTTGGATGACGTTGTTCTGATGTCTGCATGATCAATAATGATGATTTTAGAGAGGTTATATCTTCATAAGTATATTATTTTAAGTATGAGAGCAATACTGTTTGATACAAGTTTGATACAGTCATGTATTGCTAGAAAAACCTTCCAATCAAGATATCTCAGTCAGTTGTTAAGATATCAAGAAACCAAGAGCACAGAATTGAAGGGCTTAATGAGCTCTTCTATTTGGTATGCTTCATGTTTACCCTTCCTTAAAATAGCAAAAGGTATAATGGTTTTAATTTTTGGATGTATTTTTGTACATCAGTATGAGGCTTCAAAACCTTCCATACCAGATATCTGTATTCTGATGATACAGTCTTGTAGGGCTTGATTAGCTCTACAGTTTGGTATATTACACTGTACAGTTGTATGAGTGTATGCCAAAGATACAGGGGTTTGTTTACATTGTTGTTTTCAGAATATCTGTATTTTGGTTGTTAAACCTTTGAACCAAGATCCCTCAGTCAATTTAAGAGATACAGAGGTCTAAGGTGTCTCAAATTAAAGCTCTTGTTTAGATCTTTAATTTGGTTATACGTTTGTACATATTTGTACAAGCCCTCTTTGACTTTCAGGGGGGTCTTGGTTTTAAAATAAAGGTCATATGGTATCTCCAGTTGTAGTGGTGTTACAGCAACATGGATGATACCATTGTGTAGCTCTCTATGTGAGCTTTAAGAAAAATACCATTTTGGTATAGAATAACTTAAATATGCATAAGTTAGATGAGAGGTGAAAATGAGGGTTTTGACTTGTTTATTCTCCTCTAGGTTTCCTTATTCTGTTTGGATAAGGTTGGTGTTTAATTTAAGAGGAGTTTTTTCCTCTTATTTATTACCTGTATTGACTGTGTTTGTTCAATACTTGTCATACCATTATTTATGGTATGTTGGATTTCATGCTAGTGCTCTGTTTTGAGTCACAGGTTGACACAAGGGAATCAAAAGATTCCTTTGCAGGACTATTTATGATAAAAGCACTTCATGGACCCAATTCTGTGCAATTGGAACTCACAGGTGAATTAATGAACAAACACCCAACCTTCCCTGTAAGTCTGATAAAACCTTACAGCTCAAGTGGTAAGGAATTATTTCCACTAAGAAATAAACACCCACTTGAAATTCCCCCCTTGGAAGAAGGAGAAGAGAAGAAAATTGTAAGTCCTTAAAAAAAGAAGGACAAGAAACAAAAAAGAAAGAGAATACCTTGTCAGATATAGAAATTCAACTCAAGAAGATGAATGGCTACTTGAAAAAGATATAACAAATGCTGATAAACTACTAAGAAGGTTCAGACATGAAAGAAAACCTAAAGAATAGAAAAATCAATCCTTATTGAGCTTCAAGACTAACAAAGTCTATTGAAGAGGTAGGAGAGTGGATGATACCTTAATTACACATATCAGATTTTGGGACAATCTTTTTTGGTGGTAGGGAATTCGAACCTTTGAGATATGACTACATACCCAAAAAGGTTACAAGAAATATTTAAAATAGTTATACCTTCAAAATAGTTAACTTAAAACTACAAAAATTCCATAAATAGGCATAAAACTTGGTTTAGCTTAAAAGCCAATGAATAAACATCTAAAATCAATTACACCATTGAATTCCCCATGGTAAAATACACATATACCATTTTTATGGCATATCTGTAATGTCAATATTTAATGAGTTATAAGTAATAATACCTTATAAAAAACATGAATCCTTAATTATTTCAAATACCAATGAAACAAAATGTAAAAAAATGGTAACATTGCATTCTCCATAATCTTCTACACATAAAACAACCAAGAAGCTAATCTCCAAACTCAATACTCAAGGAGTTAAGCTGAGTATATGCACTTTTTTGGTCAATGCATATATTCAAGGATTTTAGCTAATATCGTTTGAAATATACATGATGGAGTGATTAACCAAAAATAAATTCACCACGTAATTGCTGTAGGAATACAGAAATTAACTCTATTTCACAAGCTATAAACAAGGTTAAAAACTGTAATGGATTATTGATTAAAATCAATAGAGCTGTTGACCACTCTGTTGTGAAAGTGGTCCAAACTTAAAAAAAGGTAGACAGTTTGATTCTACTAGCTCATTTGTGAAGAATGATGTATTTTGTATTAAAATATTCAAGGTATAACCCCTTGAAATCATGGCTTGAAGTTTAAAATATTAAATTCCGACAGAAAAGATGAGTTACAAGAAAAATCATCAAGAATACAGTTTTGATGATTTGATGGAGTTCTCTTGGAAGTGTAATACAGACATGCCAAGCTATCAGAATACACTCTCAGAATAGCTTTAGCCTGTATAAATTCAAAATTATTAATGATCAAAGTTTAAGCTTAAATTTGATCATCTAAGATCACTCACTGTAATCTTCTTTTACGTTTAACTGTCATATAAGTGATAAAACTGGTGAATACTATTAGAATATGATTAATAATAATAAAATCCACAAATTTTAGGCTTCTGCCAAGCCTATGATGTCATCAAACCGAGAGTTATAGTAATAACTCTAAATAATGGCGTAATTATGAGGTAAGATGGTTTGATCATGATGTAATCATAACCAAACCTTAAAATATTGATCAATTATAGTAGAAAGCATAAGTACACGTCTAATAGAAGCCTTCTGGACTCTAGGAGGGAGGTATTTACTATAAATAGAGCTCTTTTTACTCTGCTTTCCCCTCAGACGCTTACAAAACATTAAATCATTCAATAAAAAGGTAATTTGTTTATTCTTTATATATAAAGCCTTTATATTATTAAAGACCAAAGGTAATATTATTTCAATCATAATCTCTGACGTGATTATTTCAATTATTTAATTTTTTTGTTAAAATTTCTCTTAAAAACCTCTATTCCATGTAAAATTAAGAAAAATTGTAATTTCTCTTAGATTTTATTGTAACTACAATTTAATTAAGTTTTATTTACATTTTTTGGCGTAAAATTGTTCAAAATTATTATATTAAGCATTAAAAGTAGGTTATTTCTCTTATTATAATAATTTTTCTCTATTATTAATTTAATAATTTTATAATTGATATAAATAGTATTTATATTAATTTATAACTTTAATATTAGTAATATTATTGTTATTAATTGTTTTTTATTGATAAAAACATATCTTTTACGCCTTTATTATTTTTTGGTAACAATAATAAAGTGCTTTTAAATATATTAATTATCTTATATTAATATATTTACTTATTATATTATTTTTTGATAATATAAATTATATTATTATATTTATTTAATAATATAATTATTTTTACACCATAATTAAAATAATTCTTTATTATTATAATTATTTTTATCTTATTTATTTCATTTATAAGGACATTCATAGTACAATAAGTAAAATATCAGTAATTTTTACTTATTGTTTCATAGTCAAGCCTTACAAAACTGGTCTTTGATACTTATTTGCAATTGAATCCCCCATGTCAGGAATGGACATCCACTTGCTCTTTGGAGCCTGGCCAACATCTTCATATCATTCCATTCCTTCCAAATAAGAGGATACTGAGGGAATTAAATTGTTCAGGGCTTCATAAAGTTCTTGATTTTGTTTAATTTATTCAGCAAAGTAACCTCTGACATCAGTCCATTGATATTGAGTCTTGTAAATGTAGTGGGATACTTCTCAGTAGCCACAGTTTCTATCACCCTGGACATTGATTGCCTAGAAGGTGTATTTTGATATAAACTTGGGCAAGTCTTCTGAGCCAGGTATCTGATAAAATAAGGTCAAAAGATGAATAAATATCAAAATAAACAAGAGAAATATACATTAAAAAGAATCAAAAACTTACAAACAGCTTGGAGCATTCATCACTTGTGTGATAATTCCTTTGACAATGCTCACAGCTCAAGTCAATTGCATCATATATCTTCAAACTGGTGGCAGGCTTGTATGATTTTCTTTGTGAGGTTTTGCTTCCAATTTCCAATCTTCTGGACCTTCTAAGGGTGACTTCTTATTTATTTAATTCAGTTTCTGAGGGTAGTGACTCTGATGAACTGATTTATTTTGATAACAAGGCCTCAGAATCTTCAGAATTTTCAGATGGGTCCACTTCCATAATTGGAAAGGGGATGTTTGACTGTTATCTTGATGTTGTTGTACTGGTCACTTCTGATGGGGGTCTTCCTCTTCTCTTGGATTGACTTTCAATAATTTCAAATCTTGATGGTTCTTCTTTGTTTTTATTTTTATTTTTATTCTTGGCTCCTTGAGGTCTTCCATAGAACCTCTTGCATTCTAGTGGGTCTTCATAATATTTATCATCCGCTTGACTCTTGGGAATCTTATCAAATGGGACTTTTCCAGTCAAAACATCTTGAAAATGTTGAAGGATTGGGGTGATTTCTGCCATTGGTCTTTGAAAAAGGTCTTCCCCAATATCTTCAAATATTTTCTTGGCTTCATTCTTTCCTTCTTTTTCAACACTTTGATCATCACCTTGAAAACCAGTCTGAGAAGAATATGACAAAGAAAATAAGTTCATAAGGAAAAAAGTAAGAATTTTAAGTTGAAAAACCCTCACAGGCAAGTTTAAATGCCACTGAGGATGGAAGTCTGATATCTCAAGCCTTTTGTGCTTGGGAAATGCCTTTTGAGTCTTATTCTTGCAAGAAATGACTTGATAATTGTTGTATTTGTTGGTGCATTTTTCATTGGGAGGAAATTTGGTTTTCAAATTTTCAAAGGCCATCTGAAGAGAATAATGAGACACCTTCCCATGGAGAGCACAGATGTGTGGAGGAAAATTCTTGACATGGACAATCATTACTTTGGAGATTCTATTGATTATTTCAATGAATTGTTTTCTGAATGACATGTGGAGAACCCTAACTACCTCCAGGAGAGTACCAGTGGCCCTTTGGAGCCAAACTTTAACCATGGAATGGGCACCTTCAACTCTGGAGGTGGATCCCACACCCAGGTGGCAATGCTGGTTGGTCCAGGCTGGCACATAATACTCCTTTAGAGGAAGCAAGGTCTTTTCCAAATATTGCAAGACTTCAGGATTTTTTACTTGCTTTTGAAGCTTCTTCCAGTTGTCTTTGAAAGAATTTTCAGTGGATAAATACATAACCTGAGAAATGAATCCCAAAGTAATTAATAAAAACAATAATAAGAAAAAAATTGAAATGAAGTGAAAGATAAAAGTATATTACTTGATTACAAAGGCCCATAAAATCTTTAAAATCAGTTCCATGACCAATTTTCTTCATTCAATGCAAAGATATATCTTTATTGATGTTCCAAATGCATAACATGACTTTGGAGTCTGGGAAGAGCTTCTTAAGAGATTTTTTCAAGGCCAGATCCCTGTCAATAACAATGACTTGAGGGGGAACAAGATTGGTGTTGTTGAGGACCTTTTCTATGTATTGATTTAATTCCCAAGTATATGAGGGTTCAGTTTCATTCTTCATCAAACAAAAAGCCTCAGAAAAGGTCTTATTGGTTTATCTGAATCCAACAATAGGAAAAAGGGGCATTTTTTACTTATTGGTTTTATAAGTACAATCCATAAGAATGGCATGAGGGAAGCCATGAATGAGTTTTATGGAAAGGGGGTGAGTGAAAAACAAGGAGGTAATGTGTCCCTCAGAACCCCTTGCAGAGGACCAAGCAAAATTTTCTTCTTTGAGAGTGTCAATAAGATCATCAATCAGTCTTCTGCCTTGCAGTTTGTCTTTCTTGATTTTCTTTACTTGGTTGTAAATGTCTTGAATGATTACAGGCCTGTCAGACTCCCTCTGGCTGCATAATTGGGCCTGAATTTGCCTTGGCAGAAGCAGTGATTCAGAAATTTGAGCAATTTGGGATGTTTCTTGCTAATTGAATTTCCTGAAAGTAGGATGTGCCATGATATTTTCAATGGTATTATGGCTATGTTCAGGATTTTTGACTTTAAGAGTCCAAGTGGTACTCTTGGCATATTTTCTAGCATAAAGCATAAAAGAACAGTCAATCTTTCTTCAATTGACTGTTTTGGAGGGGTTTTTGTTGGGATTTGGGGTCCCAGACCTGTCACAACCTATTTCCATTTGGTTGTGGATCATATTGGACCTCAAGGTGGAAACAGCATACCCCTGAGCCCTGGCAACATTATGCACATGCTGCCAAAGAAGCTCAAGGCTCTGAAACTCACCTTCAGTGGGGGGTTGAAGCATTTTTGAGTGAAAAAGATGTATAAATTTGAAAAAAGGGGGATTTGGGCATTTGGAATGGGGTTAGAACCTTTCTAAAGGTCAAAAAGAAGTCAAAAAAGGTATGAAAAATTGAAAGAGATGCTTAAGAGTGAAAAAAAGTGGCTTAAGTGTGGGATTAATGGATGAGGGAAGGTAGAAAATTGGAAATTTAGAGGCTTGAAAGTAGTGTTCTGTGGTGGAAAATGCAGTCTTTGGCGGAAAAAAAGAAAGAAAAGTGTGAAAGGTTTTACGAAATTGCTTTGGCAATTCTTTTCTTCAAAAAAGGAAACCATTTGGGGTGGGGATGAGGTGGATTATTTGGGATGTTTGGTCTTTTTTCTGGGGGAGCTGGGCAAAAAAATATGAAACAATTGGGAGTTAGAGGGGTTTGGGGGAAATAACCCTTTTTTGGGAATTTTTCGGCCCAATACAGGCATGGTTGTGTTTCATTTTTAATTAAAAATGGGCCCAGGGAACCATTACATGCTTTCACCAATTTATGGCCAAAAGATGTAAGTTTTTAGTAAAAACACATAAGCTCTTACATGTTTTTACCAATATCCTAAATAAATATAATAATAATAATAAACAAATATAAAAAGCTTAAAAAAAGAAAATCATAAAATAATACATTAACAAAACAACAGAATTAAAAAAAGAAGAAAAGAGAAATAAAAAAATCGACAAGAAAAAAAATAGAAACAAGTCAAAAATTTCAAAATAAACAAAAGCGAGAAAATAAACAAATCAAAAGTTAAATGTAGAAAGACAAAACGTCACAAAAACACATATACAAGTTGTAATGATGATTTTTATTGGAACCATATTGGTCAAATATGGAAATGAAATTGCAAAAAATGACAGAAAAAGAAAATAAATATGAAAATAAGAACTAATTGTGGATAAAGATCCATTTACACCAAAATTGACTCAGATTTTTGTGGTTATATTTCAACATCATTAAAGGATGTTGAGAAATGTTAAAACACACAATATATTACCATTTTTTACATTATTGATAAGATGTTAGAGGATTCATCTGTTAAATAATTCAACCCATGTTATTGGTCAGTTATTTGCACAAATAACCTCCAACATACACTTAGCAGATTGTAAGCTCAGGAGTTTATAAGAGGAATGGATTATGAAATAATTTTGTATACAATTTGTTTCCAACTTAACTATTACCCAGATGTTGCATTCTGGTTGGACAAAGGCTTGAGCCAAATCTTAATGGATGTGAATTTAAGGTTCACTCAAAGCTAAAACAAAAAGGAATGTAACCAAAGAAAGCTATTTGTGAGCCATTTTTCAAAATGATTACTTCTAGAGGCCACAATAGTTTGCTTAGTAAACAAAACTTTTGACCACTCAGCAATATGTTTTACAAAATTTAAGAAAAACTAAAAGGGGATTCCGATTTTCCTTGAATATGATATCTGAAGAGCCCATACTCAATTTTTTTATAAAAAAAAAGCAATTTTTATGAGATTACAAACCTTTACATAGAGACATTTATGACAATATTACTTACCCAAAGTTTGAAAGATCTTTCACTTCAAATATTCTTTACATTAATTTAGTTTAAATCTCTGAAACTGAAAAGTAGAATTATTCTAATCAAAAATTTCTTGCACTAGGATGCATGAAAAAGAATTTTTTCTACAATTGACTTAAGTAACTTTTAGGTTCTCTTTTCTCAATCAAAACAAACAAAGAATCATCACAGACTATTACCATGAAACTGTTTAATATTTTCTTTCCCATTTACAAATAAAGTTGCTTAAAGAGGAAATCAAATTGGGCTTTTTTCTGTATGGAAACATAATATAGTCTGGACCAATAATATAAATCAGATATTGGCATTTTCCCCTTCAAATATTGAATATTTGTAAGACTTGATAGCAATGAATCTTCACTGAAGAAAGAGAATACTACTTGGTATTGAAATTAATTAGATCTAGTGTTGAATACATCTAAGCAGTATACATATATTATGGACAAATTTCAAACCCAAAGCTTGTACCAAACTATACTTGAGAAAGAGAGGTAAACTTATATATATGCATTTTCTTTGAAAATTCTGAAAAGAAAATTCCTTTCAAAGGGAATATTCAAAAATTCCAAGAGAACTACATACATCAAACATTCTTGGCCAATTTTCCTTTTGAGGTGATAAATAACTGGGGTATTGTTCTTCCTAGTTTTCATTATGTCCATTGAGCTATATGAATCTAAAAGTGAGTATCATTTGACATACTCTGTCTTTTCCAAAAAAGGGAGATAAAAGTAGGCTACAAGCTTTCTGCATATAACCACACTTGAAGGGTATTAATCCTTCCAGATATCTGTGACATGAACTATTGGAATAATATTATTTTAAAAAATCCATGTTTAATCAATACATATCATGTCAGAAATATTATCAAAGTAAAGAATTAAATGAGATTATTGAAATAGATCAGCTTTAAAGCTAGTTTGAGATTATAGCACATAGCCAAAGGATATACCTGCAGGTTTCTGAAAGAAAGGATAACAAGTAGCTTTTCATAAAGGTATTTGAGGTGAAAGGGTGCAATTAAGTATACTAGTCTCACCCCTGAATGAAAGATTTATGTTTGAGTATTATTATAAATTTCTTGATCCGGTGCCAAATAGTCATAAGAGAAATTGGATTCATATAATTATTAATTAAGTTTTGAAATGTGTTGATTCTTTTTTTTTATTAGATCCCAATATACATATACAAGTGCATTAATGTTTTAAAAGTGATATACCAACGTGATAAATATCTTTTGTAAAACAAAAATGATAATTTTTCATCATAAAATTGTACAATTGCACTTAATTTGTAATTATCAGGGAAATCAGAATTAAGAATGTATTTGAAGAGAAATATTTTTCTTTGGAAAATTAATAATGAGAAAAGTCAAAATTAATATCATAAAATTTAATTTTTATTTAAATCATGACATCCCCGATTGTGATTTAATTCTAAAAAAACCTTGAAAATTTATTCCTGATTTTTGAATTGTGAAGAGCTTAGTGCAAACCTCCAATCCAAAAAATATTCTTTTGAATATGAGGAGTCAAAATCATAATTGTGAGATTGCAAAGCTGTTAGTTTGATGATATGGAGAAATAACCATAACCTTAATTATTTCTCTCTTTAAGAAATATAAAAATCAAGAACCTCAGTTAACATTCATTTCATCAAAATGGGCAGGATATAATGAGTGATTTTTGAATATTACCCTTTGTTTCAATTAAATGAAATTTCAAGTTATATTCCTATCAATTACTTTATCTTGAAAACTTTTGTTATATTTTATTTTATTTGAGATTGAAAGGAATTATGTTTGAGCAATAAGGTTTCTCAGGTTATTTCCATCATGAAAAAAAGGTGTGACAGTGATTATATCTTAAATTTTGGAAAACTAAAACAATATTCTCAATTTTTGAAGGAAACGATGGGTATCAGGGATAAGAGAAAGAAAATAATATACTCAGTGAATTTCTTTGAGAAATATTTGTTTTAAACTTAATATCCACAAGAGATTTCCAAACTTTCCTCATGGTTTTTAAAGAAGGGAATGATGTATTGTAATTTGTGCCTAATTTCTGGAAATCAAGATGAAGTATGAATTTGGGACAAAGTAAAGACTGGGCATAAACATTTTTTTAATTCAATTACTTTTATGTGATGTAGTTTTGAATCTTGAAAATCTTTCTTGGAAGATTCCCAAATAATAATAGCAAGTTAGAGCATAGTATGAAGCAAGTTGGAAGTTGGGTTGGAACTAGGTTGGAGCTGCTACCCCTGCTGGAGGGGATAGCTGTTTTTTATGGTAAGTCTTCATTGTTAACAAGGCAATCATAAGTCAAGTGAGCTGGCCCCTTATAATTCAAAACAGGGGGAATGGTCCATTAAGCCTCATGGAGAATGCTAGGGACAGAATCAAATGGAGAGGATATGTGGTACTCCTACACCATTTTGGCATAATGGACCATAATTGTTTTTTTGGCTTTGAAAAACTTTTGATTTAAGTTAAGGAACTATTTTTCTCTAAACTATGGGTATAAAGCCTTTAGTTAATAAAACCTTCTAGTTTAAATAACTTAGAAGTGGATAAATAAAACCACTACTTATAATGTAACACCCCACTGTACCATCCAACACTAAAAATTGTGAAGGATTGGTTTATCCAAAATGATGATCATTTTCCATTGTTCTTTGTCTTGATTTAATTTATATTATCTTTATATATAATTATTTTAAGTGGGTAGGAATATCTTAATACAGCACAAAGGGTCTCAGTTATAACAATGGTGCATAAATAAGTATTTATGATAGAGCTATAGTTTCATAGGGGTCATATCATAAGGAAAGGTCAATTAAAAATCCCTTGAAGGAATCATAGCTATGAATTAGTGTAGCTGAGGCTTAATATCTGAAAGAAAAAGGGAAATATGATACCAAGATCTAACATAGTTTGTTCAAGGCAAAAGAATAAAGGAATTAAAATGACATTCCAAATGTGGTATAGGGTATGTATGACCCATTTTTGTATTAAAGATGACCTTTTTCTTAATGGTGGAAGGCTTTGTTTACTTTTTGGGGATAGGTTAATTTAATAAGTAAGATTCCATTGATAAGGAAGAGAAGTTTACTCATTATATGGTATGAATACACCAAGTGAATATTCATAGTAGCAATATTGGAGGAATTGAAATGAATTATTCAGAAAGGAAAGAAGGGAAAACAAGAAAATTATATGCATATTCAAAATAAAGATTACAAAAGCAGGAAGGAGATAGATTCAAGATTAGGAATCAATGAAGCTTTTTCCATTAATAAATTAGAGTTATTAGTCATCAACTGAATTGCTTAGTGATCATCAGGAGATAAGGGATCCAGAAACTAAATTGAATCAATACCATCTCACATTAAATTTAATTCATCACCATGAAAGCAAATTAAAGTTTCCCTCAAAATCAAGAACTCAATTAAAATACAGGTCACATGATCCAACACCACCAAACCTTATTTCATGATACAGCCCACATAACAAAAACCCAAATTGGGGACTTGGAAAAATTCTAAGTCCCCCTTTTTTGACACTCTTATGGAGGGCCCAAAAATTATAAATAGAAATCCTCTTCCCCCCTTCCAATTCTTTTTCCTCAGCCTGCTTGTGAGGTTCAAAAGCAGAAATTCAACCTCTTCATATTTTTTCCAAAACAATAGGGTCTCAAAATAGTTCCCATTGTAGAAGAAAATTTTTAAGAAGTTCTTAAATAAGAAAAAAGTAGTCTTATAAGCTCCAACAGGGAAGCTCAAATAAGAAACTCAACTTCTTAATATTTCATCTTAGGAACATTCCCTTATCCATAAAGTATTATCTTAATATTTTTGGAGCTTCTTATATATAATAGTAATTAACAGTGATCTAAATTATATCATAAGTTTACCAAGCTATTATGGTAAAAAAATAAAAAATGAAAATAGTCTCATTATACTTAAATTAGTAAAAAAAATACCCCCTTAAAAAGAACCAGTTATTATCATTAGTATCATTAAAGCTCACCAATTATATTATTATTTATAGAAATATGCTATGAATAAGTTTACCTCATATTATTTCATTGTTAAGAAAATCATTCAGTTATCAATTATTATCCCAAATTTTAAAGATTTTATTGAATTTTGAATAGTTTATCCCATTATAATCAGCATTATGAAATGAATTATAAATATAAAACAAGTTATAAATACTAAAACAAATAATCATAAAACCCCATCCCAGTTCACAAAGACAACCATACTTGCATCAATGTTCAACACATGAAGAGTGTGGATATACAACTACATTTCTTCAGAGAGGCCATCACCACAGGAGTGGTAGAATTACAATATACCCCATCTGTTTAAATTCTGGCTGAAATCTTCACTAAGTCAGTCAGTAGGTCCATCCTCTCCCAAACTTTCAATTCACTAGGGATTTCACATCAGGGTGAGAGGGGGGATGTTAAATGTTGAATATTGAATCGTCTCAATTACAACCAATCTATTCAAGTGATCTCACCCCAAACACCAAAATGCTTTTGATAAACACAGATTGACAAGAAAACCCCCAGGGCAGATATCTGTGCATAACCACAGGACCACCTAATCAACTTGACCTTCAACTCTGTCCTTACATCTTAAATAGACCATCTTTCCTTAATTTTTGTCCAGCCAATCTTCTTATTTGTTCTTGCTCTTATGTCTTTTTTTCCCACACTTGTTCTTACCTTGCCTCTTACCCTTATTTCTCTATTCTCACATTTTTTTATTAGTTTCTTTCTAAATTCTATTTTCTTTTGCTTTTTCATTTTATTTTCCTCGTTGTAGCTCATTTATGTGAAGTACTTCTCACTCTGATAACAAAAGCACAAGAACAACTATCATTACATTTTACACTTATCATGTGTTAATCTTGTAGCATTGTTCCTTTAGTCCTGTCATTGTATTATTCTTAACAATTCTTTGAGCCACTTGCTATCTACCATCTAGGTACTTCTATTCTTCTTGTAATATTACATCTTATCCATTCCCTTGTTGATGAAATATACCAACTAGTTTCATTCTTTGACACCTGTGAGAAACAATCCAAAATGAATTTCAGGTATCTCCAATATTAGTGCCATTCATTCTCATCATCCTCTTCATTTTCATAAAAAATTTGCTTTTTTCATGAGCCCTTGATGAAACAATGCACAGAGCTAAAGTTTTCAATTTGTCATTTGTTCATATTGTGAGGGGAGCTCCAACCCCCAAAAAATTAAGAACCCTCTCAATGTGGCCTTGACTTAAGTTTTTAAACAATGTATTCTGTTATCAATTAAACCAGAGAGAGCATCAGTTTAGTGCTTTGCATTCCTAAAATGGCAGTGTTTTTCTCCTAATTCAATTCTAGGCAAATAACACATGCAGGGTCTTATACACCACTCAAGTGGAATGGCAGTATTGCTTTAGGAATGAACTTACAATCAAAATAGTTTTGACAAGACACATTGCTAGCCCATAACCCAGCCAGGCACAGCTGCAATTTCAAAAATATCACATACACACGCATGGGTGAGATTGAAAAAATCAAAAGGAAAGGGGCAAAAAGGTAACCGAGTTTTAGGCAAAGTGAGCCGTAGATCAACATAGATATATCGTAATTTGGACTATAATAAATATAGCTGTCCAGGTATTGATGCCGTACCTGCAGTTTGGTGGGTGTCATATGCTTCATAGCATTTATGCTTCAAACCTTTCATGAGTCAATGGTGGATCAACCTACAGGGTTAATGCATTTCTTTTTCCTTAATAACACACTTGCAATGCTTATCAACCTCCAAAATCTAATTAAAAGATCATCATTACGCGCACCGTGAAATTATAGCTACAACTTTCTTTCACCCGATGACCCATGGGGGCAAACTTGAGTCAGCAGTCGATAATCTGAAAGATAGCAAGTGCCCAGAGAGCTCAGTAATGCTGTTTTACGGTAGATAACAACCAACCGACATGCACTTCCCCCCTTGATAAGTTGAGTCTTAACTTGAATGGACTTACCTGCGCAGTTATTTCTAGAAGGGAGCACAGCTATAAATACAAAGGTACACTTTTTAGAGATGCGCCAATCCCCACTCTTCACCTAGCGCTTTGACAATATTGTCGACCTTCTGCTGTGCAACAACCTGCTCAGGAGCACTACCTTCAACATAATACTTCAGTTTCCATGTTTCCGTGCCACTTGTACGTAAAGTGGCGACCACTTTCCCATCCTCTCCGCCAATTCCCAATGTAATCATCTGGGCCGATGAGCAAGGTAAATCAGGGAGAAATTCTGGAGAGTGGCTGCTATCATAGGCTATGGTTAAATCCCTTATGCTTTCGATGGGGTAGCCAGCCAAAGTTTTTGGGAATCGCAAGTTCTGTAGCATAGCAGATCGGCTTGAGTAGGTAGCCTTGTAAAAACAAAGTTTTGAGTAAGCGCGTCATGCTTAATAAAATGCTTGGCAAATACATCACGAACAGTTGTAGTACCAAAGCGCAACTTGTTGAAGCTGGCTTCTACTGCCGCAGGGTCCTGGCTAATATGATACCCGTTGTTTGTCGCAAAATACCCATACCTAAACGCAAGAAGCTTAGTAAAACGTCAGAGGCTGTGAAATAGTGACTTTGTAAGGCAAAAAATTTCAGCAGACTTGCGGTAAATAGTATCCAAGTAATCTATGACAGAGCTTCCACGATCTTTAAGTTCTGAGGCGATTTCAGCCCATATTACTAAGGCGGTAAGGCCATCCTTATCGCGGATTTCAGTCCCACACATATATCCAAGAGCTTCTTCGTATGCAAACGGAACGTGGTATCCAAGTTTTTCCAATTCCAAAGCCTCGTTCCCTAAATACTTAAACCCGGTTAATGTTTCTTTGAATACAAAGCCCTCTTGGTACGCAACTTCAGCCAAAAGCTTCGAAGATGCCGTTGAAGCGAGCAAGGCAAATTGATCTAAAGCGGTATTAAATAAGTGACAGTGATTATGCGTTTTTGAAGTGACTTGATAAATGCCTTACCAACCGGTTTTCCCGCATCCTTGTAGGCTTGGAATATCCAGACACCTAAGATTGTGCCTATCTGGTCTCCAGAAAAAACATGCCACTTCGAACTAAACAAATAAACCAATTACACGTTTTGACCGTTGTTCAAATTAGAATGCTGTGCAGATGAGCACCAAGATTTTACTACTAACCCCGTCCATTCCGCTGCGCCGAAACGATCAGCGTCAGGATCGTTAGCAAGTATCATCACGGTCTTAGTCGGATTCTTCTTCAATTCTAATTCACCAGCCTTCATGGCTAAGTCTAGTGCGCCTTTTTCTTCAGGATTGGGAAACTTGACTGTCGAAAAATTAGGGTCGGGATCTTTTTGGGAATCCACGGGAATCCAAGCTTTTTTTGGAAACCCCGCCTCTTGGATAAAAGCTCTCGTTGCGAAAGACAGTCCGACGCCGTGCATTGGAGTGTAAATGAAGGTCAAAGCAGTTTGGTTGTTTTTTTCCCTGTGAATGAGATGAATAGTTTTGGGATTAATGAACATAAGCCCTGAAGGTTTTTGGCAGAGAAATCGAAACGAAAGCCAATCAAACCTGGATCGCTGTGCGAGCTTGGCAACCGATTGAAAGTATTTCTCGTGAACTTCTAGTGTTCGATCTATACAAAGAGTTCCTCGGGAGCGATCGATCAAGCCAAGATCCCAGGCTGCGTCATCAACTTCCACATGCTGTTCAATAGATGCTGCGATGGCAACATCATAAGGAGGAATGATTTGAACTGCATTGGCATAATATCTGAGCTTCCAAAAGGTCAGGGAACCCTCTGAACCACCGGTAGAAAGCTTTATCCTTACAGTTTATAGCCATTATCTGCTGCCGGATTGTGGGAAGCAGTGATCATTACGCCAGCCGCCGTTCCGAGGTATTTAGTGCCAAAGGGCTGATGAAGCCAAAATAAAACAATATTGAAAGGATTCAGTTGAGAAGATAAGCTGTTTTAAAATCTTCGTAGCTTTACCACAAGCGGGGTGGCTACAGGACCCTTGAGCAAATAACACGTGAAGCCTTGCCTTAAAAATGCAACCGCCGCTACACTTGCAAACCTTTCGGAGTTGTGGCGATGGTCATGCCCTATGATGATACCTTTTTTGGTGGAATCTTTAATTTCTTTGAGTAAATAAGCTGCCAAACCTGTAGCAAACAGATAAAAAATGAAGCATTTAGACTTGAGGAATGAGGCCAATCAATTTATTTAAATAAGCTCGCCTTGACTGGCTTGGATAACAGTTAAATCATTCATCCGAGAAAATCCTGCAGCCATATTTGCTCGAAGACCTAGAGGAGCAAAGCTTGAGGCAACTTACAGGCGTTTTACATAGTTTCTTGGATAAAAAAACAACTAACCCGCAGTGCCAAAGCTGATGCGCTTGAGCAAACGAGCTGAAAGCTCCTGAAAATCATGTTTTGCGTATAGCTGTTCGATTTCATTCCTGGTTACTGGATTCTGGAAAGAATAATTGTACAAATGGAGCAGTAGACCGAGACCAAAAAATGAAACTATGATTCCCATGCGAAAACTAGTGCCTCTAGTCTTTTCCTGCCATAAAATGATGAGTTGGACCTACCCGACTACAGAAACACATGTTTATCAGTTAAAACATCACAAGAGAAATCGATAAAAGCCAAAAGGGAAGCTTGAGCCTCACTCCAATCGCAGCCATTCTTTAACCAAGCCTTCCAAGGAGCAGTCAAAATCAGACATGACGCCAGCTTCTGCTGAGCAATCGGTCCTTCTCGTCACGATAGTTTTTCACCCTCAGCTTCTGTTCAAGCTCGGCGATGAATCAGTCGCAGCTATTGTTCACAGAAGTCAAGACAGGATGTGAGCTGGTGGAGTAAGTGTTGTTGACATCATTCGCCCCTGAAACTTGGTGGTGATACAAGGCGACCCAAGTCTCTCTTAAGCGATGTATACTAGGAAACCATGTTGGTATGGGTTTAGAGAGCTACAATTAAGCATGCGCTGGACTTCTAGCATGCCACGGGCAGTGGTAAATGCTCTCAGGAAAGGCCATGCTCATGTTCGAAATTTGAAATTTCTGGATTTTATTTTGTTTTTTTGTATTCCAAGTCAATATTCCAACAAAAGTTTTGAATAATATTAGAGCTTGACTAAAGCTTTCACAAGCGGGCATGGCTCACGGAAATGTTTTCAGTGGCTTTTGTGGTGTTTGAACACAAGATCTTCTAAGTGTAACTTGTAGGGTGGATGGCATATCTAGGCCATAAAGGGTCAAAGACACGGAGTAATTTATTTTTTTACCAAATAATGTATTTTTAGAAATTTGATACTTTAATGTTCCAACTGAGCTATGAAATCTTACACTTTGCAAAAGAAAATGCCCTCAAATCAAGCATTTAAAAGCAAAAAACCCAGGAAATTAGAATAATAAATATTTTTATCCATCCTAAGGGAAATAAATCTTTTTATTTTTATTTTACTCATTTAAAATCTGGGCTGAACAAAAAATTTCGCAGGGAAAAGCTCAAAGTAGGCGCCAAGCCAGGTACAAACTGTATGGAACCTCAAAAATAACAGATCAAATACCCTGAGTAGCCATAGAAATGCCATTGAGTTTTCAATGGGAAATCTTACAGAGTCTTATATAGAATTAACTCAATCCATTAATCTAGCTCTTTGTTAATTTCAGCAAATTTCAATATCCTTCCCAGAACTTGCTTCTCTCAAATAAATAGAAATTCCTCCTTCCATTCTGGGTACAGAAGAGTCATAGAATTCCAAGGATGTAATGATGGTAAGTCCCACTTCATTTTTAATACAATATGCTCACAGTAATTCCAAAATTCTTTTCTTCACATTTATTATCCCATTCTCAATGGTCTCGTAACTTTGGCTTCAACACATGAGGCTGACCCGGTGCTGCTATCAATCACCTTTTCAATCTCCAAGCATGTTTTTGATGTATAATAGACTTTTTTCTCCTCTAATAACTTTTTTCAAATTACTTAATTAATTTTATTCTTTTATTATCCATATTATTTTAGCATAACCAATTTATATATTCAAAAGGAAAAGAATGTATTCCACTTTCCAGAAAGTATTTTTGAATCACTATGACTCCCCACTCACCTCAGGTGCACCTTGAAATATATTTGAAATCCCCCAATGGGCCACAAATACCTTAAAAAAGAAATTTTTTAATATGTAAACTCATAATTCATGTGCATACTCATGATAAATCATTTTTCACCAATAGAAAGATGAATAATTTTTCAGGAATGAAATCCATGGATGTAAGGGCAGATTTGGATTCTATACAAAATGTCACCTATGGTTGATCCATAAGGTGTATAACAAAAACTTTATTCTATGAGGTGTTGAATTGGAAAATAATTCAACAACTCAATATCACTACCCTATAAAATGATGGTGATTTTTTTCATTTTTTCTAAATTTGTGCATAAAACTAACCAGATTTTACAAGAATACACTTACTTATCCACTAAAATAAATGGTATTTATGTTTTTGAAACTTATAGATATTGCATTGGTAAAAAGACTTTGCTACACCCATACTAAGTATTGGTGTTCAAAGTCCAAAGGACTATTTTCATGTAAAAAGGCTAAGGGGGACAAAAGGAAGAAAAGAGTGACATTTAACCCAATATATGAATTCTCTGAGTAATAGAAAAACCATATTTTTGGTCCATGGCTGGTAATGACCTAATTAATGGAGACCTATTGGGAACCTTCTTATTAAGACAAAGTCCTATTAAATCATGAGAAAATAGCAAAAAAGCTGATTGTTTTAGGTTCTAATGAAGTAATGAGAATGTCTTACTCCTTTGAACACAGAGATTATCGATTATTAACCATGGATAAGCCAACAAGGATTCATGAGAACCTTTTTTGGGCTATTATCCATGTAATTACCTCATTAAAACAAGCTGTTATCTTGCTATGGGCCTGCAATGAATAAAATAAGATAAAATGTCAAAATGATGCTCAAATACAATTATTAATGAATTACTGTGAAAGATTCAATAGAAATTGAAGAAGTGGTAATATTTAATTCAAAATCACTAAATCATGACTTCATAATCTCAATTAAAATTTTTACCCACATTCCATTTGTGATGATCTCATGTGAAATACTGAATCTTCAAAAATTTATAGAAACTACATCCTATTATAGAATTTACAAAATAATTGATATATTTGAAAAAGAAATACCTGTTTTTAAATCAAAGGATATTTAAAATAGTAAATTCATGATCTCTTAACCATAAATGGGTTGGTATCCCCATAGAGCAACATAATAAATAAGCGAAGAGAATTTCACAGGGGAAAAAGTGATTGAATCATAAATCCAGATAAGGAAATTAGTTTTTCATCTATAAATTTTAAGCTAACCCCTTTTAATGCCTCTATGTAATTTTTAAGGATTAAGAGAATCATTCTACCACTGTGTTTTCCAAATATTCATCATAATAAATTGGTAGAATCAATATACCATTGATATAAGCTTCTGTATTATTTAGAAAATCATTCTCATTTTTTCAATATTCAAAATGAATTAGAAATATTTTGAATTAAAAATACCAAGAAATATTTATATTTCCAATAGTACTGCAGCTATGGAATCCGTATTACTGAGTCTTTCTCTACTATTTATTATTTGAATCCACATATAATCCACTTAGACACCATTCTAAATTCTTTTGCGGTCTCTTTCAGATAATCAGTGGGTATTTTGTTTAATTATTGAAATTTTTTTATCTCATTTCTGTAGCAATATTTGAATAACAAATTCTTTTATTAATACTTCTTGTAATTGATTATAGTAGACAATGACTTCTTAATTCTAAATTACTCATGTTATATATAGTAAGTAAAAGGAAGATCTGGGAAGTTAATCCTTTATTTGTGTATTGAATGAATTTATTCTTATATTCTAATAAGAACAATAATATTACTACTGATTAATAGTATAATTATAATTGTTTTCCTAAAAACTCTTCCCAGTTGAAGTTTATTATTAATGAGATTTAGGTACCTTATTATTACTCTTGAAAAAATACAAAACTGAAAATGACAGTACCATCTATTTACTCAGCAATAACTCGGCCTAATTTCCAATTTAGAAAATTTCTTAAATTTTCTTCTAAGTTCCACCTTAATATGTAATATTAATAATTAAAAAATCTTGAAGTTGTGATAAGTAAAATGTGTTCTGGTGTAGGGATCTCTTTTTATATCCCAATACAAAGTAATACTAAAGTTTATATCCCCTTCCTTAATTAAACTTTTCTTATTTATAATGAAAACTGATTTTAAAATTGCGACTTGGTCATTTTTATTGGTAGTAATCATCAATGAACCATATGGTATGTACTTTGATTTGGTTTAAAAGCTCAATTAGAACTATGCAGCCTGTTAAAATCAAATTGTTCTGAAGAAATAGTAAGCAATCATTCCGAACCAAGATGAACTTTTTCCTTTTACCACTTTCCAAATCCCTCGTTTAGATTTTTTCTAGTTAGATTTGGAATATAAATAAGATTCGGAAGGCCATCCAAATGTTACTGGAATTCAAAAGAGAAAAACTCCCATCAAAAATTCAGTCATTGTGGATAAATATAAGCACCTCACTTTTGGAAGCCTTGATAAAAATCCAATTCAATATGTGAAGGTCACAATTATTAATACTTGATTGCAGAAATAATTGAAGTAACCTGGTCCATAAGAATGGAAAAACTCTGGAAAAGCCATTTCCCAGAAAAAATGAGGTACCTGTCATGAAAAATAATTGATACAGTATTTGAAAAAAACTTGGGAGATAATGCCTTGAAAAAAGCCAATATTACTATCTACAAATGAATCAACTCTTCACTTGATAATATTATACTAAAGTATAATGAAGGCTCCACTAGAATATTATAAAAAGACTAAAGTCCCAGAAAAAATGGGCGACTTTCTCATGAATCTTGATTTTGTCTTTTTGGAAAAACTGGGATGTATTAATATGTAAAAATAAAGTAATTCCAAGTCAAAATTGCTTTTTATTCAAAATAAGATGAAGCTACCTATTAATTCTATATTTTCCTAGAATACAACCAAAATAAATACTTTCCATTAATAAGAAGTCTACTTTTTTGGAATCATTCAGAAGTACTACTATATGAAATAAAAATACTTAAAGGTTAAAATGAATTAATTTTTCAGCAGGAAAGGGCTTGGAGGACACAGGAAATTGATTTGGATCTAAGATATTCCTTGGATATACAAGTACTATCACAAAATTGGGTACATGTATGTTAGGGTTGCTCCACCATATAATGATAAGATAGTAAATTAAGGCTATAGATCTTATTATGACACAGTGAATCCAGATGTAGGATACTTATAGGTGCTATAATGTTCTATTATAGTTATGATAAATCTAGTAAGGAAAATTTATAAAGAACTATAAGATAGCCAGATATAATCATTATTCAGATAATTGAAAGTAAGATTATATTAGATTATTTAAACATCTGATCATCAAGGGCACTACTGTTTATGAAAGCTTTACCATGAAAAAATGTACTAATTGGATAATGGCTCCTATTTTTAGTGAGAAATAGGATAATTTGATACCTCTTCTAGACTATGAGAGCTTCTTCTCCCTTTTAAACTACTTTCCAATGAAGATTTTTACCTCTGAAAGCAAACATGCAATTTCACCAACTAAATACAGAAAGAAATTAAGGGAATTTTTTTAAACCTATGATGGAATTAAATGAAACATTTATATGTGAAAAGGGTAGAAAACACCATTGAAAACTGATTAAATACTCCTCTTAAGAAGGAGGAATTTCTAAGATGGTACATATCCTGTGTTTAGAAGCATTATTTGAATGGTTTTCAAGTATTCAAGACAGAAAACTCAAATCTAAGTGTTTCAAGAATTGGAAAGGTATTTTAAAGCCACATTTTTAATCCAAAATATCCAAACCAAATCTCTCACCCAATCCTGGAAATAAATGGTAAGGAGGAATGAAGAACTGAAAGGCTTTATTCTTCCTTCAATAATGAGTTTTTTATGACTTGCCTTCTTCTCTTGTAAGGAATTTATTGCTACTGAGAGTTTCTGTTAGTTTGAGATACTTGATATTTATAATAGAGAAAGATCTAGCTTAGATATCTGATTAAGCTTTCAGGATATAAGATGAAAAACTTATTACTCAGATAGATAATGGAAACACCACAGGGATTTGAGTAATTTTTGAAGCAGTATTCTTGGATACAGAACTTATGAAAAATATACATA
This sequence comes from Austropuccinia psidii, assembly GCA_023105745.1. NCBI lineage: Eukaryota > Fungi > Basidiomycota > Pucciniomycetes > Pucciniales > Sphaerophragmiaceae > Austropuccinia > Austropuccinia psidii. Next base: position 38,138,494 of record JALGQZ010000009.1, on the reverse strand, counting down.
AGTTAATATTTCACATAAAGAATTTAAAAGTAGACTTAATTAAAAGTATTACCTAGCACTTTCAAATGGTTTCAACTTTGTTAGCTATCTGTAAAAGATTTAATTAGAACAAAAGGAGAATTTTTAAAATTGAAATTATTTCAAAAATATACTATATTATGTTTCAATTTCAGATTCCTGCAAGGAAACCAGGGAAAAAATTGCAATCTTCTGATCAAGACTCTTTGGAGAAAAAACTAACTGCACTTGCTGGTTTTTTTCTCAAAATTTAGAGGAGAGGTGAAGTACAAGGTTTTTCGCAGGTCTCTGTTCTTTGATTATCTGTACCCTAGACATTATGTGAGCCTTGAGGTATATTTTACCTACCCAAATAGGCCACAATTATCTTAAAAATAAATTCTGAACTATGCATAACCCATAAGTCATGCATATATTAAAAATTCATCATTTTTGATCTCAGAGAAGATGAATAACTTTTTATTGAGTAAGGAAATCCATGGATTTAAGGCCAGATTTAGATTTTACACAAAATTTCACCTAGGGTAGCTCCATAGAGTAAATAAGCTCAAATTAACTCTTTAAAGTGGTAATATGAAAAATAATTCAATACCAGATAAATGATCCGTGAAATTTTTTGTTTTTCTCAATTTCACACCAAAATAATGGGAATGTGAGAAATCCCATGTTACATATGCACTAAGAATAGTGTTATGCATGTTTTTGGCACTTAATATTATGGTATTAGTACATACACTTTTGGTACACCCATAGTGGATATCTCACTTGAAGCCTGAATTGCTATTTTGATGTGAAAAATAGTCAAGGGGGACAAAAGACATCAAAGAGAGCCAGGGTGCCCAACTTCTGAGGCCTCTGAGGCATGTACAGCTCTAAAACTTGGATCCATGGCTGATCTTGGCCCAATTAGTCAACTAAAACCTTTTGGGAACTTGGTTACCAAGTCAGAACTTCAGTATATCATAAGAAAATAGCAAATAAGCTGCTATTTTGATGTGCCAAGGAGGTAAAGAGCAACTTAGGCTCCTGTAACCATGTCAATTATTAATGACTTTCCATGAATAAACCCCAAAACAGTAATTAAAACCATTTTTGGACTATTATCCATTGATTTACCTCATAGCAACCAGCCATATACTGCTATTTGCAATTTGTCACAGCCAAGGAGGCAGGGGCATTACCAATCATCTTCAACAATCATTACCTCATTGGTACCCTTCAAAACCCAATCAGCAACAATCATTATTTCATGGATACCCTTCAAAACCCAATCAGCAAGGGGGTTTCATTCTACATTCTCCAAATACAGTTTCAGACCTCAATACAGTTTCATACAGGCAAGACCCAAATACAGGATTCACCAAATACAGGCCTTTCATCAATACAGGTGCAAATACCTGTATTGACTGTATAACCTGTATTGGATTCACCAATACAGGATTCAATCCCACATACAACTTCTTCCAGCATACAGGCCAGTATCTCAACACTCAAACTCCAAGGCTGGTATTTCTCACATATACCAGCCCCTCTTCATCCGCCTGGGGGTTTGTCACAGGGGCTCTTCTAAAATGAAGAGGGCCTGGCACTCAGTGAACAGACTTACTTATGGAGGGCTCAGAAGGAATACTTAAATGATAAGAGTAATGGAGTAAGAGGATAAATTCCTAGTCATAAAATAATAAGTATAAAAGATAAGAGAGACAAAACAAAAGCAATAATAAAGAGCCAACCACAAATAATCCTGTACCACTGTTTCAACCTGTTCAGAAAAGAGAAAAGGATTAATAAAGGATATGGCCACCAGGACTCTGCTGAACAGGTGAGGGAAGGCAAAGACTAACTTAATAAATAATAAAATAATATTTCTTAAATGAGAAATAAAATAATATTAAAGAATAAATCCGATATTTTAATTAACTGGGGGAAAAACCCCCAGGTGGGTGAAGAGGGGCTGGTATATGTGAGAAATACCAGCCTTGGAGTTTGAGTGCTGAGCTACTTGTCTGTATGCTGGAAGAAGTTGGATGTGGGATTGAATCCTGTATTGGTAAATCCAATACAGGTTATACAGTCAATACAGGTATTTGCGCCTGTATTGATTACAGGACTGTATTTGGTGAATCCTGTATTTGGGTCTTGCCTGTATGAAACTGTATTGAGGTCTGAAAACTGTATTTGGAGACTGTTGAATGAAACCCCCTTGCTGATTGGGTTTTGAGGGGTATCAATGAAGTAATGATTGTAGAATATGATTGGTAATGCCCCTGCCTCCTTGGCTGTGACAGGGTTTTTCCCCCAGTTAATTAAAATATTGGATTTATTATTTAATATTATTTTATTTCTCATTTAAGAAATATTATTTTATTATTTACTAAGTTGAAACAGTGGTACAGGATTATTTGTGGTTGGCTCTTTATTATTGCTTTGTTTTGTCTCTCTTATCTTTTATGCTTATTATTTTATGACTAGGAATTTATCCTCTTACTCCATTACTCTTATCATTTGAGTATTTCTTCTGAGCCCTCCATAGGTAAGTCTGTTCACTGAGTGCCAGGCCCTCTTCATTTTAGAAGAGCCCCTGTGACATTATTTTAATTAACTCATAATTGCTTCTTTTTATTTCATTCATTTTATTCATTTCTCTCATTCTTCAATTATGATCTTTTCATGATTTTATGATTTTTATGATTTTTTATGATTTTCTCTCTCTCATCAATTTTCATCTCATTCATTTCATTCAAATGAAAATTGATTCTCTTTCTCATTTCAAAAATTCTGCTAACCATTTTACTTTATTATTTATCATTCTCATTTCTCTTTTTGTCTGAATTGAGGTTTTTATCAGGTTAATTGAGTGGAATTATTTGGGTTAATTGATTCATCATTCAGGGATTTATTGATTTGGGGTATTCAGTGATTTTGATTTTGAAATTTCTCAAGATTATTGATTGATTGATTCCTCAAAACATTGATTGCACCTCAAGAGTTGAATTGACTTTGATTGATTTGATTTGATTGACTCGATTTGATTCTTCAAGATAGCTGATTTATCCTCAAGATTTGATTTAATTGATTGATTTGAATTTGATTCCTCAAGAAAATTGAATTGATTTTTGAAGATATTGATTGAATTTCTCAAGACTTAATTGATTTGATTTTGAATTGACTTTATTTGCTTGATTTGACTTATTGATTGAAATTGATTATTCATAATAATTTGACTTTGTCATATTCACTCTTCAATATTTATTCATATTGATTCACTTCAAGACTATTGATTTATTTCTCAAGTTCATCAAGATTCTCATTTGACTGTTTTGGTCAAGCCTTATTTTATTCAAAGTATCATCAAGTTTTATTCATTCTTCTTTCATGATGCCAGTTCAGCATAGCCCACCAGCCAAGAATACAAGATCCCAGAGACATCAAGCTGTTCTCACTCCTACACCAAGGGCTCCTCTTGACCGCACACCATCAGTTCATCAACTGAGTGCAAATCTGGACAGAGGACCACCAATGGAAGGAGCAGCACCCTCCAGAAGAGGAGGTGTGAAGTCTAGAAGATCAAGATCATTCTCTGGACTATTGGGTGGTTATCCTGGTGTTTTTAAAGGGCCTAGAAGTAGATTGGGGGAAGCTGAAGATGAGGAGGGGAAGGAGTCTGTGGAAGAGGAAGAATCTGAGGAGACTGAAGTGGCAGCTGCCTTGGCAGGTGCTCCTGAAGCTCCTCAGGCTCCAAATCTAGCCCTTTCTAATCAACCTTCTGTCTCTCAAACTGAACCAAATTTCCTCAAGATGATGGAGCAAATGACTCAGTTTATGGGACACCTCACTCAAGCAGTTGCCCCAAGGGACACTTCAAAAGTCCCTGCATTCAAGACTCCATCAATGAAGGCACCTGATTCTTTTGATGGTACTAAAGCACATAAATTGAGAGGATTCATTCAATCCTGTCAATTAATATTTCATAATGACCCAGCAAACTTCTTCTCTGACAGGAAGAAGGTGCTTTACTCAACTTCTTTTCTTACTGGCAGAGCTGGCAAATGGATTGAACCTTACTTCTCAAATATATCCAATGAAGACCCTTCTTATCTCCTCAATAACTGGCAGTTGTTTGAAACCCAGTTATTCACTCTGTTTGGTGATCCCAATGAAGTCAGAAAAGCTGAACAAGAGTTGGACAATTTGAGGATGAGGGAAGGTGGTCAAGTTTCATTGTACATAGCTGATTTCAGAAGTTTAATGTCACGAATTGGAGACTGGGGGGAAAGGGCCTATATTCATGTGTATAGAAGGGGCTTGGAATCAAGATTGATGGACCAATTGGCTTCTCACCCTGGAACTTTTGATAGTCTTCAAGAACTCATGGACATCACCTTGGAATTAGATACCAGGTACCATTAGAGGCAGAAGGAAAAGGGTAGTCATCAAGAGAAGAAGCCTCCAATCAGTGGATCCAACTCCTTCAAGCCCCCTCAAAGTTCATCATCAAAGAAGCCTTATCACAAGAAGAATAAGAAGGGGAAGAATTTTCAAGTGTCCAAAGACAAGCCCCATGCTGCTCTCCTCAATAAGGACAACAAATTAATTGGTTCTGAAAGGGAGAGGAGGATTAAAGAAGGCTTGTGCAATTATTGTGGTGGAAAGCACCCATTTGAAAAATGCTTCAAGGGTCCTTAAAATAGGCAAGGGTCATCAAAAGGCTTCCCTAGCAAGCAGGGAAAAGCCTGAGTGGGAATCATGATGTGTTCAATGGTTCTCACTTATTTCCTTCAAGAGCACAATTGTGCACTCTGAATACTAGTGTCAAGAAATCCTTAAAATTTGTTATTTTTTCTTCAATCTCTGATATTTTTTATAGTATTCTCATTGATTCTGGTGCTACAAACTCCTTTATTGAAAAGAATTTTGTTCTAAAGTACTCATTGACCATGTCAGAGCTCCCTGAAAAGATTCCTCTTTTCATTCTGGATTCCAGTGAATCCACTTCCTTGTTCATCACCCAGTATACCAAGTGGGTTGTTGATTTACCTTCCTTCCCAAGCTTTGAATAGGATTTCTTTATCATAGATTCACCCAAGGGAGAAGACCTAATATTGGGCTATGATTTTCTTTACCATTTCAATCCCATTATTGATTGGAAAAATGGATTGATCACCTATGATTCTAGTCATAAGGATTCTAGTGGTATTATTTCTTCTACTAGTAATGACTTATCCACTGCTGTCAACAGTGTTGTTCTGGTTGGTGAACTTAAGACACCTTCCCTTCCTCCTTCTGTCCATAACCCCTTCATTTTTCCCTCTCAGTCATTACTTCCATTAAAAGATGAAGTCTTCAAAGAGATAAAAGATGTTGGAGAAGATGTTGCTATATCTTCACTTCATCTCTTTCAAGGGGATATGGAACTTCCTCCTTTATCTTTTCATGCCTCCCTGGAGGAGCAGTGGGATGAGGAGGAAGAGCCAGAAGAGATTGAAACTGTGCTGAAGGTAGTCCCTCCGGTGTATCACAAATATTTGGATGTATTCTCCAAATTGAAAGCAGAGAAACTTCCTCCACACCGTGCCTGTGATCATCATATTGAACTGGAGGGTCTTCTACCTCCAGTTGGTGTTATCTACTCTTTATCAAAGAATGAGTCAGAAACACTGTGGGCCTACATTTCAGAGAATGTAGAGAAAGGTTTCATCAGACCAAGCTCCTCCTCAACAGGGGCACCTGTCCTTTTTGTTAAGAAAAAGGATGGTGGTCTTTGTTTGTGTGTTGACTACTGCAAACTTAATGCTGTCACTAGGAAAAACAGGTATCCTGTTCCTCCAATGAATCAGATTCTTACCATCTTTAATGGTGCTACTATCTTCTCCAAGATAGATCTGCGTGGTGCTTATAATCTCCTGAGAATTAAAGAGGGGGGTGAGCATTTAACTGCCTTTAGAACCAAATATGGTAGTTATGAGTATTTGGTTATGCCATTTGGCTTAACCAAGGCTCCAGCTTCATTCCAAAATATGGTGAATGATATCTTTGCAGATTATTTGGATATTTTTGTTGTAGTGTACTTAGATGATATTATGGTCTTCTCTAGCTCTTTGGATGAACATGTTAAACAAGTGGCCTCTGTTCTCCAAAGACTGAGAGACAATAATTTGTTTGCTAAAGCCTCCAAGTGTGTATTCCATGCCTCAAGTGTGGAATACTTGGGCTATGTTGTTTCAAGTGATGGCCTGAAGATGGATTCTTCAAAAGTTCAACAAATCCTCAATTGGCCTCAGCCCAAAAACATCAAGGCCCTCCAATCATTTCTTGGCTTTGCCAACTTTTATTGTTGTTTCATTAAAAATTATTCCAAAAAAATCTCTGCTCTCACTTCCCTCCTTAAAAAAGATTCTCCCTTTATCTTCAATGAGGAAGCTCTTAGTCAGTTTCAAATACTCAAAGAAGCTTTCACCACTGCTCCTATTCTCTCTCATTTTAATCCTTCTCTACCAGCTATTGTAGAGACTGATGCTTCTGATTATGCCTTGGGTGCTGTACTGAGTCAGGTGAATGACTCAGGAAAGCATCCCATTGCATTTGATAGTTGCAAGCTCTTACCAGCTGAACTCAACTATGAAATTCATGACAAGGAACTCCTTGGCATAGTTTGGGCTCTCAAGCGCTGGGAGGCTTTTCTACTTTCTCTTTCTGATTCCTTTGAGGTCTTGACAGACCATTGTTCCCTTCACTATTTTATGTCCTCTAAAGTCCTTACTCGTCGTCAAGCCGGTTGGGCAGAATTTCTATCTGAATTCCACTTTATCATCACTTACCGCCCAGGCAGGCTTGCCACTTTACCAGAAGCCTTGTCATGTCGGGACGACGTGTACCCAGAGAGGGGGGTGGATTTCATCAGCAAGAATCCTCAAAAGTTTCATCAAGTTCTCAAGCAAAATGAAATTCAAGAGTCAAGATTATTTTCAATAAAAGTTGATGTTTTTTCAGATGTAGTTGATCAAATTCAAAGACAAGTATGGCAAGACAAAGATTATAAGGAAATCCTCAAGAAATTAGCAAGAGGAGAATCAGTCCCAGACTATTCTCTTGAGCCTCAAGCAAAATTATTATTTTTCAAAGATAGAGTAGTCATTCCAAGCAATCATGAAATTCAATTGGACATTCTTCAAAAGCGTCATGATTCACCGTTGGCTGGCCATCCTGGCCAGGAGAAGACCCTCAAGCTCATTAAGAGGGATTTTTATTGGGCTGGCATGAATCAAATCATCAAGGACTATGTGTCCTCATGTCAGCAATGTTCAAGAAACGAGAACATCCACCATAAGAAGTTTGGATTACTCAAGTCTCTTCAAATTCCATCTGGTCCTTGGAATTCTTTATCAATGGACTTTATCACCCAATTGCCTTTGTGAAGCAACTTTGATTCAATTTTAGTAGTTGTAGACAGATTTTCAAAAATGGCAATATTTATTCCAACTTATTCAACAATCACTGCTTTGGACTTAGCTCAACTATTCATTAATCATGTCTTTTCCAAACATGGTCTTCCAATCAGTATTGTTAGTGATAGAGGTTCATTATTTGTTTCATCATTTTGGACTCAATTGTGTCAGCAGCTCAAGATATCAAGAGATCTTTCAGCTGCCTTTCACCCTGAAACAGATGGACAGACAGAGAGGGTAAATCAGATTCTAGAACAGTATCTTAGGATGTATGTCAGCTACCATCAAGATGACTGGCACACCTGGCTCCCTCTGGCTGAATTTGCCTATAATAATGCAGAACATTCATCAACAAAACAGTCTCCATTTTTCACTATTTATGGAAGAAATCCCAGCTTTGATTCAATTCACATTTCTCAAGATACACCTGCTGGAAAGTTATCATCAAAACTCCAATCAGTACAGCAAGTTGTCAAAGAAGAATTAGAGTCAGCAATAAAGCGTTTTAAGAAGTATGCAGATAGAAATAGAGCAATTCCACCTGATTTCCAACCTGGGGACAAAGTATGGCTAGCTTTCAAGAACATCAAGACAACAAGACCCACAAAAAAGCTTTCAGAAATATGGCTGGGACCCTTTGAAGTTCTCAAGAAGATTGGCAGCCATGCATATCACCTCAAGTTGCCTCAACAATGGAAGTCAGTTCACCCTGTTTTCCATGTGTCTTTGTTAGAACCAGTAAAGCAATCAACTATCCCAAATCGACACCAATTGCCACCACCTCCAGTAATAGTGGAAGAGCAAGAAGAATGGGAAGTGGCTCAGGTTCTGGACTCAAAACTCAAGAGAGGTTCATTATGGTACTTAGTGGAGTGGAAAGGATTCAATGAAGACCCAGAAAGAACAACTTGGGAACCAGCTTCCAACCTTACCAACTCCCCAGACCTTGTCAAGGATTTTTACACTTTGTATCCAGACAAGCCTGGCCCAAATGCCTCAAGATTTTGATTTATGGTGCTTGGTGGGGATTGGAGTTCATGAAAGTAAGTTCCTCTCCTGGCATGCACCTTTAAAGGGGTATTCTACCCAAATTTGTTGTAAGCATCACCTTGGCCACTTTGTGAGCACTTGTCAATTCTTTGGACAGGTTCAGAAGGCCTTGCAACATCATACCCTCAAGATTTGGACCTTTCATCAAGATATGGCCCAATCTTTCTCTTATTTTCTTTTCTTTCTTCAATCATGCCATAAATTATCCTTCAAGACATTCATTACCACAATTCATGTTATGGCATAATTTCTTTTTCATTTATGGTGCTTGGTGGGGAGTGGAAGTTATGAAAGTAAGTTCCATCTCCTGGTATGCATCCCTGAGGGGTCTACTTCTTGTAAAACATTACCTTGGCCACGCTGTGAGCATCAAATGCTTGATTTTAACTTTCAGAACATTTTGGCCAAAATCAAGAAACTCACCACAAGAAGGACAACTCTCAGGCATTTTCTTATTTCTTTCTTTACTCTCTTTTTCTCTCAATTCTTTTCATTCTTATTTTTTATGTCATTTTCTTTTACTTGTATCTTTTATTTTTATTTCTTATTTTTATTTTTATTTCTTAGTTCAAAAAGCAGTAGTTATCACTCCCATATCACGTTTGGGGAGTCAATTCATTCAATAATCAAAGAGCAAAACACTAGTAATGGTAAAGACCACCTACAGATAACCCTTGTCAAAACTTCTTCAAGTCAGCCTTAAACTCATTCCTTAAGATCAAAATTGAAAGCCAAAACCCAATCAGCAAGGCATCTATGGCAATTGACCATTCAAGGAGGAGATAAGAAGAAAGACATTCAGGAATAAATCAAGATCAAAAGGAAAACCCTGCTTCAAATGGCCCAATTGGCCAATTTCATGAATTTATGCAATTTGGCACAAATGGCCATATCAAACCTCAAAATTTCAAAATAGCTCAGTTCTATCATTTTTGATCAAAATATGCTTAATTAGGCATATTGGCAAATTTGCGCATTTGCGCACTTTTGCGCAAAAGGCCTGTTTATCTTGTCAAAAGGCTTCAAAAGGCCTTTTTGGCCAATTTCATCATAATTGCGCATTTGGGCACTTTGCGCAAAAATGCGCAAAATGGCCAGAACACCTTATAGGCCATTTTTTGATCATTTATCAACTTTTTCATTTTTTTCACCAATATATATGCAACTATGGCATATATGCACATTTTGCGCAAAAATGTGCAAAATGGACAGAACACCCTATAAGGCCATTTTTCATCATAAATCAAGTTTTTTCAATTTTTTCACCATTATATGCCATTATGGCATATATGTGCATTTGCGCATTTTGCGCATTTTTGCGCAAATTGGCCAAAATCCCCTTTAATCACAAAATCAAGGATTTTGGCCAGGACTTCTGAAATGGTCCAAAACCTCAAGTATTGGCCACTTCATGCCAACACTGTCAAGATTCAAAATTATGATGAAATCAGGTGTTCTTGGGACATAAACCCAGGTCACCCCCTTTTCAAAAGCCATAAGGACTCAAGAAACGTTTAGTGAAGACACTCAAGACAAGAATGAAGGCATTTTTAAGGAAAAGAGGGAATTCAGAATCAAGATCAAGGGGAAGATACCTACAAGTGATTAAATGAAGATTTTGTTTGAGTATTGATTGAAGAATAAAGTTTAATGGGATACATTTAAGGAATTGGGGAAAGAACTGTATGGATTGATTGCAAGCTCATCAAGACTCACTATACTCATGGTTCTCAGAGCTCACCACTTTCAAGAGGGGGATAATGTCACAGCCAAGGAGGCAGGGGCATTACCAATCATCTTCAACAATCATTACCTCATTGGTACCCTTCAAAACCCAATCAGCAACAATCATTATTTCATGGATACCCTTCAAAACCCAATCAGCAAGGGGGTTTCATTCTACATTCTCCAAATACAGTTTCAGACCTCAATACAGTTTCATACAGGCAAGACCCAAATACAGGATTCACCAAATACAGGCCTTTCATCAATACAGGTGCAAATACCTGTATTGACTGTATAACCTGTATTGGATTCACCAATACAGGATTCAATCCCACATACAACTTCTTCCAGCATACAGGCCAGTATCTCAACACTCAAACTCCAAGGCTGGTATTTCTCACATATACCAGCCCCTCTTCATCCACCTGGGGGTTTTCCCCCAGTTTATTCAAATATTGGATTTATTATTTCAGATTATCTTATTTCTCATTTAAGAAATATTATTTTATTATTTACTAAGTTGAAACAGTGGTACAGGATTATTTGTGGTTGGCTCTTTATTATTGCTTTGTTTTGTCTCTCTTATCTTTTATGCTTATTATTTTATGACTAGGAATTTATCCTCTTACTCCATTACTCTTATCATTTGAGTATTTCTTCTGAGCCCTCCATAAGTAAGTCTGTTCACTGAGTGCCAGGCCCTCTTCATTTTAGAACAGCCCCTGTGACACAATTCTACGTAGAAATGAGGTAAAAACTTCAAAAACTAATTAAAAATACAATTCTTAATGAATCTTTCTGAAGCTTTCAGGACCAATTACAAGCTGTATAGCTCATATAAAAACAAAAAAATATACTTTTATAAGTAAAATTAAAAGCTTTAATTACAGTCCATTCTTGATGATTCCACCTGAAACACAGAATCTTTAAAAATTTACAGAAAATACATTCTGTGATGAAATTTCCAATAACATTGATAACTTTGAGAAATCAAATATTATTTTTGGAATGAAAGAATACTTACAGTTGTTACTCCTTTTATTCTTAACCATAAATGGGTTGGTAGTCACATAAAAGCCTCAATTAAGTAATTATGATAATCTTACATGACAATGGATGATGAAATTAATAATCCAAAAAGGTTTATTACTTTCTAACTCACTGGATTTTCAGTTTTCTCCATGGCACGCCTCTGTGAGCTGTCTTGGACTTAAAAGAGGCCTCCTCTTGCTTTTTTTCCAAATCATCACATTATTCCATTATATCATTATTACCAACAAGTAAGTATTAGCTAAAGGTATTTATTAAGTGTTTTATTCTTTCAGAATCAATCAGAAAGATTTGAAATCATAGAAATCAACTATATATAGTTGTAATACTGTTATATATCCATTTTTGATCTTGTAAATCCACAATTGCCTGTCAAATTCCTCTACTATTATCTTTCAACAAGTTCTTTGGAGTATTAGTAAGTGATTTATCTTAAATTCTTAAAGTTTTTCTCTAGTAATAGTTTTCTTCAAGAATTGTCTTTACAATTATTCTTGTAAGAGATTTTTATATCAAAATAATTTTATTATTTTAATAAAGAAGTTTTTATTATTAAATTCTTCTTGTAATTGATTCTTGTAGACACTTACTGCTTACTGTTATAATCACTGGTAGTGTATAACATGTAAAAGAAATATTCTTTAACTATTTAATTGTGGTTGTAATAATTTTCATTATCATATTTTATAAGAACAGTCATAGTACTGTTGATTAATAGTAATATTATCAACAAGTTTCATAGACACATCTTACAAATTGATTGACTAAAAATAGGTAAATATACAGTATTTTTTGAGAGAAAAGCTTAATTATCAAGGTGAATGAAATGTAAAGATGAAATAGATAATATTTAACTTATCTTGTCATATACTTTCCATATTGGCTTTTAATTAGAGTCAAAATGGGAGCTTGTGAAGGAGAAAACCTTTCTCTTTGATTTGTATTCTGTTATGAGCTAATTCATCTTAGTACCCACTATTTGTGTTTGTATTTTAATGTTACCATAAGATATGATAAACTTGTTGCATTATTACTCTCTGGTGTTGGGCTAATGTATAATATTATGTATTAATAAGCTAAATTACTACAGAAACCATGGTGGCAGTATGATGGAAAATCTCAATATGGCTGGATTCTGATTAATTAGTTTTTCATAAAAAAGATTCTCCATGAGAATTACATGGTATTAGCATGCTGATAGATGACTCAAGTTCTTTCTGGGAAAGATTTAGTTTACATAAATATGAATTATGTGCTTGTGGAACCCTTGGGAAGTGGATCTATTTTAAATTGAAATATGGGCCGTTCTAATTGTATTATTTTATACTAAAACAAACCTGGAGCTATACAGTACTTCTAAGTGGCTACTATAATACTCCCAATACACCAAATCACCGGCTAAAATTGGTTATTTACTTGTGAATATGAATTCTTCCTTTGTGGAATTGTTGTAAGACAGTACCATGAAAAACTATATATGCACAGGTAGAAACAGAGTATTCTTTAATGAATGTAGAAATGGATTTTCCCAGGGTAGTCATGTATTATTATACAAATCCATTGAAGAATCCACACTGATATATACATCAACAAAAACTCCACATATGAGTATAGAGATATTATTATAGCAAAAAATATTCCATATTCAGTTATTATTCATGTATCAATGTAATCAAAAAGATATATTGATTTAGGGATTTTTACATAGAATATTTCTTTTTCTTTTAGCTGTTTACCTTCTTCAGGAAGGATATTTTAGATTTCTTCTCTCAGGGCTTTGTGCAATCTCAGCCCTGAGTCACTTTCCAAAAAATGATAGAATATTGACTCTGGTTATTCTTTTGCGTTACCTCACCTTTAAGTGAAAACTGATCTTAATATCATGAATTTAATCAAAAACTTTAACCTTTAATGTTTGGCTGTTTTTTAGAAGGGATCTTATAGGATTATTAACATATATTCTTGCTAAAGTGAGATAATCCTTCAATATACTGCCTCTTATGTTTTACCATTACTTGGTATAATATAATTTATTCATCCCAAAAGAGCCCTTGTCAAGTGTAATGATACCTTTTGAGATTATTTTAGTCATTTAATAATTTTTTCCCCACTATTCTAAGGATTTATTCCTCATTACCTTTAGCAACAAATACTTTATATTTATTGTTAATGTTATAGAATTTTCCTAATTAAATGAAAGTTATTAGTTACAATAAATTTGAATCCTATTTAACATTAACTAGTTCAAGTTTAGCTCACTTTGAAAATCACAATAGCAATACTATCACAACCATGGCCAAGCCCCCATGGATTTTTATGGAAGCTTTATGTCCTGACAACCTTGTGGCCAATTGGAAATATCATCAATTTTGGCCTTCCTGATCCTACACCCTTTTTATAGGGCTCTATCAGCCCCATATCCACCACCAGGCCCTTTTGCCTTCCCCCTGAATTAGGAGGATTTTTGAAATAAAACTAAGGTCTTCCATCTGCAGGATGTACACCACAGACTGCAGTTTGAAGGAAAATTTTGCCTGATTGAAATGAGGCCAAGCCCCATGGCCCCAAAGCCACATTCTTGCTCACCTGCCCCAATTTTGGCCATGGACCCCCTGTAATCAAGCAATGGCGCATGGCTATCAACAGAGGGCTACCAATCATCTTTTTGGCCAAAATAACTTTCCCAATCCTTGGGAAGACAGTACTTCTGGATATCAACTAATTCCATATATGGTGTTATACAACATTATGTATCATTTTCCTTGGAAATTGTATGGTGAAATTTTCAGGAATTGATTCAGCCATCCGAAAAGACAATTAAAAAATCCTTGAGGCATTTTCAAAGGGATGATTCTGTCACAGGGGCTCTTGGGAGTAAAAAGAGTGACCTGGGACTCAGGAATCAAGAAATCACTTGAAGGGCTCCAAAGATTAAAGAAATAGTTGAAGGATATATTTCTTTAACAAAGAAAGAGTGCAAGTAGATATATAGAAGATAAGAACAAGGTATTCAAAGCCAAAGATCCAATGAAATGACTTCTCAGTTTAGTATTTCAACCTTACAGAATCAACAATGAAATTAGTAAAGGATATGTCCACCAATATTCACTGGGAGGGGAAGAACAAGGTTCAAATTACTGACTTAAAATCATAAGTATTTACTTCAAATACTAAAAAGAAAATGATAATAAAATAAATCCAGTAGATTAATTAACTGGGAAAAAAAGTCCCCAGGGGATGAAGCAGTGGCCAGTATATGTGAGAATCTGAAATCCTGATCCTGGAGATGTAGAAACTAGTTTTATTGACTAATCTGGGGAATACAGCTGTGTATTGAATTCCCACAGTGTATAAGTTAATTAACCCAAAGGTAAATGCCATAAAGGCTGCTTCAATACAGCCTGTATGGATAATTTGGGTTGTCCAAGGGGTGTTGGAGCTCTTGATTCCTTGACAACTGATATTTAATCTATTTAAATTACCCTTGGAAGCTCCTTGGCCAGTATTCCATTGGGGGAATATGGTTGCAATAGAAATGACCAATACCTGGAGGCACTAAAAATACTGTTAATTTTGCCCAAAGATATATCCATCAATTTGGCAGGTATATTAATCAGATTTGACAGTTTTCCAAGTAATATTATGAGGATTGAAGAAGGAAATTAATGTAAATATAATATAAGATTTATCTTCAAGTGCAAAAAATGGATTTGTGGAAGATTAAATCTGGTCGAAATACAAAACATTTAGGATAATCTGATTATTAACCACAAAATAGGATAGCCAGTTCAAATTGAAATGGTTTAGATATTGTTCATTTTCTAAAATTGGTGGTTTTAGAATTTATTTCTGAAATTTCACAACAATTAGTTCTCCATATTCATGATTGAAAGAAGGCAGGATATTCAAAACAACTGCAAAAATGGTGCAGATCTAGGAAAATTGTATGAAAAGACAATTTTTTTCAGGGAAGGAAGGTGGTGGTTGAAAATAGAAACAGGAAAGATATCCTTTGATGGTTAAAGAAAGGAATCCCACAGGATTTTCTGCAGTTGAATTCTTGAGACATTGTGGAATATTGAAAACATCCCCAAAAATGGCTGAGATCCAATAAAATTGTATGAAAAAACTTTTTTTTCAGGGAAGGTGGGTAATGGTTTCAAATAAAAATGTGCAACAAATTTTTTTCATTGTTGGAAGAAAACTTTCTCACGCTGTGTTCCTCAGTTGCATGGTTGAAAAATGGAGAAATGTTAAAACCAACCCCAAAAATTGCAAAGCTCCTGCAAAATTGTATGAAAAGCTCATTTTTTAGGGAAGGAGGGTGGTGGTTGAAGGTCCAAATGTACAAAAAAAGTTTTCATTGTTTGAAAAAATATCCTCACACTTTTTTCTTCAGTTTCATGGATGAAACATGAAAAAATGTTTAAAAGATCCCCAAAAATTGTGCAAATTCTGCAAAATTGTATGAAAAAATCATTTTTTTCAGGGAAGTAGTGTGGTGGTTGCAAATTCAAATGTGAAAAGGATTTTTCCATTTCAGGAAAAACATTTCCTCACACTTGGGTCTGAATTTGAATCCTTGAAACATGGAGGAATATTGAAAAAAAAACCAAAAATGGTGCAGATCCAGCAAATTTCTATGAAAAACCCATTTTTTTCAGGGATACAGGCTGGTGTTTGAAAATAAAAATGTGCAAAAGAAAATTTCATAGTTGGAAAAAAATATTGTCACACTTTGTTCTGCAGTTTCATGGCTGAAACATGGAGAAATATTGAAAACAACCCCAAAAATTGCACAGATCCCAAAATTGTATGAAAAAATCATTTTTTTATGGGAAGGAGAGTGGTTGTCGCAAATAGAAATGTGCAAAAAAATTTTCATGGTTGGTAAAAAATATCCTCACACTTGGTCTGCAGTTGAATGGTTGGCACCTTGAGAAATATTGAAAACAACCCCAAAACATTATATAAAAAAATCATTTTTCTCAGGGAAGGAGGTGGTTGGTTTCAAATCAAAATTTGCAAAAAATTATCATCACAGTTGGTTCTGCAGTTGAATAGTTGAAATAGAGAGAAATGTTGAAAACAACCTCAAAAATTGTGCAGATCCTGCAAAATTGTATAAAAGCATTGTTTTTTTCAGGCAAGGAGGGTTGTGGTTGCAAATCCAACTTTGCAAAAGAAACTTTAACTGTTGGGAAAAAATACCCTCACACTTGGTTCTGCAGTTGCATGGTTTAAACATGGAGAAATAGTGAAACCAACACCACAAATTGTGCACATTGCACAAAATTGTATGAAAAATCCTTTTTTCAGGCAACAAGGGTGGTGGTTGGAAATAAAAGCGTGAAAAATATTGCTTCATGGTTTTTAAAAAATCTCCTCACATTTTCTTCTGCACTTGCATGCTTGGAACATGGAGAAATATTGAAAAAACCCCCAAAAATGGTGCACATCCAGCAAATTTCTATGAAAAACCATTTTTTCAGGGATAGAGGATAGTGGTTGCAAATCCAAATGTGTAGATCCTTTTTCATAGTTGGAATTTTTTTTCACACTGGGTTCTGCAGTTGCATGTTTGAAACATGGAGAAAGATTGAAAACAACCCCAAAAACTGCACAGATCCCAAAATTTTTTAAAAAAATTCATTTTTTCAGGGAAGGTGTGAGCCTTGAGGTATATTTCTTATACCCAGATAGGCAGCAAATAATATGAAGATAAATACTGAACTATGCATAATGCATAATTCATTCATATATCCAAAATTCATCATCTTTGATTGAATAAAAGATGGATAACCTTTTTTGTGAGTAAGCAAATCCATAGATTCAAGGCAAGATTTGGATTCTATACTTAAACCCCCTATGGTAGCTCCACAGAGTGAATATGCTTGAATTAACTCTATAAGGTGTTAGTATGGAAAATACTTCAATATCACGTAAAAGAATTGTGAAAGATTTGGTTTTTCTCCATTTTGTGCCAAAATAATTGGAATGTGAGAAATCCCATGCTAAATATACACCAAGATTAGTGTTACGCATGCTTTTGACACTTACAAATACAGTATTCCTACATACAGCTTTGGTACACCCAGAGTGGATATCAGTATTTGAGCCTGAGATACTATTTATGATGTGAAAATAGTCAAAGGGGAGAAAAGACATCAAAGAGAGCCAGGGTACCCAACTTCTGAGGCCTCTGAGGCATGGACAACTCTAGAGCTTGAATCTATGGCTGATAATAGCCCAATTAGTATACTAATACCTTTTGTAAACTTGGTTACCAAGTTGAAGACACATTAAATCATAAGAAAATTGCAAATAAGCTGCTATTTTGATGTGACAAGGAGGTAAAGAGCAACTATGACTCCTGTAACCATGTAAACTATTAAAAATTATCAATTGATAAACCTCAAAAGTGTAATTAAAACCCATTTTGGACTAGTATCCATCCATTTACACCATGGCAACCAGTGATACTGTGCTATTTGCAATTCTATATAAAAATAAGGTAAAACTTTCAAAAACTCATTAGAAATACAACTTTTAATGAATATTTATAAATATTTCAGGAACAATGAAGAATGGTTTAGAAATACAGAAAAGAAGAACAAGGATGATGTCATAATTTAAATTAAAAGGTTTACTTACAGTCCATTTTTGATAATTCCATGTGAAACACTCAATCTTCAAAAATTCACAGAAAATAAAACCTGTGCTGAAATTTCCAATAACATTGATAAATTTGAGAAGTTAATGTTTATTTTGAAATAAAAGAAGATTTAAAGTTTTTACTCCTTGTATTCTTAACCATAATTGGGTTGGTAGTCACATAAATGACCCAAGGAACTATGATAGTCTTATGTGAAAACAGGTGATGCAATCAATAATCCCAAGACAATAATTGGTTTCTAACTCACTGGTCTTTCAGATTGCTCTGCACAATGCCTTTTTGAGTTGCTCTTGACTTGAAAGAAGACTCCTATTGTTGTTTTTCCCAAATCATCTTATTATTCAATCATATCTTTAGTACCAACAAGTAAGCTCTAGTTGAATCTTTTTTAAGTGCTTTAAAGCTTTCCAAATCAAGAAGAAAGATTTGAAATAGTAGAAAAATATCATTTAAAGTAGTATTTAGCTATTATATTATTGTATTATTGTTATAAAGCAATTTTAATCCTTTAAATCCACAATTTTCTGTCAAATCTCTCTACAAATTCTTTTCAAGGTATTATATGAGTATTAATGGGTGATTCATTTGAATTATTGAAACTTCTCTCTAGTGATAGTTTTCTTCCATAATTATCCTTATAATTATTCTTGCAAAGTATAATTACACATTAAAATAATAAAATTATCTTGATAAAGAAGTTTTATTATTAAATACTTCTTGTAGACTATTACTGCTTACTGTCATAATTATTAGTAGTGTATGAGAAGTAAAAGAAATAAATAAGCAATAAACTTTTCAATTGTGGTTTAAATAAATTTGTTTCTTATATTTCATAAGAAAAGTCATAGTAATGTTAATTAATAGTAATATTATCAACAGTTTCATAGACACATCTTATAGAAGGAGGATGGTGGTTGCAAATCCTAACTGGCAAAAAGAATTCATGGTTGGAAAGAGATACCTTCACACTTGGTTGTGCAGTTACATGGTTGAAACATTGAGAAATGTTGAAAAAAACCCCAAAAATTGCATAGCTCCCACAAAATTGTATGAAAAACATATTTTTCAGGCAAGGAGGGTGGTGGCTGCAAATCCAAATGTGTAAAAAACTTTTGATAGTTGGAAAAAAATTTCCCTACACTTTGTTCTGCAGTTGCATGGTTGAAAGATGGAGAAATGTTGAAAAAAATCCCAAAATTTGCACAGATCCTGCAAAATTTTATTGAAAAATATTATTTTTTCGGGGAAGGATGGGGGTGGTGGCAAATGAAAATGTCAAACAAATTTTTCCATGGTTGGGGAAAAATATTTTCACACTTGGTTCTGCAGTTCCAAGGTTAAAACATGGAGAAATGTTGAAAAGATTCCCAAAAATTGTGCAGATCCTGCAAAATTGTAGGAAAACATCAATTTTCATGCAAGGAGGGTGGTGTTTGCAAATACAAATGTGCAAAAATTTTTTTCATGGTTGGAAAATTATTTTTCTCACATTTTATTCTACAGTTGCATGGTTGAAATATGAATAAATGGTGAAAACTACCTCAACAATCACACAGAGGCCAGCAAAGTGTATGAAAAAATCATTTTTTTCAGGGAAGGAGTGTGGTAGTTACAAATAAAAATGTGAATAAAAGTTTTCACATAGTTGGAGAAAATATTTTCTCACTTGGCTCTTCATTTGCATGGTTGAAACATGGAGAAATGTTGAAAACAAGCCCAAAAATTGCACAGAACCTGCAAAATTGTATTAAAAAATCATTTTATTTAGGGAAGGAGGGTGCTGGTTGCAAGTCAAAATGTGAAAAAAATTCCATGCTTGTAAAAAATTATTGTCACACTTCATTCTGCAGTTGCATGGTTGAAATATGGAGAAATATTCAAAAAAACCCAAAAATTGTGCAGACCCCAGAAAATTGTATGGAAAAATCATTTTTCAGGGATAGAGGATGGTGGTTGAAAAAAAAATATGCAATAAATTATTTCATAGTTGGATCAAAATATGTTTTTCCACTTGGGTCTGCAGTTTCATGGTTGAAACATGGACAAATGTGGAAAATAACCCCAAAAATTGCACAGATCCTGCTAAATTGTGTTAAAAAAATGAGGTTTTTCAGGGAAGGAGGGTGGTGGTTTCAAATTAAAATGTGAAAAAAGAATTTTTATGTCTGAAAAGAAATATACTCACACTTAGATTGCAGTTGCATTGCTGAAACATGTAGCAATATTGAAAGAAACCCCAAACATTGCACAGAGACTGCAAGATTGTATGAAAAAATCAATCTTTTCAGGGAAGGAGGGTGATGGCTGAAAATCAAAATGTGTAACATTTTTTTGCATGGTTGGAAAAAAATATAATCACACTTTTTCTGCAGTTGCATGGTTGAAACATGGAGAAATATAAAAAACAACCTCACAAATGATGTGCATCCAGCAAGATTGTATGAAAACCCATTTATGTTCATTGGGTCTCACTTGTTTCCTTCAAGAGCAAAACTGTGCACCCTGAATACTAGTGTCAATAGATCTTCAAAGTTTCTTATTTTTCCTTCTGTCTCTGATATTTTTTATAGTAGTCTCATTGATTCTGGTGCTAAAAACCCTCTTATTGCAAAGCATTCTCCTCTCAAGTACTCATTGGCTATGCCAGAGCTCCCTGAAAATATTCCTCTTTAAAATCTGGATTTGAATGAATCCACTTTGTTCATAACCCATTATAGCAAGTGGGTTGATGACTTGCCTTCCTTCCCAATTTTTGAATTGGACTTATTTATAATATATTCTCCAAAGGAATAAGACCTAATATTGGGCTATGATTCCCTTTACCTTTTGAGTCCAATTATTAATTGGAAAAATGGATTGATCACCTATTATTATAATCATAAGGATTCTAGTGGTATTATTCCTTCTACTAGTAATGAATTTCCACTGCTGTCAACAGTGCTTCTCTGGGTGGTGAGCTTAAGACACCTTCCCTTCCCTCTTCTGTCTATATTCCTCCCATCATTCCATCTCATTCATTACTTCCATCGAGAGATGAAGTCTTCAAAGAGATTAAATATGTTGGAGACCATATTGCTATATCTTCACTTCATCTCTTTCAAGGGGATACAAACCTTCCTGATTTATCCTTTCATGCCTCCCTAGAGGAGAGGTGGGATGAGGAGGAAGAGCC
>JALGQZ010000009.1:37387358-37512358 GCA_023105745.1 Austropuccinia psidii | reverse complement strand
ATATAATGTGAATTCTATGATTTCAAATCTTTATTCATTATTTATAGAGAATAAAACCAACTTAATAATCATCTTAATAATATAATATTGTATATGGAATCAAATATTACCTCTTTTAAAGTTTGTTATTGATTGAATGGTTATGATGCAAAAAAAGTGATGTAAAGGCTTATTTTATTCCTTCAGAGAATCTCTAATGATTAATAATACATATAGAGGGCATGCTCAGATCAAAACTGAAAGCCTATTCTTAAAAATAATATTTTTAACTTAAGATATTTTTTTCAATTTTAATTGAAGGTTACCAGTGTCATTCTTAACTCCAAGTGACTTGATTCCCCATTTAAATCATTTTATTTTGAGTTTTCATATATAATTAACCTATGTATATTGAATCTTATCACATGAAAAACTCAGAAATTAAATTTCAAGCAAAAACCTTTCAAATAAGATTTTTAATTAATTTTTAAAGAAATATTCTTTTTCTTTAATAATAATTAATAGAGATATTTTCAATCCTAGATACCAAAAATTCAGTGATAAAAGATACCTAAAATTTAATTTGTACACAAATAACATCGATTTTCAAAGTTTTTCAGAGTTTTCAAGTAAATTCATTGAGAGTCAGATTTTCTATGAATTTTTGAAATTATTGCTCTTTTTTAATTCAAAAATGGAAATACACACTAAGCCTTAACATTTGATAAGATTTCAATTCTCTTAACTTTGATTTTAAGCTTATTTAAGCTTTGAAAGTTTCCAAACCCTTAATTACAAGCCTGCATATGGGGATTTACCCTGTGGAAGCATGTAATTCCTGTCCAAAAGGGATATAAATTAGTTTATAATTTAATATTCAATTGAAGTTTGTTCTTAAAGCTGAAATAAGGTTTGGAATACTTCAATACAGGAGGACAACCTTATTTGGGCTCTTTCATATCCCAAAGGTTCAGTACCCTGTCTCTTTTTGCCTTTTTTCTTTTGTCCTACCTTTTTGGGTGAATTTTTCCCTTTTATTTATTTAAAGCCACACAATGGCTTTGAACCAATTCAAATTGAGATCATGCAGGATTTACAGCCTGTATGAAAATCCTTAACCAATTAAGTAAATATACACAACACCTAAATTCTAACTAGATTTTTGTAAGCTTTCATATACCTTATGCAGCTTTAAATTAAACACTCCAAAAACTTGATTCAAAATTGTTTAATTATGCAGTTCTACTTAGAGATTCTTAAATCTTCCAATAAAACTGAAAATGAAGAATTTTGGGTATAACACCCTATGGGTCTACCCTAGGTTATTTTTGGTTTATAATCCAAAGATGACATAATATTTATAGCTTTGTTTATTTAAAATGAAGTTATACTTATTTTTTTATTTTTCATTTTAACTTCATTTGATGAGTCTTGCTATGGTAAATCAAATGTATAAAGAGTTTTTTTGTCTTATGGGTATGTCATACATACTCCACAGGTTCACATTTGGTACTACCAAAAAACAATTTCATTACAAATTTTCATTTAATAGTATGACTCCAATTAGATTTGGAGGGTATAGTCCACTTTCCAACCTCTCTACAGATATTCTTCAATTATGTAAAGCACACAATTATAATTTTGTTGAGGAACTGGTCTTCTCATATGTCTTAATCTTCTGAGAAACATATCAATAATCAGTTATTTTACTTTTTCAGAGAAACTCATCTTCATATCGTGGGTTTCTGTATCTGACTAAGTATTCTCTTTCATTTTTTCCTGTAAGTCTTCTTTCTTTTAAGACTTTCAGGATCTTTTTCTCTTCACTTTGATCAAGTGGTGGTACTTCTAAGGGTTTCTCATTTCTCAAAGGAAACAATTCCTTCACACTTGAAGTATAATTCTTTACCAGACTAACAGTAAGGTTTGGGTGTTTATTTAGCACTTCTCCTGTTAGTTCTACTTGTATTGCATTTTTCCTATTGTGGGAACTCCTCTGCGTGTGGGATAAAATGAGGCAGTACCTGGAAGGGGAAATTACAAGAAAACAGTTTTGAATTGCTGTTTGGGACTTGTAACCCTTGCTCTGCTCGTGTGCTAGAATAATCTAGACTGCCCTTCCTAATATGCTAAGTTATCTTTACTGAGTTCACCAAATCAATTTTATTATTGATAGTGACTTGATCAGAAAATATTGTACTCAACAATCTCTAATCAGACTTTGCTCTACTTAAAACAATGGTTAGTTAAAACCTTAATAATTAAATACTTTTATAAACTTCCAGAAAATCTGGTTGAATTACACCAAAATAATTTTACAAAAGATAATAAATGAAATAAAAAAAAAGAAAGAAGAACACACTTCTTACTATTAAACAATCCAAACAAAACTCTTATATATATATATATATATATTATTTTTTTGAGTGAAACAGTACAGACAGTTACAATATGAGAGAGAAATAAATAGCACTTGATATCACTTATAGCAGTATATGATTAATAAGGGAAAAGTAACTTGAAATATATT
Organism: Austropuccinia psidii; assembly: GCA_023105745.1. Lineage (NCBI taxonomy): Eukaryota > Fungi > Basidiomycota > Pucciniomycetes > Pucciniales > Sphaerophragmiaceae > Austropuccinia > Austropuccinia psidii. The sequence continues at coordinate 37,509,849 of JALGQZ010000009.1, read as the reverse complement.
TAGGTAAAATAAGTTAAATTAACTGTGTGTTGAGCTATATTTATAACCTAAAGAAAATTCAACTACTACAGTATAATATGTGAGATGTTTTGTGAGGTTATAAAAAATAATAAATTTATAGCTTATTATTTCAACAAACTTTTTGGTCTTATACAATGGTAAGCTGTTGGTTTTGAATATTGATTGTAGAATAGGAGTAGTATTAATTTAATTTAAAGTTATTAATTTAGTGGTAGTTCAGGACTGAAAAAAAAATATATTTCCAGTATAATGTGAAAATTGTTTCTTATAACTTCTGAATGGATGGGTGATTAATGTGAATAGGAATGTGAAAATGTTGTTGATTATGTTGAATAATTTAGTTGAGGTTGTTTATGGGTTTTATTTTAGTTGTATATGTATATTGATGAATTGAATTGATTTAAGGGGTTCTACTTTAGCTTAAAAGTAGTAAAATTACTTTGAAAAATTCAGGTTTTATTTTAAAATCTGAGAAAATTACTTTAAAGTGATGGTTTTATTTTAAAACTCTCTAAAAATTACTTTTAAGGTTTAATCACTAAACTCCAGAGATGCCTTACTCTTGAGCTTCAAGTGTTAAGATCCTAATTATTATGATTACTAGTCTGCCTGCTAGTGAGGGATGAATTAAAATCTTTTCACACTATTGGTTCTCTTGATCTATGTCAACAACGAACCTCAATTACTAAGCTTAATTTATCAAACAATTTTCTAATTTAACCTCTTAGATAAGGGATTTGGAAAAAATAAGTAGAAGTTACAATTTCCAGATGGGAAAAAGTCTGGAGAGGAAAAAAGTTCGACTATTTATATTCTTTAGGGGGAATAGGGTTAGGGTTTAGGGTTTTCTCAAGCTGTTTCATGCATATGCATATGAATACTAGCTCCTTTTCAACTTCCTTTGGATTACTAAGCATTTTATAAACCCATAGCTAATTTACTACCACCAAGATAAGGTTTTATACCTTCACTCCACTCATCACTCTTGTCACCCTTTACACTATACATCCTTAACTATTTTTTTTTCTAATAATAATCAGCACTACTAGTCAACTAAATAATTTACACCATTAAAATTCAAAGCAATTCCCTTCCACTATCATCATCTCAATGGAATACCTAAAATAATCCACACTACTACTATTCTATATTGAAAAATAGAATGACATCAAAAATAAAACAAATATAACTTCACCAACTCAGCATAATAATATTTTTTTTAATTAAAATAGAGCTCATCTCAATACTCTTCTTAACAAAAGCAACTAAATAAGGCTTCCTCAAAATATTTTGAATTAAAATCAACCACAACTGCACAATTTCCACCAATAAGAGAAATTAATTCCCATGTAATACTACAATAGTACAGCTTTCATAATTTATATTATTATTATTTTTTTTATTAAGAATTTACACAAAATTAGAATCCAAAGATTAAATAACAAGGTTTTTCTTTCCTTGAATTCAAATATTCATTAGATAAGTAGAATACTGACTTGTTTTTTTCTTGTTTTGGTTTTTTTTTTTATAGAATATTAGTTTTTTTAAGGTTACACAAGCAGGTTATTTTGATTATGATATTTTTTTTTATTGGTCCATTAAGCTAAACTGGTATAGGTATACCACATCCCCCTCTCCATTTAATGCTGTCCCCAGCATTTCCAGTGACGCTTAAGGGACAAATCCCCTTCTTTACCATTTTTCTTCCTTCGTCCATACCTTCCTCCTTGTAAAATGACAACACATAAAAACAATCCTGTAATATTCAATAGAATTTTCATGAAACATTTTATTGTTTGCTCTTTATATTGATTTTGAATCTCCATTTTGTCTTCTTCAAGGTATCAATCTTGAATTTTTATTTTTATTATTAATGTTTTTTTATGTATATTTTTTTTTTTTTTGAGAGATGAGGGATGCATTCCCTCTCCATTTAAAAAAATGATTTCTACATAATTATTATTATTTTCATTCTTTACAAAAAATATGTGTATGAGAAGATTACCTGTATGAAACTTAATAATGAAATTTTCTCAACTAACTATACAAACAAAGACCCAAGATTAAAATTAATTGAAGGGCCACTTTCCCTCCAAAACTTAACATCATAAGGAGCAATGAGAAGAAATAAGTACCACCCCTTATTTTTTTATAATAAAATCATTATTACTCCTTGTGGGACAATTTACCTCTCCATTTGATTTTTTTTTAACTACTCATAATTTTTTTCACTAATATAATAATCTCCCAAGACTCTCCTAAGGGGAGTAATAAACATATAAGCTATTAAAACTAAAAAACAGAACATATTGGTACAGTTTAAGGTCTTGTCCAGGACCTTGGATTTAGTCCTGAGACTGAAATTAGTATAAATTATTTTGATTAGGCAGTTTAAGGTCATACTCAGGACCTTTATATACTGTTTTTTTTAATTCATATCTCAATCTATATACTAGTAAATCTCAAAATATCCTTTGGACATATTCCTATTATGTGAGTATGTCTTAGCCAATCAACTCAAAATTTAACATAAGATCACAGCCAACATAATATACAGGACCATAAAAATTAAATAAATCAAGAGATAAAATACTACAAATAATAAAATACCAATAGAGATAACAACAATAATTATAAAATATATGTGAAATAAAGATATATCTATAAAAGAAAAGGGATTAATACATCCTTCATTTATCTATATATATATTTTATCATGTTTTTTTTTATTTTATTTATATATTTTCATTTTTTTTTTAAGTATACTCTTTGATACTAAATATCTTACTTATAAATATTCATATTATATAAGTATTCCTCAGCAAATTACTCTTAGATTTGGATTAAAATCAAAAACATAAAAAATAATAAATAAAATAAATAAATAATAATAATAATAATAAATAAACAAAATAACAAAGAAATAAGTAAAAAAAAAAATAATATAATTTAAAAAAGTGAATTAATTAATAAATTCCTCCATAGTGTCAGTATCCTCTGTTTTAAATCAACTTTTCTCTATTGATAATATTATTATTTTACTTAAAGTTTCATTTTTTTTTCTTATTAAGTTTTTTTTATATCAATTATTATTATTATTATTTAAATATGAGCATATCTCTTTTTTTTACTTTTATCCTATTAATTTTATTATTATTTTATTGTGTTATATCTTTACTACAAGTAAGGGTTAATAATTAATACGATAGAAGCTACAGAATACCCTGTTTTTTTGTCATTTTCTATAATATCATATCTTCGTGTCTAAATTTTTTATTTATTTATATTTATTTTATTTATTTTTGTCATTTCATTTATATATAAACTTTCTTTTAATTTATATATTTATGTTATGTTCTCTTATATATATATATATTAATTATTATTTATTTTATATTTTTTTTATAATTTTATAAATACATATATATATATATATATATTAAATTATATGGGTACTGTAAAACAAAGAAAAGCTGCTCAGCATTGCTGCGCTACTGCAGCAGCTGTCTCTTTTCATCATTGCGTGCAGATTTTATTATTATCAATTTATTTTATTCTTTTTTTTTTTATTTTTTTTTTACAGTAATCGCATTGCAAAGCAAAAAAGTAAAAAATCCAATCAAATTTAAAATAAATAAAAAAGAAGGTCACTACGAATCGCTACGTGACGGTAGCATCGTTCTGCTCTTCTTAGGTCGTGCAGTGCGTTCTTTTTTTTTTTTCTTTATATCTATTATTTTATTAGACTCTTCTTTTATTATTTAGTAATTAATTTTTATTATTATTATTATTATATATAAAAAAAAACTAATTTATAATGTTTTTTTTTTTTTTTACAGTTATCGTATTGCAAAGAAGAAACTAAAAAAAATAAAGGAATCGTTGTTGGAATAGCTGCTACCGTAAACTTTCTTCGCATTCTATTGTTGCAGGGTTTTTTTTTATTACTATTATTATGATTTGGTAAGTTTGTTTTGTTCTGTATTCTATTTTTTTTATTTCTATTATTTCTTCTTAAAAAAATTATTTTGACTATAAAAAAAATCTAATTTATAATGATTATTTATTTATTTTATTTTCTTTTTGGATCTTTCATCGTAAAGGGAAAGATAAAATAAAATAAAATCATTGAGAATTGCTGCCCTACTGCAGCATTCTTCGTTTTCTACGATCGCGAATCAGGACTTTTTTGTTTATCGTTAATATTCTGCCTTTATATTATTATTACTTTTTATTTTATTTTATTATTTATTATTATTATTTTTTTTTACTTTATTATTTTAAATGATTAAAACTGATTTTTATTAATTTATTTATTTATTTTTTTTTACGATTGACATCATTTTAGATAGAAGGAATTCGGGAAGTGGTGGCTGATAACCCGTGGGTATAATACAGAATTTCAATCCCTATCTCTTTGCCGCCATCTGTGGCTTGTTTTACCGGTAATGTACAGTTTTTTTTTTTAGTGCTGTTATTATCATTTTGTTTATTTTTTTTTTATGTTTAATATTAATTTCTACTATCTCTTCTCAATGCCGATCAGTGATCCTCAACGCCACTGAAATCATAGTCCCGAATCTGAATAGCGCTTTCAATTTTTTGTATTTTGGGGTGAGTTATTTTTTTTTTTTTCTTTTCTTGCTCATTATCAATTTCTATTGTGCTGGTGACAACTCAGCAATTTGGGGTGAGTTATTTTCCTTATCGCTTGTATTGTGCTGATCCCTCTTTTTTTTTAATTTTGTCCGATTGATGTCGTAAGTTAAGGTAAGTAGGTTTATAAATAGTCAATCGTTCTTTAACTACCCCAGCTTTGTTTCTCTACCTCTATCTATTTTTTTTTAGTCTAACCATATTTTTTTTTTTTTTGATATTATTATGCCCTTTACGTTAGAAATACAACCTATTGCAGATGGTGACCAAGAGGTCACTATCTCTCTAGATTCCATTAATTATAGCTTTACAATTCCTTCTCGCGGTCTACCTACCTTTAACCTATACACTCGCTCCGAACATGAAGATCCGACTCCGATCAATCCTATAGTTGGCCACGTTGGCCTTGCATCTAGCTCGCCTCCAGCTCTTCCGACCAATACTCAATCTACTACACCAGAGTCAGAGGGTAACAACCCCTTTTTAGATAATACTACAACTCCTCCCTCGATCCAATCTCTCCAAGTCAATTTTAGTTACTATTTCCGCCTTTTTGATGGCGAAATGAACGATCTGCACTCGCACATGCAGAATTTTTACGTAAATCGTACACCAAACGTTTTTTCCTTTCAGCAGGAGCATCAAATAATCAAAAATTCTGTGCAGTCATGTTTGCACTGGTATAGGCACATGATCGAGTAAGTCTATTTTGCTATATATATATACATATTTTCGTTATTAATTTATTTATTTTTTTATTTGTATTTTTTTTTTAAAAAAAAAGTGCTGCTGTAAGATTGGCCGAGCAGCAAGAAACTCCACCATTATATTTTCGCTAAACGTTAAAGTACGTCTTTTTTCTTTTTTCTTTTTTTTTTTTTTTTTTTTTTTTTTTTTTTTTTTTTAAACTTAATTCAAAGAAATATCACTAATTATCCCTTCTTATTATATAATTTTTTAAGGGTCTAGTCCTAGCAAACCAAAAGTGCTTTTTGGTTGTTTTTATATATTATTTTTTTTGTTATTTTTTTTCTTTTTTTTAAAAAAAAACTTGATAAAATAAAAAAAAATATGCGAAATTTTTTTTTTTTTTTTTTTTTTTTTTTTTTTTTTCACCGAATAAAAAAATAAATAAAATAAACATAAATAAACGAAAACGAAAAAAAAAACTCTTAGTTTAATTGTACAGAGCTAGTGACCCAATTTTCTTTCTTTTCTCTTTTTTTTATTATTTGTTTTTTTTTTACTGGGCTATCTTATTGAAATGGAATGAGATTTAAATAATAATATTTATTATTATTTATTTATTTTCCTTTAATATCTTGGCTTTAAGCCTGCCCCCCCTAATAAGATCAGAGCGAACAAAAAAATAAAAAATTGGAAACGAATTGAAAGGTAAGCCAAATAAGGAACGAAAAAATAAAAAATTAAATAAAATAAAAAATAATTAAAAATAAAACAACGAACAAGAACCCAAGAGAAAAAAAGTCTTTTAGTTAAGCCTTCTTTTTTTTTTTTTTTTATAATACTTATTCATTTTTTTTATTTATTTTTTTTCTTTATTTATATATAGATTCACAAAAAATTAAACAGGAATGATACATATATGAAGCATACATTTTTACAGGGCTTGAAAAAAAATAATCAAAATAATCCAATAAAATAAAATATAAAATAAAATATAAAATAAAATTTAAATAAAATATAAATAAAAATAATAAAATAGAAAATAATTAAATATGCACCAGAACTCATTCATACTATAATATAAGGCTCAAAAAATAAAATAATAATAATAATGATTAAAATAAAACAACATAAAATAAAGAAAAAAATCAAACAAATTAAATAAAATGAAGTAGAAAATAAAAATAAAAATAAGAAATAGATAACCAATTGATCAATTTATAAGATGAAATTTTCAACCTGATTTCCTTGCTCCAAATTTGTATTTGGATCTTTTACTTGATTTCTTTCTTCTTTCAAATCTAAAAGACATTTTACTTTCCATTTTACTATTGAAAAACCTATTTAACTCTTTTTCAAGGTTTAATTGAAGCTTTTTGAAGAAATATGGGCTTTTTGTCTTATTACTAAAGTCTAAGTTTAAACTAACACTCACCTTATTCACAGATATAGAATTATCTTTTGGACAATTTTTAGTAAATTGCTTCACCCTTCTATTTCTAGTAATTTTCTTTTCTTCAAGAATTGGTATTGGATGATTTGTAATATCATTTTGAGATTGAGATTGAGTATTTGGGATTTCTTCAGGGTAAGTGTATTTTTTATTAAAGTAATCAGGATTATTTAACTCCATATTTTGGGCTAAACTTTTTGCTTCTGAGTTTTGAGCTTCAAAATTAAAAAAACCATTAAATAATTCTAGTATTTCTTTTTCCTCTTCTGTGAGCTGATTCTGATTATCTCCACCATGCTCTTGAGGTAAATTATCTATATTGGACCAGGATTCCCCAATATTTTCAGCTAAGTCCTTAATTAAATCATCTTTGCTTTCATCTTTTATTAATAATTCTTCATAGTTTGTTTTCATTAGCTTGGAGCTATTTACATTGAACTGATAATCTTCATCCTTCTTTTCCTCTTCAAATAGTTTATTAAATTTCTGAACCAAAGAAAAATAATCACAAAATTCTTTACCTAGGATTAAGTGATTTTCATTTCCCTCAATCATGAATAACATGTAGATTGTTTCATCTGTAGGTAGTATTATTTGAACTCTGTTTATGTACCTTTTAGTGAGTTTATTTTCTAACTTTCCTTTTGATTTCCTTTTATTAGGACTTATTCCAATGTGTAAAGCCATTTTCATTGGTATAATATTTATGTCTAAGTCTGGATTCATTATTGCCATAACAGGATATTCCTCCCAACCTACTCTTACATATACTGGGGAAAAACTAGAAAAAATAGGATTCAAGCTATCACAAAATTCATTTTCTTGTTCAGAAGACTCACCTTTCTCGCTTCCAATGGATTTTTCTTCCATTTTAATATAGCTTATGTTCAATTTTGGTTTGGGTTCAGGTGATATGATTTGTTCTCCTTCATAAGATTTTTGTTCCTTTATTTCATTTGATTGATAAAGAGTTGGTTGCAATGTGGTTGAAACAGGTTGAACTTCATTGAAATTCAAAGGTATAGAACTATCTCCTAATATAGTTGGTGTAGCACCTTTACATTGGAAATCAAAGCTAATAACCTCATTTTTATTCCTTTTCATTTTCTCAACTGCCTTTGCTAACATTCTCTTAACTTTATGGTGGTCTTTATTCTTTTTTACCACTGTAGGTTCTAGTTCTTTTTGTTCTTGGTTGACTTTGATTGGTTTTGAAAACTTCAATTTTTTAAAAAATGCTTTTAGTTTACTTGGTGGGTTTGACTTAATGGATAAGTTCTGACCTTGACTTGGAATATTACTCTGATTCTGATTATCCAATTCCTCTTGGACATAGAACTTAACATTTTTTCTCCCCTTTGAAGTGACAACATTTGATATCTCTCTTGATTTAATTTTAGAATTATCCTCATCTGCATCTTTCCAGTCTGAAGCTTTCACCATGTTACATAATTCCATCCCTTTTGGTGGTACTGAATGCCATCCTTTTGCTTCAGGTGAGCAAATTGGAATACAAAGTCTTTTACCATCTGATTCTCTATAACTCAATATTTCTCCTTGATCTTGAGAATGCTCAAGTCTAATTCCATTATCAGCTAAAAATGGCCTACCAATTACAGTATGAACTGCACCTCTGGCAACAAAAAAGTGAATCTTCCTCTCCTCATCAGATGGTAGAACTAACAGAGTATTTTCAGCAAGTCCAACAACTGCTGTACTATGGCCTCCAATACCTTTTAGACGCATATTCAAAGCTCTCATGGTTAATTTTGCTTTAATGGACTCAATCTCTGGGATAATATTCAGCTCAGCACCAGTATCAACCAATGCTTTTAGTTTATAGCCTTCTTGACCAATTGATACATCGATCATACCTAGGGGACAAGCATAATGCATTTTTTCATCAATAATCACTTCTTCTGGAGTTACTAATTGTTCTTGGTTGTTAATTGACTTCATTGACATTAAATACTTCTTTTCCTTTTCAGATAAGAACTTGAGTTGGTCTGTAAAACTGGGTGAAATTGTCAGTATTTCTTCTAAGGTGAGATGAATCTTTTGATCTAAAACTTTCTTCATAACCTTCTCAATTATTGAATCTCCATCTTCTTCTTTTATTACTGATTTTCTAGGTGTCAAATCCTTGTGAGCTAGCTTGGAAAACAATTTTTCTGATTCTTGTTTCTTCACAGGTGATTTTTCTTTAATCCCTTCAAGAATTGGCTGTTGAACTGGCTTAGATTCTGGTTCTTTAATAATATTTGGATCCTTAGGCTCCTTGTATTTTGAAGGTATAATAACTCTTTCACCTTCCTCTGTATCTTCTTCTTCAATATATCCACCTGGAAAACTAACTTTCTTTTTTATTACCTCTTTAGATTGGACTGGTAACTTTTCAGGAATATTTAAAGATTGTGATTTATTTCTTTCTTCCCTTTCCATTCTTTGCTTAGTCTGTCTTAATCCAAAATTAATATTTGATTGCTCTATTCCAGTAGAAATGCATGGTGGTTGCCATTCACCCCAATTTTCCATTGAGACTACAGCTGTTGACTTTTCTTCTTTCTTTTGTTCTTCATCTTTTGGTACTTTTTTATCTTTCTTTTCTAGAAACTTCTTGGTGAGAACTTCTTGTTCAGCTGCAAACTGTCTTACTAGATCCCTTGGTATCTGTTCTCCTTCAATTGGGACTCTTTGAAAATTAGGAAAATAGAAAGAACTTCCAGTTTTACGTACAATACGTTTTTCAATATCTTCTGTTAAATCATTACACCTGCTAACAGTATGTCCATCCTTCAGACAATAGGTACACTTATACTGTGTTCTAGGTCCTTGTTGTGCTGGAATATAAGGGAAATGACTTGATGAAGCTGGAATTTGATTAGATTTTGTATTTAATTCCTGATTTGATGTCTGAAATTGAATTGGGTTTCTTTTCTGAGTTGTAGCAAGACTTGTTAGCTCACTAAGTTGATCCATGAACTGTTTAATATCATCCTTTTCCTTTAATATTTCTTTTTTAGAGGGTTCCTGCTGTTCTTTGAGGGATTTTGTAAGCTCTTTCATCTTCTTCAGTGCTTCCTGCATTCCTGGAAATGACTCTTCTTTGAACTGTACTTTTCTTTCTTTCACTCCATAGTCACCTCTTTCTTTCCTATGTGGGGAAGAAAGTCTTTTGGTTACTAATATTCTAGCTTCCAATTCTTGCTCAATATACTTTTTCAATACTCTCATAGGTGGTATAAGATATCCTCCATCTTCTGCTCTAACCATTACATTTTCCTTAATCATCTCTTTGCTAATAGCTCCTTTGACATCAGAAGAAAGACAATCAAAAATGTCTTCATGGTACATATTATCCTGGGGAATATATTTATATCTTAGAAGGTAAGTGATAATTGTTTCATATTCTCCAATAAACATTTTATACTGTGAAAGAGTACTAATTCCTCCATTATCTTGGGTATCATTGAATAATTTTAGAAGGGAATCCTTTCTGTATCTTCTCTCAGGTTCCACTCTTCCCCACTTAGTAATGAGATCTTTCTTGAGCTGTGTCCAGTTTCCTTCCTCATAACCAGGCATAGCTTCTATTGCATCACTAATTTTGGAATCTGTTGTCCAGAAGGCCATCTGCATTGCCAGATCTTCTTCTGTTGCACCTTCAATTTGGGCTATTCTTTCAATCTTCTTGATAAATTTTTCAACTTCTTCACCATTGAAATTAAGATTATAATTTTTTGCTTTTATTTTTACTACAGATCTTTCTTGTCTTGGAATTTCCTGATGTAATGGACTTGGATGTGTTGGTGTTGAAACAAAAACTTTTCTTGGAACATTTGATGATCTTGGCTCTGTTGCTGGAGTAGAGGTTGCTCTAGGTCCAGGTGTTGGTGAAATTGGTGATTCTTCTGGTCTAACATGTCTGGGTAAAGTAGCTTCACTAGGACTAGCTCCTGGTGTGTATGATGTTGATTCTCTTCTTTTACCTTTCTTCTTCTTTGATCCTGTCAGGAGAATCTGCAACTGACTTAAAATATTTTTTACATGTTCAGATTGATCTTCTTCTTCACTCTCTTCCTCATACTGTTCTTCAACAGTATCTTCAGGCAAAGGTGGTAATTTTGATGTTGACTGTTCCATTTGTTCTATTTTGTAGGATCTTCCTTCAAATTTCCCTTCTTTCTGCTTTCTACTTTTGAAGTCTTGAATAAGGCTGAAAAAGAATTCTTTCAACCTTTCCTCTTCCTTCTTCCTTGTTTTTGGGGTGGAAACCAGTAAGCTAGAATCTGCTTGTGATTCTTGTCCTGGTGGTGTAAATTGTTTTAATGGGTAATAGTAATGATATGATTCAGATGAGGCTTTTGATGATGAATGGGGAGATGATGATGTTTCCTTCTTATATGTAAAATTATTTGATTCCAGTTTTCAAAAATATATTTATTTATTATTATTATTTTTAAGATCAAGCTGAAATTATTCTGATTATATTCCCATCTGCCTGCCACTGTTGGGACACCAGATGTGGGAACTCCTCTGCGTGTGGGATAAAATGAGGCAGTACCTGGAAGGGGAAATTACAAGAAAACAGTTTTGAATTGCTGTTTGGGACTTGTAACCCTTGCTCTGCTCGTGTGCTAGAATAATCTAGACTGCCCTTCCTAATATGCTAAGTTATCTTTACTGAGTTCACCAAATCAATTTTATTATTGATAGTGACTTGATCAGAAAATATTGTACTCAACAATCTCTAATCAGACTTTGCTCTACTTAAAACAATGGTTAGTTAAAACCTTAATAATTAAATACTTTTAAAAACTTCCAGAAAATCTGGTTGAATTACACCAAAATAATTTTACAAAAGATAATAAATGAAATAAAAAAAAAGAAAGAAGAACACACTTCTTACTATTAAACAATCCAAACAAAACTCTTATATATATATATATATATTATTTTTTTGAGTGAAACAGTACAGACAGTTACAATATGAGAGAGAAATAAATAGCACTTGATATCACTTATAGCAGTATATGATTAATAAGGGAAAAGTAACTTGAAATATATCTAGGTAAAATAAGTTAAATTAACTGTGTGTTGAGCTATATTTATAACCTAAAGAAAATTCAACTACTACAGTATAATATGTGAGATGTTTTGTGAGGTTATAAAAAATAATAAATTTATAGCTTATTATTTCAACAAACCTTTTGGTCTTATACAATGGTAAGCTGTTGGTTTTGAATATTGATTGTAGAATAGGAGTAGTATTAATTTAATTTAAAGTTATTAATTTAGTGGTAGTTCAGGACTGAAAAAAAATATATTTCCAGTATAATGTGAAAATTGTTTCTTATAACTTCTGAATGGATGGGTGATTAATGTGAATAGGAATGTGAAAATGTTGTTGATTATGTTGAATAATTTAGTTGAGGTTGTTGATGGGTTTTATTTTAGTTGTATATGTATATTGATGAATTGAATTGATTTAAGGGGTTCTACTTTAGCTTAAAAGTAGTAAAATTACTTTGAAAAATTCAGGTTTTATTTTAAAATCTGAGAAAATTACTTTAAAGTGATGGTTTTATTTTAAAACTCTCTAAAAATTACTTTTAAGGTTTAATCACTAAACTCCAGAGATGCCTTACTCTTGAGCTTCAAGTGTTAAGATCCTAATTATTATGATTACTAGTCTGCCTGCTAGTGAGGGATGAATTAAAATCTTTTCACACTATTGGTTCTCTTGATCTATGTCAACAACGAACCTCAATTACTAAGCTTAATTTATCAAACAATTTTCTAATTTAACCTCTTAGATAAGGGATTTGGAAAAAATAAGTAGAAGTTACAATTTCCAGATGGGAAAAAGTCTGGAGAGGAAAAAAGTTCGACTATTTATATTCTTTAGGGGGAATAGGGTTAGGGTTTAGGGTTTTCTCAAGCTGTTTCATGCATATGCATATGAATACTAGCTCCTTTTCAACTTCCTTTGGATTACTAAGCATTTTATAAACCCATAGCTAATTTACTACCACCAAGATAAGGTTTTATACCTTCACTCCACTCATCACTCTTGTCACCCTTTACACTATACATCCTTAACTATTTTTTTTTCTAATAATAATCAGCACTACTAGTCAACTAAATAATTTACACCATTAAAATTCAAAGCAATTCCCTTCCACTATCATCATCTCAATGGAATACCTAAAATAATCCACACTACTACTATTCTATATTGAAAAATAGAATGACATCAAAAATAAAACAAATATAACTTCACCAACTCAGCATAATAATATTTTTTTTAATTAAAATAGAGCTCATCTCAATACTCTTCTTAACAAAAGCAACTAAATAAGGCTTCCTCAAAATATTTTGAATTAAAATCAACCACAACTGCACAATTTCCACCAATAAGAGAAATTAATTCCCATGTAATACTACAATAGTACAGCTTTCATAATTTATATTATTATTATTTTTTTTATTAAGAATTTACACAAAATTAGAATCCAAAGATTAAATAACAAGGTTTTTCTTTCCTTGAATTCAAATATTCATTAGATAAGTAGAATACTGACTTGTCTTTTTTTTGTTTTGGTTTTTTTTTTATAGAATATTAGTTTTTTTAAGGTTACACAAGCAGGTTATTTTGATTATGATATTTTTTTTTATTGGTCCATTAAGCTAAACTGGTATAGGTATACCACACTATGAAGAGCTTTAATAAAGGGTCCTGGAAATTAATATTTCAATTGCTTTGGGCCTTTAATATTATTGAAGTTCAAGCTCAACAATAATATTAACTGCCCTACTTTTAATTCTGGGGTCTAATAAATCTTTTCCCATTTCTGTTTAGCATATTCAAAAGCTTAATTCTTGCTTTGGTTTGCATGATGCCTCAATTTATCAAGAAATAATTCAAATATTGATGAAGTTGGATGAATATTCACTAGTCTTTCTTCAAAGTATCAACTGGAATTTTTGGATTCCAACATTTTTCCAACATTTCAATAGTGTTTCCTCTTTTAGCATGGATGGAAGTCTTGTAGGATAATTCCAATGCTGATATAAGTGTACACCAATAATGGGTTAGTCCATCAGAGTCTTTAAGCTCTATTCCATACACAAAAAGTCTTCTGATAATGTCTACAAGGGTTTGAATAATTTTTTCAGCTAGTCCCCCAGTTTTAATATGATAAGCTCGTAAAAATGCTAGTTTAGTGCCTAAATGCTTATGTAGGTTTGTCCATAAAGCTGAAGTAAATTTCTTGTCTCTATCACTGATGATTTTTTTTAGAGTCCTGTATGAGATTTATCTCCATTCCAAATTAAAAGAGCTGTATCCATAGCTGTGTCATCTTGATTACATGGTAAAAGATTGGAGTTTTTATGTATCTTTCCACAATAACAAGACATGTATTGTAGATTTTCCCACCACCAGTTTGCAAGACAGTCACCCAATCCATATGAGCCACTTCCTGTGAGGTACTTGGTTCTTGGATATTAATTATCAAACCAAATGTTTTACCAGCAGCTTTATTGGCCTTTTGACACCTTTCACAATTATGACAGTACTAAATGACATATTTTTTCCAAGACAGCCAGCAAGAATATGTCTTAATCCTTTCCATTTTTCTGTCTTCAGACATATTTACAAAACAAAATTTGGCATGGAACTCTAGTAATATTGTGTTAATTAACGTTCCCATTACACATCTATGTTTAAGCCTGTGATATAAGATACAATCAAATAAAAAAAATCTTCCATTATCATATTATGTTTTCCATATATTATCCAAAGAATTAGCCAAATCTTATTCTTTGAAATTATTTTAAAGAAGAGAATTAATAATATGACAGTTCTTATCTTTCTTGTAGATTTCTCCAAATTCTTCAAATAATTCTGTGAACACATCTGTGATTTTAATTCCTTCAATTTTAATTTGAGGTTCTGAATTTTAAGGAACGTAGGAAGGATTTTCAGGTGTATTCGGTAATGCCCATCTACCCAATCCATAAGCATTTCTATTAATATTTCCAGCTTTATGTACTGTGGTCATATTTCCTCTATACTCCTGTATAGCAATCTGCCCTCTTAACATGTTTCTTTTTGGAGTTTTCATGCTAGGAAGTGACTTCACAAAATTAAAGTAAGTAATCACCTCAAACATACTACCATCAAGATAATAATGAAGTTTTTCTATATTCCATAAAATGTAAAGGCACTCAATTTGGCTCTCTCCATATCTAGCCTCAGTAGGCTTCATTTTTCTATAGATAAAACAAACTTGACCTTAATAAGGCATTTCATTGACAATTTGAACTTCATAAAGCACTGCACCTAATGCTCCTCCACATGAATTCATATATGGCTTGAAAGGAAGCTTCTAGTCTGTCCTTAATAATAATGGTTTATTTGTTAAGGAATGCTTGATCCTTTCATATTCCTTAATCCTTTCTTGTGTCATTTCAAAGACATTTTGTTGGTCAAGGATTCTGTGCAATGATCTGGCATGGATTGCAAAATCTTTAAGGTTCTTCCTGTATTAACTATCAAGCCCAAATAAAAACATCAGTTCTTTCTTGTTCTGGAAAGTTTGTTTTATAAAGACTTCATGCCATTTGTTTTTATCAACACCAAGGCTTAGTCCTGAAACTACATGTCCCAGAGCATTTAGCTCATGAAACCCAAAGTTAAATTTCTTAGAAGATATTTTCATGTTCACTTGGAAATCTTCTTAATTACTAATGAAAGTCTCTCTAAATTGAATTGCCATATTTCTGAACAAATGATAATTTAGTAAATATATATGATCAACCATCCATCTTATAATTCATGTGTAAAAATGGTATTCATCATTCTTTGATAATTGGAGGGTGCATTTTTAACTCCAAAAAGCATCCTAAAATAAGCATAAATTCCACAATGAGAACTTATTCTTAATAATTTCCTAGCATGAGGTGTCAAAACATTCTGATGGAAAACTTTGAGTTGACCCATAGATGTAATTAATCTTTCCTTGGATAATTGATTCAAATTCACATGGATTCTAGCAATTGGATAACTTTCTGGAATGGTATAGGTATCCAATGCTATAAAATCACCAAAAATTCTTGATTGATCATGATTAAAAGTAATGGTTCCAGGGGTTGTGACTTCTCCTTCCTCATTATTTCAAGCATTTCTGCGAACTTCCAGTTTCCTTAGTTCATTACTATCAGGTTCTAATGCTTCCCTAGCTCTAGGGCGAGCTGGGTAAGCTGCTCTTCTTGATAGTGGGATATAAGGTCTTTTCACATTGAGCTTAATGTCCACTGAATGGCCTTTAATAGCCCTTAGTGGTTCATCATTGGAAGCAAAGACTTCCCTATATTGAACTGAAATTTCAAAAACTACTTCCTTCATTCCTAGTGTCAATTCAGGACTAATTTGTGCTTCAATTAATTGATCAGTCACAAATTTATTCTTATTGAGATTTTTCACTTGTCTTATGACAGTTATTTCTTTCTTTTCAAGAGGAAAAGATAATTTTTGTCTCTTCTTTTCCCCTATAGTGAAATATCTTTCATTATGATTATTAATGTCAATACCATAAATATTACAATAATTATTTCTAATTATGAAATGTGGTGAGGTACAATTTTTCATAACAACAAATTCAGCTTTCATTGTAATACTTCCTACAGGATTAGTAAATATTATTTCTGCTTCAAAAAATTCACAAAAGATGCATATCTTGGCTAGAACTACTGAGCTTTATACCTTCAATTGGAATCAAAATTTGTTTCCAATTAGTATTAATTGTATTAAGATATGTTTTACCAACACAAGTGCAGAAGGCACCTGATTCAACATGTTTCTTAGCTTTCTTTTTTGTTTATCACATTATTAATCATAAAAAAGGATCCATCTGCATAGTTTCTACATCTGGAAGGTTTGATTTACTGCATCTTGGCATCTCGCAAAATTATGATATCCATACATTGATCATTATATTTTGGCAAGTTTGTATTCACTTCTGTTACTTCAAAAGGACACATTTATTCTTTCTATACTAAGTTCATCTGGTAACCCTTCCTCTTCATAAGTTTCAGAATCACTTTCTTGTACAGTGACTTCATTTCTTTCCTTGGCTTCTTGAGTCTTTTCAATCTCTACCTCATCAATTCTTGTTTTCTTATTACAAGTGTTAGCCAAATGAAATTTACTTCCACATTCATGAAATTTGAAAGAGGCTAGGCCATGTGGTTTTTTTTGGTCTTTATTCTTTAAATTAGTTTCCCACTCTTTTTATTGTCTATTGAGGCTTTATTCCTTTTTTTTCTGGTAGTGATATCTTCCAAGGCATTGATATAATCTTCTGTAGAAAAAGGCTAAATACCTCGGCTTCTTATAGCATTCTCTAGGTCACCACCAAATTTTCTTAATAATGTTTTATGTACCATTGTTTCAGACATATAAGGATGGAGGGTAGATAATCTGTCCTTATCATTAAGAAACCAGAAAAAGGGCCTGTCCCTCTCAATATTGAAAATGGCTTCTTAAAAAAGGATTTTTCATTCTAAATATACAAAAGTCAGTAATCAATTTAGAAATAATTTGGCTTTCCACCAAGGCCAGGAGTGTTTACCATGTTCTTGTCTCATTTTATAATACCATTTTTTGGCTGATTTGGTAAATAATGAGTTTACTCTGGCACTTCTTTTTTCATCTTCTATTCTGAAGTCTGTTTGAAATATATAAATTTTCTTTATAAATTCCATATTATTATATCCTCCTTCACCACTTAAGGTAGGCCATTTTCCTAATATTGGAATTTCTTCAAAGCTGAAGGCAGTTTCTGTAAGGTGTGGATATGAAACTTTGATTAAAAATCAAGTACTTTCCCTGTCCTCAAAATTTGTATAAGGTAAAAAATCAATTAAAAATAGTATGAAATATTATTTTTAAGAGAAAACACGCCAATCTTATTGTTTATAACTTTATTAGTATAAAACAATAATATTATAAAGATTTATTGTTTTACCAACAATAAAAATTTATCCAAAAAAATACTCTACAAGAGATATTTTAAGGCTACAAAAGAAATTTCTTCAAGAGCAATTTCAATTGGAATTAATTGAGCAAAGAACTGCAAGCAATTAATTAAAGAACAAAGTCTTTAAAAAGAATATTAAAGAGAAAACACGCCCAAAAGTGACCAGAGTGAATTTGGAAACAAAGTGACAAAGTTAACAGTGATGAAAGATGCTTTAATTCACTTTTGGGGTGGTTCAGGGGTAAAAATGATTATAAGAGTTACAAACAATGATTATAATGATTTTTTCACGTGGTTAAAAGGATTAGAATGATTTAAAAATGGAGGTTGTAATCTTTGATTGATTGGTTTAACAGTGTTTAAACTAATTAATAAAAGGAAAAGATTCTAACATGAAGAGAAAAGTGGGGCAAAGAAGACATTCTTTTATAGCCATCAATTCTCTTACTCCAAAAGTAAATTTTACTCTTGTCAGTCGTGAAAAACAGTCTGACAACAGAAAAGCCAATTATGGCATCATTGAACCCTGGTTTAGACCAAAAAAGGCTGGTTTAAGCCATTTTTAGCCATTTTTAGCCATTTTAGACCCTTAAATCAGCCATTACTATAGCAATACCAGGCCTAGAGCCTTCAAAACACGTCAGAATGTGTGTCAGAGGCGTAGAAACCAGTTAAAACTGTTTTTATTATGATTGTTTTATCTTAAGGGTAGTTTTACCCTCTTGGCAACAGCTAAACCTACCCCAGTTGGTATCAAAACCTCATCATCAATTGAGTCCACAGACCCTGTAACTCAATTCCAGGCCAAAAGTGATGAACCTTTGCGTGAATTTTGACATCCCACACCTGTCAGCAAGGAATTTGGGGGTCTAGCTCCCCCTTAGAGCTGGAGTTTCTTTTCCCCCCCAAATTTAATCTTTCCAATTTATTTTTCCTTTAATTCCTCATCATGTATTATACTTATAATTTACATATGTAATTCAATTCAATTGTACAGTACAATACAGTAATAATTGACACCTCATATGTAAATCAAAGTTCACTTATTTAATACACGTGCACATTTTGACATTTCAATTGAATTCAATTGAAAATACTTCAATTCCTCATAACTTCTAAACTAAACACAACACCTCAATTTTAACACAAAAATTGATGGTTAACACCACATGTGGTGTGAATTAAATTAAGGTTTTGAGGATTTTCAACTTTTGTATTGAAAATACTAAAAACTTAATTTAAGCTTATTTAGAGTTGAGTTACAAGAATTTCACTCAGAGGTGACCCCACCTGATTTTTGATGAGGAATCCAATGGGGAAATGAATTTTATATGTTTATTTATTGGATAAAAAGTTATAATAAATCTTATTTAACTTTTTTCCAAATTTATTTATTTTTTCACAATTTTGTTAAAATTTCATTTTTACTTAATTTTTTCAAGTATAAATGTAATTTTATAATTTCAAAATTTGATGTAATTTTATTTTTAAATTTTAATTAATTTTTTTTATTTTGAATATAATTTTGTATTCATATTTTGATTTTTATTTTAATAATATAAATAAATTTATTTTATTTATATTAATATGTTAATTTTGTATTTGTGGTCTTTTGGGTATATGAAATTACCTCTAAGGCTCACATTCCCTCCCCCTAAAAAAAATATTACTTTGTAATATTGGTGTTTCTAGTGTGTCTGAATCTTCTGAGGAGTTTGGTAGCTTCTGGTATATCTTTTTCTTCTAACCATTCATCTTCACAAGTTGGGTCACTGTACCTAACAAGGTATTCCCTTACTTTCTTGGTTCTTAGTTTCCTTTCTTTAAGAACTTTGGTTATTTTCTTAGTACCAGATGTCTCAATAGGAGGTATAACTTTGGGAACCTTATTCCTCAAGGGAAATTTCTCAGCATCACTAGATTTGTATGGCTTTATCAAGCTTACTGGAAATGTAGGGTGCTTATTGCTAAGATCTTCAGATAATTCTACTTCAACAGCATTTTCTCCATGGAGGGCCTTAATCACAAAAGGTCCTGCGAAGGAGTCTTTCAACTTTTTACATCCTTTGATGTTATTGAAGTTAGTGGTTGATACAAGAACTAGGTCCCCTGCTTTGAAATCTGGAGTTGCATGTGATTTATCCCATTTGTCTTTAGCATATTCAAAAGAGTACTCCATGCATCTTACTGCATGCTTTCTAGCTTTTTCTAGCATTCCTTTGAAGCTAGCAGCTGTGGGATGTATTTCAATTAAGTCTTTCCTCAAGGAATCTTGGGGTAACTTGGGGTTCCATCCTTTTTCTAGAATAGCAGGGGTCTGATTGGTACTGGCATGGATTGATGTTTTATATGCTAATTCCAGTGCTGGCAACAGAGTACACCAATCATGGGTAAATCCATCACAATCTTTGAATTCAAGGCCATATGCACAAAATCTTCTCACCATGTCCTCTAAGGTTTGGATCATTCTTTCAGCCAGGCCATCAGTTTGTGGGTGGTAGGCTGTAGAGAAAGACAGTTTAGTTCCAAATAATTGGTGAAGATTTGTCCATAGTGCTGAAGTGAATTTGGGATCTCTATCACTGATGATATTTGTAAATATCCCAGTCCATGACACTACTCTATTCCATATCAGAAGAGCTGTATCCATGGCTGTATCATCTTTGTGACATGGTAAAAAGATTGGAGTTTTACTGAATCTGTCCACAATTACTAGGCAAGCATTATAGCTCCTGTCACCTCCTGGTGGTAGGCCAGTTACCCAATCCATATGGACAGTTTCCCAAGGTCTGTTTGGTTCTTGCATTTTTATCATATTTCCAAGTCTTTTGCCAGTTGATTTATTTGCCTTTTGGCATCTGTCACAGGTTTTGCAATACTCTGCAACATCTTTCTGCCACATTGGCCACCATATGCAGGTCTTTACTTTTTCTCTTGTTCTGTCTTCAGACAGATGTCCTGAAAAGGGACTATAATGGCATTCTTTCAGTACAAGATTGATTAATGACCTGTCTACAACTGTCATGACACACGTGTGCTTGGTTCTGTGGTAAATTATACCATCCAGTAGGTGAAATCTTCCTTCATCATAAGATTTCCTCCATACTTCATCCAAGGCATGTATAAGAGAGTTGTCTTTACAGTCTTTGTTAAGTAATTGGCATAAGATGCTACAATTCTTATCTTGAGTGTAACTACTTCTGACTTCTTCAAAGAAGGTGGTGTTCAAGTCTGTAACACTTATTCCTTCTATTGCAATTTGTGGTGAAGCTTCTTCTGGCACATAAGCAGGATTATCAATATTATTTGGTAATGGCCATCTTCTTAGTCCATCTGCATTCTTATGAATATTCCCATCCTTATGAACAATAGTCATATTTCCTCTGTATTCTTGTATGGCTATTTGCCATCTGAGCATGTGTCTGTTGGGTGTTTTCATGTTCAAAAGTGATTTGACAGCTGTAAAATCTGTTATCACTTCAGAAACACATCCCTCTAAAAAGTAGTTCAATTTTTCCAAGGCCCAGACAAGGCATAGACATTCCATCTGACTTGCTCCATATCTGGCTTCAGTTGGTTTGATTTGCCTGGATATGAAACATATGGGTCCTTCTACAGGCTTATCATTTATGATCTGAACTTGGTGAAGTGCAGCACCCAGTCCATCCCCTGATGCATCAATATACAGTTTGAAAGGCAATTTAAAGTCTGGCATCAGTAAGAGTGGAGCAGTGGTCAATGCTTCTCTTAGAGACTCAAAAGCTTTGACTCTGTCAACAGTCATCTCAAACACTGTGTCTTTGTCACACAACTTATAAAGTGGTCTTGCTATGGATGCAAAATCTTTAATGTGTTGCCTGTAATATCCTGCAAAACCTAAGAATGACTGAATTTCCTTCTTATTCTGAGGCATGGGTTTTAACAATACTGCTGCGACTTTGGTTTTGTCAATTCCAAGGGACAAACCAGATACAACATGTTCTAGTGCTTTAAGTTCTTTAAATCCAAAATGACATTTCTTCAAGGAGATTTTCATGTTTACTGATTGGATTTTTGTCAAAACTCTTGATAATCTGTACATGTGCTCCTCCCAAGTCTTTGAACAGATAATAATTTCATCAATGTAAATGATTAACCATCCCTCTGACAGTTCTTCAGGGAAGATTTCATTCATCATTCTATGGAAGTGTGAAGGTGCATTTTTGATACCAAAGGGCATCCTTAAGTATTCATACACTCCACAATGAACAATAATTCTCAAGTATTTTCTTGCTCTTGGTGTTACCACATCTTGATGGAATCCTTTAAGGGCATCCATAGTGGTTGTATACACTGCTTGAGATATTTGAGTAAGGGCAATTTGGATTTTTGGTATTGGGTATCTGTCTGGGACAGTGTAAGTGTTCAGAGCTCTAAAGTCCCCAACCATTCTGGATTTTCCATTATTCCACGCCACTATTACTGGTGTAGTTATTTCTACTTCCTCATTGTGGCCTACTTTTCTTATTACACCAAGGTCCAGAAGCTCTTTGATATTAATTTCTAGAGCTTCTCTTAATTTTGGACTTGCTGGATAAGCAGGTCTTCTTAAGAGTGTTGGATAAGGTCTCTCAATGTTAAGAATGATGTCAGTTTCATGACCAATAATTGCTCCCAGAGGTTCTTTGTCTGTAGCAAATGCTCCTCTGTGGTCATACAAAAGGGAAGAAAGTTCATTTTCTTGTTTATCAGTCAGATAAAGGCTTATTTCAGCCTCATTTAACTGTTCAGACTTGAATTTCTCTAACTCTAAGTTGACTGGTGATACTTTGTTTACTGTAATTTGTCTTTTAAATGGTAAAAAGGCAAATTTCTGGCGCTTATTGTCCCCAATTGTAAAGTATCTGTCGTTGTTATTATGTAAATCTATCGCATACATGATTAAATAGTCATTTCCCAATATAAAATGGGTACTAGAGCAATTTTCCATAACAACAAATTCAACTGTGATTCTCAAATCACCATTTATGTGTGGGAATATGACATTTGTCTCAAATATTCCTAATGCTTTCATTGGGTTACTTGCACTGTTGAATTTTATACCATCAATTGGTAACAATTGTTCTTCAAAATTTGGTACACAGGTCTTAAGAAAAGATTTTCCAACACAAGAGCAGAAGGCTCCTGGGTCAAGCAAAAGTTTGGTGGGCTTGTTGTCAATCACCACTTCTGTTATACAGGAATCACCAGCTGTATAACCTTTTCCTCTGTTTGGTTTTGTCTTCATAAGTTGTGCATCTTGAACTTTTGATAAATCAACTTGACCATTGCTCAACTGTGGTAAGTGGGAATAAGATTCCATGATGTCAAAAGTCGCATTGATATTTTCTATATCTTTTGAAGATTCAGAAAATATGGATGACTTATCATCTGAATTGTCTTCAATTATGTCTTCTTTTTCAACATCTGGTCCCTTTTCAATGTCAATTTCATTGATTTTCCCTCTTTTTGGACATGTATTGGCTAAATGGGTGGTGCTTTGGCAAATATGGCATTTTCTGACTGTATCTGCAGATTTATATTTAATATTACTAGAATTTTCTTTGGGTTTTTTGTCCACAGAATCTTTCCAAGGTGTATTAAACCTTGCTTTGAGATTCACCCTACTAGAACCAATTTTGGTTCTGGTGGTTACTTCTTTTAGTATATTGATAATATCCTCTGCTGAAGATTGTTCAGTAGTCCTGCTTTTGACAGCATGCTCTAAGTCACCTCCACATTGTCTCAGAATTTTTCTATGGATCATAAATTCTGACATGTCAGGATATAATGCTGTTAATCTGTCCTTTTGTTGGCAAAACCATGGTAAAGCTTTGTCTTTATCAGAATTAAATTTGGCAGATTCAAAGGCTGTTTCAACTTTAAACCTCAAAGCATCATTTTCCCATTTGTTGATGATTTGGGTTTTCCACCAAGTCCAACTCTGGTGTCCATGTGCTTGTCTTATTTTGATGTACCATCTGTGAGCTGATCTGGTAAACAAGGTGTTAAACCTGGCTGTTACCAATCTGTCTGGTAATTCAAAATCCTCTTTGATCATGTCAATACCTCTAATGAATTCCATATGGTCATATTCTCCTTCACCACTGAAGTGAGGCCATTCTTTAAGTTTTGGAACTTCTTTCAAGAGTGCTTGGCCCATTGATGGTTCCAAGTTATGAAAAGAAGTAGATAATTCATTTTTTAATTGTGAATTATCAGGATCCAATACTTGTGGATTGGAATACCTTGTGCCCTCATTTTGATTTAGAGGTGTAGACATTCTTGGTAAGGTATTCAGTATTTGTTCAATGTCATTCATTTTACTGTTGCTACACCTTTGGGAATTTCTGTATTCATGTTGGAAGCTTTGTATTAGATTTATTACTTCAATTTTATACATGTCTTCCTTATGTGTCAGTTCTTGCCATAACTCTGTTTGTCTTGTATTATCAGCAGTGAATTGATTCAATTTCATTAATAATTTTGATACTTCTTCTTGTGAAGCATCAAAACACTTTTTCAAGGCAATGGTATATGTCTTCACTTCAGTAAATCAATTTGAAATGTCATCAAGGAATTTCTTGTTATCTGTTTTGATAATATTTATGGCTTGTTTAATTCTTGTTTCAATTATGTCATCAATATTGAATTTAGAATATTTATCTGTTAATTCTTTAATTGTCAGGGTGAGTCTATGTAGTAGCTCAAAAATAGTAAATACAAGCTAGCACTATGACTGTGACACACAAAAAATAAATAATAAATGAAATCTTCAGGTCCTACTGCTATGTGGTAACAGTGGTGATGAGTCTATTGAGGACCTGGGTTGCAATGCTCTAATATCTTTGACTGTAAAGAAACACTACAATAATTAATTATTTTAATTATATCAATATAATCCTAAGAGTACTACTGGTATAAGACAGTTTTACTACGTAAGGATGTTAATTCATGATAAGATGAGTCTTTTCCAGTGAGGAAAGACCTGCTTTTATCTCCTCTGAGGACTGTGAGAGACTGGTAGGCTCTTCACACGTCTACAGAGTGAAAATTTTCACTCTGGAGGCTGGGTTGTGGTTCTGTACCATCAATTCTGACGTCAGCATAGTCAGAATTGTGGTTTTTGGACCACAAATGATCATTCTGGATCAATACAGGGTGAAAAAACTCTTCACAGGCCACGTCAGCACCATTGTGACGTTTCCAGAGTGTCTGGATGACTAATATTAGTCATTTTGGGCGGGTTTAAGCTTTAAACAACTATTATTTTAAGTATCAAGCCAGTACTGGTTGGTACAGGTTTGGTACAGACCAGTATTGGTCAAAATACTTCCAACCAAGATATCTTGGTCAGTTTTTGAGATATCAAGAAACTAAGAGCACAGAATTGAAGGGCTTAATGAGATCTTCAATTTGGTATGCTTCATGTTTACCCTTCTTTAAAATAGCAAAAGTTATAAGGGTTTTAAGTTTTTTGGATGTATTTTTGTACATCAGTATGAGGCTTCAAAAACTTCCATACCAGATATCTTCTTCAGTTTGGAAGATATCTGTATTCTGATGATACAGTTTTGTAGGGCTTGACTAGCCCTACAGTTTGGTATATGACACTGTACAGTTGTATGAGTGTATGCCAAAGATACAGGGGTTTGTTTATTTTCTTATTTTCAGAATATCTGTATTTTGGTTATTAAACCTTTGAACCAAGATCCCTCAGTCAATTTAAGAGATAAAGAGGTCTAAGGTGTCTCAAATTAAAGCTCTTGTTGAGATCTTTAATTTGGTTATACTTTTGTACAGTTTTGTACAAGCCCTCTTTGACTTTCAGGGGGGTCTTGGTTTTGAAATAAAGGTCATATGGTATCTCCAGTTGTAGTGGTGTTACAAAAACATGGATGATATCATTGTGTAGCTCTCTATGTGAGCTTTAATAAAAATAACATTCTGGTATATAATAACTTAAATATGCATAAGTTAGATGAGAGGTGAAAACAAGGGTTTTGCTTATTTGGTCTTATCATTGATAGGGCATATCTTTGTCCTTTCTTATTATATTTGAGGAGGTTTCCTCTTCATAACTTACTTGTATTGGCTATATTTGTCCAATACTCCTCATACCATTACTTATGGTATGTTGGATGTCATGCTGGTGCTCTGTTTTGAGTCACAGGCTGACATACCCTCCCTCCAAAAAAGGCTCATCATTGATGAGACTCTTTTGTCCTCATGGAGGCTCTTGATCCTTTCAAAAAGGAATCTTTATCTGAATCATCCAGCTTTACCCATTGGTCTTTTTCTGGTGGTTTATTCCTTCTCTCTGTTAAATAATCCCTATTGGAATATCTTTTTATTTGATTGGGGTTGTCAGTTTCAAAGTAAAATTTTCTTTGTTTGTCTTGCCCAACTATCAAGTAGCTCTCTAGGTAATTATGTATGCTTATGCCATAGATTCTATGGTACTCTGTACCCATTAAAAATCCATCAAACTTAGCATTTTCAAGTACCACAAATTCAATGTGTAATCTGAGGTTTCCCATTTTGTGTGGTATTATAATTATTTTTTGGATTATTCCAAGTGACTTCATTTTGCCTGCAGCACTTTTAAAGCTTCTTGCTTTTGTTAAAAGCATCTCTGCATTCCACATTGGAAAGTGTCTGTCCAAGTATTCTTTGGCTACCACTGAGCAATTTGCTCCTGTGTCAAAAATCAAAGGATGCTTTTTATTTTCAATGTACACATCAAGCTTTGATTTTGCTCCATGAATAAAGGCCATACCAGTTTTGGGTACTTCCAAATACTCTTTAGCATCAATGGTTCTGCCACTTCTGTCTTCACCTTTTTTGGGTTGAATGAGTTCTGGTTTCAAAGAGTTTCCTAGGACTGATTCTGTTTTCTCATCCTCATACTCTAATAAATATTGTTCAATAGGCTCTGATCCACTGTCTGAATCCTGTCTTAGCCCATTTCCCATGCTGTCAGAGTCAGATTTATACTCCATGTGTTCTTCTACTGACTCTTCCTCTATTGCAAATATTTTCTTTTTTCCCTTGGGACAATTATTTGCATAGTGGTCAGGTGATTCACAGTTATGGCATGTGTTCCTTCTCCTTGGTGCTTCTTCACCATTGGTAGGTTTGAGGTCTTTTTCCATGAGTATATTTGGTTTTTCTCTGTTATCATGTGACCTATAGGGTGAACTACTGCCAATTGATGTCTTTTTTCTGACATCTTGTATGACATTTGCTATGTCATAAATGCTGCTTATTTTGCTGCATCTGCACTTTACTGCATGTTCTAAGTCTCCTGGAAGTTTTGTCAGAATCTTATGATTTCTCATCTCTATTGTCATGTTTGGATCAATAGATTTGAGTCTTTTGGTTTGTTTAAGACACCATTCATAAGGGTCTTTTTCTGTAGAGTATCTGTCACTCTCAAAAGAGATGGTTTTTTGCCAAATCCAAGTACCATTGCTGTACTTTTGTATTATTTGGTTTCTCCACCATGGCCAGCTTTTCCTACCATGTATCTCTTTAATTTCAGTGTACCATATATTTGCATGGCCTCTGAATGCAGTGTTGAGTCTTGTGGTGATCCAGTAGTCTGGTATCTTTGGTACATCAACAAAAAGTCCATTAATATAATCAATAAGCTCCATATGATCATATTCTCCAATTCCTGAGAATTTAGGCCAATTTACCACATCAGGTAATTGCTTTAATGCTTGTTTCTCAGAGTAACTGAGGTTCTCACCATCTTGGTAAATAGACTCAGACCTTAACTTTGGATCCTGGGATTCAGGAGCTTGGTTTTCTGATTCTTCCTCTTTTACTTTGGTGATTGGTTTATCCTCTTGAGTTGTTTGAGGGAAGAAATTATCTTCTTTTTCCTCCTTTTTATAGAGAAAATCCACTTCTTTTTCCAGGATTTCCTGTTGAGATTGGATATTTCTTAAATCTCTTCTTGCAGCTTGTTGTTCCTCTAGTATTGAGTTCAACTGTCTGTTTTTAGTTTCAAATTCTGCCCAAATTCTGGATAGATTTGTGTTCAAGTCTTCTATGACTGTTGCTTGGAAGGAATTTTCTTCCTTGAGTGTTTTCATTTCTGAAGTCACTTCTTGAACATGATCATATGTCCAATCCATGAATTTACCCATGTTGGACCATATGAAACTACTACCTCTGGAATCTGTGGTTTCAAATTTTTGAGGCGGTATTTTATCATCAATAGACTTAAGCTGAGGATCAATTGATTCTGAGCTAACACTATTGGTAGGTACAGTGTCTTTTAGGATTTGTGTTCCTCTTGGACTAATTTTATTCATTGTTTCATCAAAGGATCTGATTCTATCTTCTCCTTCCTGAAAGAATTCTTGTTCTCTACTAGGGCTCCATTTCCTCTGCTGGAAACCACCAGGGATGACTGGAGAGTCCTGGAAATATTGTCCTTTGGATTTCAAGTCCTGTAGCTGTTGGACTGATGTGGTAAAGATGGAATTTCTTCTTCCAAGCCTTGGTGTTCCTGAATCAGATTGGGCTCTTCCATATGCTAGGAATTCTCTATGGCTTGGATTTCTGTTTGATTCCCTCTGATTCAAGTCTCTTCTGAGAGTATGAAATGGCTGTTGAGATTCCAACTTTTCATTTCTTCCAGAATCTTTTGGCAAGTAATAAGATTGACTCATATTTTTTGCCTCATTATTCCAATTTCCTTCCATGATACTCCCATGGTTAAGGTTTTGTTGTCCATACTCCATGTGGAAAATCCTTTTAGGAGTACATGAATATGAGTTATTTTCCCTGCATCTGTCCAATTTTTTTGTTGGACTGGGCTGGATTTGGTTTGGGGTGGGACTTTGAGCAGGAGTTTCCTGATAATAAGTCCTTTGTTGGTTATTTGATCCAGAAGGGGGTGGCCTTCTCCCTCTGTTTCTTCTTTGCCAGATTTCTGGCTGATTTCTTGGGTATCCAAGATCTCTGAGAAATGGAGTTGTCATGTTAAAAAATGACAAAAGACAAAAATTCTGTATTTTCCAAGGTTTCTTTACCTTTAAAAGGCCCTTGGACTGATTTCTGCTTTATACTCCTTGGCAATTTGCTTGGGAGTTAGTACTGCCTCCTTGTCTTTGAGGCTGGTACAGATGAATTTCACTGTGATTTTGTCTCAAATGGAATGTATTTTTTCCACTTTGAAAGAAAATGGAGAAGGTTTGTAATTCAATTTGAATAAACAAAATTTCCAATTCCTTACTGTTATTTCTTCTGAGTTTGGTTTGATATTTGAGTTTTAATTATTTATTATTATTATTATTTTATTTTTTATTTTTTGAAGAAATAACAGTTTTGTTTCACTTATTTTTATAAGTAAAGTAGTTAATATTAAAAGTTTATATTATTAAACTTGAATATTATTGATAAGTTATTTACTTATTTTTATTTATTTATTTTTTTATTTTTTAAAAAAATTGATGAATTTTTCCTTAACTTGAGTAGAAAGGATTCTTCTTCAATAATATTCAATTTGAATATTAAAGAATTGAAATAATAATAAAATTATTATTTAAATATTTATTGTTGGTTTA
This sequence comes from Austropuccinia psidii, assembly GCA_023105745.1. Lineage (NCBI taxonomy): Eukaryota > Fungi > Basidiomycota > Pucciniomycetes > Pucciniales > Sphaerophragmiaceae > Austropuccinia > Austropuccinia psidii. Next base: position 37,480,387 of record JALGQZ010000009.1, on the reverse strand, counting down.
CAATAAATATTATGATTTAAATTAATTTTACACAATTTGGTAAAAATTAATTATGCTTTCTATTTAAATATACTATTTGTATATAAAAATAAGTTTGGAAAGTTAATAATAATTACTTATTATTATTAAAATTGATGAATTTTTCCTCAACTTGAGTAGAAAGATTCTTCTTCAATAATATTCAATTTGAATATTAAAGAATTGAAATAATAATAAGATTATTATCTAAATATTTATTGTTGGTTTACAATAAATATTATGATTTAAATTAATTTTACACAATTTGGTAAAAATTAATTATACTTTCTATTTAAATATACTATTTGTATATAAAAATAAGTTTGAGAAGTTAATAATAGTTACTTATTATTATCAATTTTCGTGGTAAATTGATAATAATAACTTATTATTATTAAGATTTTTTTTTTTGATTATTTATCAAAAAAAGAAAATTTTAATCAATTTTTCCTCAACTTGAGTAAAAAAAAGATCTTCTTCAATAATATTCAATTTGAATATTAAAGAATTGAAATAATAAAATTATTATTTCAATATTTATTGTTGATTTACAATAAATATTATGATTTAAATTAATTTTTACACAATTTGGTAAAAAATAATTTTTTTTATTTAAATATACTGTTTTTATATAAAAATAAATTTGAAAAATTAATAATAATTATTTATTATTATTAATTTTCGTGAAAATTGCAATATAAAGTTTTGAAGAGTATAAATACTCAAAAATAAAATAAAATATATTATTTAATATATTTTGATAAAATACAATATATAAAAAATATATATTATATTTTTATAATATAAGAGATGAAAATTAGTTAAAAAATGAAAAAAACTCGAAATTGTACTTACTTTTATAGTAAAAAACCTTCAAAAATAGTGAAGATGATCCAAAAATCGCCAAAATAGGTCCAGAATAGGTTAAAACAACGGCCAGGCCCCCAAAATGTCAGGGTGAGTCTATGTAGTAGCTCAAAAATAGTAAATACAAGCTAGCACTATGACTGTGACACACAAAAAATAAATAATAAATGAAATCTTCAGGTCCTACTGCTATGTGGTAACAGTGGTAATGAGTCTATTGAGGACCTGGGTTGCAATGCTCTAATATCTTTGACTGTAAAGAAACACTACAATAATTAATTATTTTAATTATATCAATATAATCCTAAGAGTACTACTGGTATAAGACAGTTTTACTACGTAAGGATGTTAATTCATGATAAGATGAGTCTTTTCCAGTGAGGAAAGACCTGCTTTTATCTCCTCTGAGGACTGTGAGAGACTGGTAGGCTCTTCACACGTCTACAGAGTGAAAATTTTCACTCTGGAGGCTGGGTTGTGGTTCTGTACCATCAATTCTGACGTCAGCATAGTCAGAATTGTGGTTTTTGGACCACAAATGATCATTCTGGATCAATACAGGGTGAAAAAACTCTTCACAGGCCACGTCAGCACCATTGTGACGTTTCCAGAGTGTCTGGATGACTAATATTAGTCATTTTGGGCGGGTTTAAGCTTTAAACAACTATTATTTTAAGTATCAAGCCAGTACTGGTTGGTACAGGTTTGGTACAGACCAGTATTGGTCAAAATACTTCCAACCAAGATATCTTGGTCAGTTTTTGAGATATCAAGAAACTAAGAGCACAGAATTGAAGGGCTTAATGAGATCTTCAATTTGGTATGCTTCATGTTTACCCTTCTTTAAAATAGCAAAAGTTATAAGGGTTTTAAGTTTTTTGGATGTATTTTTGTACATCAGTATGAGGCTTCAAAAACTTCCATACCAGATATCTTCTTCAGTTTGGAAGATATCTGTATTCTGATGATACAGTTTTGTAGGGCTTGATTAGCCCTACAGTTTGGTATATGACACTGTACAGTTGTATGAGTGTATGCCAAAGATACAGGGGTTTGTTTATTTTCTTATTTTCAGAATATCTGTATTTTGGTTATTAAACCTTTGAACCAAGATCCCTCAGTCAATTTAAGAGATAAAGAGGTCTAAGGTGTCTCAAATTAAAGCTCCTGTTGAGATCTTTAATTTGGTCATACTTTTGTACAGTTTTGTACAAGCCCTCTTTGACTTTCAGGGGGGTCTTGGTTTTGAAATAAAGGTCATATGGTATCTCCAGTTGTAGTGGTGTTACAAAAACATGGATGATATCATTGTGTAGCTCTCTATGTGAGCTTTAATAAAAATAACATTCTGGTATATAATAACTTAAATATGCATAAGTTAGATGAGAGGTGAAAACAAGGGTTTTGCTTATTTGGTCTTATCATTGATAGGGCATATCTTTGTCCTTTCTTATTATATTTGAGGAGGTTTCCTCTTCATAACTTACTTGTATTGGCTATATTTGTCCAATACTCCTCATACCATTACTTATGGTATGTTGGATGTCATGCTGGTGCTCTGTTTTGAGTCACAGGCTGACATACCCTCCCTCCAAAAAAGGCTCATCATTGATGAGACTCTTTTGTCCTCATGGAGGCTCTTGATCCTTTCAAAAAGGAATCTTTATCTGAATCATCCAGCTTTACCCATTGGTCTTTTTCTGGTGGTTTATTCCTTCTCTCTGTTAAATAATCCCTATTGGAATATCTTTTTATTTGATTGGGGTTGTCAGTTTCAAAGTAAAATTTTCTTTGTTTGTCTTGCCCAACTATCAAGTAGCTCTCTAGGTAATTATGTATGCTTATGCCATAGATTCTATGGTACTCTGTACCCATTAAAAATCCATCAAACTTAGCATTTTCAAGTACCACAAATTCAATGTGTAATCTGAGGTTTCCCATTTTGTGTGGTATTATAATTATTTTTTGGATTATTCCAAGTGACTTCATTTTGCCTGCAGCACTTTTAAAGCTTCTTGCTTTTGTTAAAAGCATCTCTGCATTCCACATTGGAAAGTGTCTGTCCAAGTATTCTTTGGCTACCACTGAGCAATTTGCTCCTGTGTCAAAAATCAAAGGATGCTTTTTATTTTCAATGTACACATCAAGCTTTGATTTTGCTCCATGAATAAAGGCCATACCAGTTTTGGGTACTTCCAAATACTCTTTAGCATCAATGGTTCTGCCACTTCTGTCTTCACCTTTTTTGGGTTGAATGAGTTCTGGTTTCAAAGAGTTTCCTAGGACTGATTCTGTTTTCTCATCCTCATACTCTAATAAATATTGTTCAATAGGCTCTGATCCACTGTCTGAATCCTGTCTTAGCCCATTTCCCATGCTGTCAGAGTCAGATTTATACTCCATGTGTTCTTCTACTGACTCTTCCTCTATTGCAAATATTTTCTTTTTTCCCTTGGGACAATTATTTGCATAGTGGTCAGGTGATTCACAGTTATGGCATGTGTTCCTTCTCCTTGGTGCTTCTTCACCATTGGTAGGTTTGAGGTCTTTTTCCATGAGTATATTTGGTTTTTCTCTGTTATCATGTGACCTATAGGGTGAACTACTGCCAATTGATGTCTTTTTTCTGACATCTTGTATGACATTTGCTATGTCATAAATGCTGCTTATTTTGCTGCATCTGCACTTTACTGCATGTTCTAAGTCTCCTGGAAGTTTTGTCAGAATCTTATGATTTCTCATCTCTATTGTCATGTTTGGATCAATAGATTTGAGTCTTTTGGTTTGTTTAAGACACCATTCATAAGGGTCTTTTTCTGTAGAGTATCTGTCACTCTCAAAAGAGATGGTTTTTTGCCAAATCCAAGTACCATTGCTGTACTTTTGTATTATTTGGTTTCTCCACCATGGCCAGCTTTTCCTACCATGTATCTCTTTAATTTCAGTGTACCATATATTTGCATGGCCTCTGAATGCAGTGTTGAGTCTTGTGGTGATCCAGTAGTCTGGTATCTTTGGTACATCAACAAAAAGTCCATTAATATAATCAATAAGCTCCATATGATCATATTCTCCAATTCCTGAGAATTTAGGCCAATTTACCACATCAGGTAATTGCTTTAATGCTTGTTTCTCAGAGTAACTGAGGTTCTCACCATCTTGGTAAATAGACTCAGACCTTAACTTTGGATCCTGGGATTCAGGAGCTTGGTTTTCTGATTCTTCCTCTTTTACTTTGGTGATTGGTTTATCCTCTTGAGTTGTTTGAGGGAAGAAATTATCTTCTTTTTCCTCCTTTTTATAGAGAAAATCCACTTCTTTTTCCAGGATTTCCTGTTGAGATTGGATATTTCTTAAATCTCTTCTTGCAGCTTGTTGTTCCTCTAGTATTGAGTTCAACTGTCTGTTTTTAGTTTCAAATTCTGCCCAAATTCTGGATAGATTTGTGTTCAAGTCTTCTATGACTGTTGCTTGGAAGGAATTTTCTTCCTTGAGTGTTTTCATTTCTGAAGTCACTTCTTGAACATGATCATATGTCCAATCCATGAATTTACCCATGTTGGACCATATGAAACTACTACCTCTGGAATCTGTGGTTTCAAATTTTTGAGGCGGTATTTTATCATCAATAGACTTAAGCTGAGGATCAATTGATTCTGAGCTAACACTATTGGTAGGTACAGTGTCTTTTAGGATTTGTGTTCCTCTTGGACTAATTTTATTCATTGTTTCATCAAAGGATCTGATTCTATCTTCTCCTTCCTGAAAGAATTCTTGTTCTCTACTAGGGCTCCATTTCCTCTGCTGGAAACCACCAGGGATGACTGGAGAGTCCTGGAAATATTGTCCTTTGGATTTCAAGTCCTGTAGCTGTTGGACTGATGTGGTAAAGATGGAATTTCTTCTTCCAAGCCTTGGTGTTCCTGAATCAGATTGGGCTCTTCCATATGCTAGGAATTCTCTATGGCTTGGATTTCTGTTTGATTCCCTCTGATTCAAGTCTCTTCTGAGAGTATGAAATGGCTGTTGAGATTCCAACTTTTCATTTCTTCCAGAATCTTTTGGCAAGTAATAAGATTGACTCATATTTTTTGCCTCATTATTCCAATTTCCTTCCATGATACTCCCATGGTTAAGGTTTTGTTGTCCATACTCCATGTGGAAAATCCTTTTAGGAGTACATGAATATGAGTTATTTTCCCTGCATCTGTCCAATTTTTTTGTTGGACTGGGCTGGATTTGGTTTGGGGTGGGACTTTGAGCAGGAGTTTCCTGATAATAAGTCCTTTGTTGGTTATTTGATCCAGAAGGGGGTGGCCTTCTCCCTCTGTTTCTTCTTTGCCAGATTTCTGGCTGATTTCTTGGGTATCCAAGATCTCTGAGAAATGGAGTTGTCATGTTAAAAAATGACAAAAGACAAAAATTCTGTATTTTCCAAGGTTTCTTTACCTTTAAAAGGCCCTTGGACTGATTTCTGCTTTATACTCCTTGGCAATTTGCTTGGGAGTTAGTACTGCCTCCTTGTCTTTGAGGCTGGTACAGATGAATTTCACTGTGATTTTGTCTCAAATGGAATGTATTTTTTCCACTTTGAAAGAAAATGGAGAAGGTTTGTAATTCAATTTGAATAAACAAAATTTCCAATTCCTTACTGTTATTTCTTCTGAGTTTGGTTTGATATTTGAGTTTTAATTATTTATTATTATTATTATTTTATTTTTTATTTTTTGAAGAAATAACAGTTTTGTTTCACTTATTTTTATAAGTAAAGTAGTTAATATTAAAAGTTTATATTATTAAACTTGAATATTATTGATAAGTTATTTACTTATTTTTATTTATTTATTTTTTTATTTTTTAAAAAAATTGATGAATTTTTCCTCAACTTGAGTAGAAAGATTCTTCTTCAATAATATTCAATTTGAATATTAAAGAATTGAAATAATAATAAGATTATTATCTAAATATTTATTGTTGGTTTACAATAAATATTATGATTTAAATTAATTTTACACAATTTGGTAAAAATTAATTATACTTTCTATTTAAATATACTATTTGTATATAAAAATAAGTCTGAGAAGTTAATAATAGTTACTTATTATTATCAATTTTCGTGGTAAATTGATAATAATAACTTATTATTATTAAGATTTTTTTTTTTGATTATTTATCAAAAAAAGAAAATTTTAATCAATTTTTCCTCAACTTGAGTAAAAAAAAGATCTTCTTCAATAATATTCAATTTGAATATTAAAGAATTGAAATAATAAAATTATTATTTCAATATTTATTGTTGATTTACAATAAATATTATGATTTAAATTAATTTTTACACAATTTGGTAAAAAATAATTTTTTTTATTTAAATATACTGTTTGTATATAAAAATAAATTTGAAAAATTAATAATAATTATTTATTATTATTAATTTTCGTGAAAATTGCAATATAAAGTTTTGAAGAGTATAAATACTCAAAAATAAAATAAAATATATTATTTAATATATTTTGATAAAATACAATATATAAAAAATATATATTATATTTTTATAATATAAGAGATGAAAATTAGTTAAAAAATGAAAAAAACTCGAAATTGTACTTACTTTTATAGTAAAAAACCTTCAAAAATAGTGAAGATGATCCAAAAATCGCCAAAATAGGTCCAGAATAGGTTAAAACAACGGCCAGGCCCCCAAAATGTCAGGGTGAGTCTATGTAGTAGCTCAAAAATAGTAAATACAAGCTAGCACTATGACTGTGACACACAAAAAATAAATAATAAATGAAATCTTCAGGTCCTACTGCTATGTGGTAACAGTGGTAATGAGTCTATTGAGGACCTGGGTTGCAATGCTCTAATATCTTTGACTGTAAAGAAACACTACAATAATTAATTATTTTAATTATATCAATATAATCCTAAGAGTACTACTGGTATAAGACAGTTTTACTACGTAAGGATGTTAATTCATGATAAGATGAGTCTTTTCCAGTGAGGAAAGACCTGCTTTTATCTCCTCTGAGGACTGTGAGAGACTGGTAGGCTCTTCACACGTCTACAGAGTGAAAATTTTCACTCTGGAGGCTGGGTTGTGGTTCTGTACCATCAATTCTGACGTCAGCATAGTCAGAATTGTGGTTTTTGGACCACAAATGATCATTCTGGATCAATACAGGGTGAAAAAACTCTTCACAGGCCACGTCAGCACCATTGTGACGTTTCCAGAGTGTCTGGATGACTAATATTAGTCATTTTGGGCGGGTTTAAGCTTTAAACAACTATTATTTTAAGTATCAAGCCAGTACTGGTTGGTACAGGTTTGGTACAGACCAGTATTGGTCAAAATACTTCCAACCAAGATATCTTGGTCAGTTTTTGAGATATCAAGAAACTAAGAGCACAGAATTGAAGGGCTTAATGAGATCTTCAATTTGGTATGCTTCATGTTTACCCTTCTTTAAAATAGCAAAAGTTATAAGGGTTTTAAGTTTTTTGGATGTATTTTTGTACATCAGTATGAGGCTTCAAAAACTTCCATACCAGATATCTTCTTCAGTTTGGAAGATATCTGTATTCTGATGATACAGTTTTGTAGGGCTTGATTAGCCCTACAGTTTGGTATATGACACTGTACAGTTGTATGAGTGTATGCCAAAGATACAGGGGTTTGTTTATTTTCTTATTTTCAGAATATCTGTATTTTGGTTATTAAACCTTTGAACCAAGATCCCTCAGTCAATTTAAGAGATAAAGAGGTCTAAGGTGTCTCAAATTAAAGCTCTTGTTGAGATCTTTAATTTGGTTATACTTTTGTACAGTTTTGTACAAGCCCTCTTTGACTTTCAGGGGGGTCTTGGTTTTGAAATAAAGGTCATATGGTATCTCCAGTTGTAGTGGTGTTACAAAAACATGGATGATATCATTGTGTAGCTCTCTATGTGAGCTTTAATAAAAATAACATTCTGGTATATAATAACTTAAATATGCATAAGTTAGATGAGAGGTGAAAACAAGGGTTTTGCTTATTTGGTCTTATCATTGATAGGGCATATCTTTGTCCTTTCTTATTATATTTGAGGAGGTTTCCTCTTCATAACTTACTTGTATTGGCTATATTTGTCCAATACTCCTCATACCATTACTTATGGTATGTTGGATGTCATGCTGGTGCTCTGTTTTGAGTCACAGGCTGACATTAATAATGGCAGATTGTTCATTTATTTTATTGTTAGAAGAATTATCATTATTGGAATTTTTAATTTTCCTTAAACCTTTTTCAAAACACATAAGTGTTTCATTAATTTGGCACAGACTCAGGTTGTTTGTTTTAATGTTGTTACAAATGGTTTCATTTTTATCAGAAAGATGTTTTTTCACGTCATTTATAGCATTATACAACTCTGGGATGGAATCAAACATGTCGGAAATCATTTCTGGAATCTTAATCTGGCTTCCTCCTTCTTCTGTAATTCCATCATGGTTCTGGCCATCTGAAATACATTTTCCATTGCATCCTGCTGAATATTTGGGATTCTGTATCCCTGGCTGTAAGGTTTTGGGGCTGGTGCCTTCCCTTTGCCCTTGTTTGGAGTTTGTGGCTGCTTTTTCACGTTGGAATTGCTGCTGCTGGCCACTGGGGCTGTTTTTGGAACTGGTTTGGGTGGTGGAGGGTTGTTTTTCCTCCATTCTAGTGTCAAAAGCATCATGTCTTTCTTCTCCATCAATGGATGCCATCTATTGAGCAATTTGCAAGTGTTGGGATGGCCCAAGAATTTTCTTACTGTCAGGTAAGAATTCATGCAATTCTTCCACAGGTCTGCAAGGATCTGGTACTCCTTGAATTGAAGTGCATTGTTGTATGCACTGTGGCTGGCTTTGTATATGTCCACAGAGGCTTGTTGTGGTGGTTTCAGCTCTTTTTGAAGGTAAAATAGTATTATCAGCTTCAGAATGACTCAATTTAGTTGTTTGGAAGTCATCAACTGACCCTTTTCCTTCTGTTCCTGATTGGCCTCTGCCATAATCACGTCTATTACCTTTTTGGGAGCTGCTTGAGGGGTTGTAGCTGGCTCCTGACCTGGTTGAAGGTATAATTATGGTTTAAAAAGGCTTAAAATAGTATTTTTACATCAAAAAACTTACTATTGGCCAAATTCTTAGCTTTCTGAAGAGTATTACTTATGTCCAAGTTAATTAATTCAGAAGATATTGGTTCAGGTTGGTTATTTTGAGTCACAATAACAGTACTATTATGGTCTGAATTAGTAGTGCTTGCAGGAACAATGCTGGTGACTGTTGAGGCTGTTTCAATGTTTTCTTGTCTTACCACGTTGTCAGACACTAAAATTAATGAAAAAGCCAATTAATTAAGTAAAAAAAGGTTGTTTCAAAAAAGAAATAAAAATATAAGCCTCACTTATAATATGAAAAAAAGTTATTTTTTATGGATTTTTTGAATTATAAGTATTTTTTATATGTTTTTAAATTTTTAAATATAAGAAAAAAGATTTAAAAAGAGTAAAAAAAATATGTCACAGGTAAAATATCACGGCTGGGCCCCCAAATGTAAGGTGTGGATATGAAACTTTGATTAAAAATCAAGTACTTTTCCTGTCCTCAAAATTTGTATAAGGTAAAAAATCAATTAAAAATAGTATGAAATATTATTTTTAAGAGAAAACACGCCAATCTTATTGTTTATAACTTTATTAGTATAAAACAATAATATTATAAAAATTTATTGTTTTACCAACAATAAAAATTTATCCAAAAAATACTCTACAAGAGATATTTTAAGGCTACAAAAGAAATTTCTTCAAGAGCAATTTCAATTGGAATTAATTGAGCAAAGAACTGCAAGCAATTAATTAAAGAACAAAGTCTTTAAAAAGAATATTAAAGAGAAAACATGCCCAAAAGTGACCAGAGTGAATTTGGAAACAAAGTGACAAAGTTAACAGTGATGAAAGATGCTTTAATTCACTTTTGGGGTGGTTCAGGGGTAAAAATGATTATAAGAGTTACAAACAATGATTATAATGATTTTTCCACGTGGTTAAAAGGATTAGAATGATTTGAAAATGGTGGTTGGAATCTTTGATTGATTGGTTTAACAGTGTTTAAACTAATTAATAAAAGGAAAAGATTCTAACATGAAGAGAAAAGTGGGGCAAAGAAGACATTCTTTTATAGCCATCAATTCTCTTACTCCAAAAGTAAATTTTACTCTTGTCAGTCGTGAAAAACAGTCTGACAACAGAAAAGCCAATTATGGCATCATTGAACCCTGGTTTAGACCAAAAAAGGCTGGTTTAAGCCATTTTTAGCCATTTTAGACCCTTAAATCAGCCATTACTATAGCAATACCAGGCCTAGAGCCTTCAAAACACGTCAGAATGTGTGTCAGAAGCGTAGAAACCAGTTAAAACTGTTGTTATTATGATTGTTTTATCTTAAGGGTAGTTTTACCCTCTTGGAAACAGCTAAAACTACCCCAGTTGGTATCAAAACCTCATCATCAATTGAGTCCACAGACCCTGTAACTCAATTCCAGGCCAAAAGTGATGAACTTTTGCGTGAATTTTGACATCTCACACCTGTCAGCAAGGATTTTGGGGGTCTAGCTCCCCCTTAGAGCTGGAGTTCCTTTTCCCCCCCAAATTTAATCTTTCCAATTTATTTTTCCTTTAATTCCTCATCATGTATTATACTTATAATTTACAGATGTAATTCAATTCAATTGTACAGTACAATACAGTAATAATTGACACCTCATATGTAAATCAAAGTTCACTTATGTAATACACGCGCACATTTTGACATTTCAATTGAATTCAATTGAAAATACTTCAATTCCTCATAACTTCTAAACTAAACACAACACCTCAATTTTAACACAAAAATTGATTGTTAACACCACATGTGGTGTGAATTAAATTGAGGTTTTGAGGATTTTCAACTTTTGTATTGAAAATACTAAAAACTTAATTTAAGCTTATTTAGAGTTGAGTTACAAGAATTTCACTCAGAGGTGACCCCACCTGATTTTTTATGAGGAATCCAATGGTGAAATAAATTTTATATGTTTATTTATTGGATAAAAGGTTATAATAAGTCTTATTTAACTTTTTTCCAAATTTATTTATTTTTTCACAATTTTGTTAAAATTTCATTTTTACTTAATTTTTTCAAGTATAAATGTAATTTTATAATTTCAAGATTTGATGTAATTTTATTTTTAAATTGTTATTATATTTTTTGCATTTTGAATATAATTTTATATTCATATTTTGATTTTTCTTTTAATAATATAAATAAATTTATTTTATTTATATTAATATGTTAATTTTGTATTTGTGGTCTTTTGGGTATATGAAATTACCTCTAAGGCTCACAGTTTCCACCCCTGCATTCCCTGAAATTTTATAATGATGTAATTCATTATTATTCAAGTTCAACACATTTCTGTCTAGAACTGGTGTAGACTGTCTTGTTAAATCATTTTTATTGAGATATTGTCAATACTTGATTTGATATCTTCTTTCAATTCAATTCTTGCTTTATCCCTTTTTCAATTATTCTTGGAAAAGAGCTGCATTTTTCCCAGTTAAATTTTCCAAGGTTTTAACTTGTATTCTTAATTCTTTTAACTTTTTATTAATAAAAGAAAGAAAGTTATTATCTTTCTGATTAAGCAATGTAACTTTGGATTCTAGCCTTTCACAAATATGTGTCAAAGACAAAATATTGTCTTTATTTACATTTTATAGACCCACAATGGTCTTTTGTGACTCTTTCACTTTTAAAATTTCTCTACCCGACTTTTGTTGGATATATTCAAAATTCTTAAGCCTTGTTAAACAAATTTATGACAAGTTTCAAAGTAAGATATAAGCTTTGCAAAATCTATTTCTTTGGGAAGGATTGATTCATTTTTTCCTCCTCCTTTTTTTGAATTCCATCAAATTTCTTGCCATCTTGAACACATCTTCCATTGCTGTCCTTTTTTTCTTTGTAATTATGTAGCTCTAATGTTACAGTTTGTTCTACTAGAAATTCCCTTTTTCTTGACTTTCTGGTTGGGCTTTGGGGTTTTCTTGTCTTTTTTTGGCACTTGTGGAGGCTTGGGGAGCTTTCATTGGAGCTTTTTCCTTCTTCTGATACCCTGATAATATGCTTTGGTTTTTCAGCCAAGCTTTTATCTTTTAGAAATTTTGTTTGCAAGACATTGGTTTCCAACATTTCAGAAGTTCTTGTTCCTTTTCTGAAACAAATATTTTTTTTCTTTAAGTTAGTAGTTCATTTTTCCTATCCACAAGCTGGGCAGAATTTCCCACTCCTTCTGTTTTGCTTCCATAAACCAGTTCTTGTACTGAGACTTTTATACCTCCACTTCTGTTTCCTGGAAGTTTTTCAGATCTTAAAAAAAGAATATAAGTAATGCCAGCTTCTGTACTCTCAAGAATAGTTTCAGAGGTTCTGGAGAACCTTTGGGAGCTGGTAAAAGTTCTGGTATCCTCCATATTCTTGTTTCTTTGGATTTAAGAATTTAATTTCCATTTCCAGATCCATCTGAGTGAATTGAGTAGTTACTTTTACTCCTAGTAAGAATAGATTTATGTCAATTTAAAGAAAATTTAACTGATGAATTTCTTAAATTAACCTTCTGGACCTTTAAACAGTTCTTTTTTAGTAAACCCTTTTGTCTTGTGATGGTTTTAATTTCCACACTTGACTCTGAATTCTGTAGTCAAAAGATCTTTCTCTTATAAATCACACTAGAGTAAAAATATATAAGATCATTTATTGACAAGAAATAATAAGAAAAATAACTCAATAACCCATGTTATTGAATAACACTGTTTTAAAGTGTTTTGTGGGAATTTTTCTCAATATTAAAAAAAATGTTTTCAAGTAGATATTTTGTATTTATTTCTTATTTTCTTCAATAAATAAGAATTATTCAATTGAAAAACTTATTAATCAAAATTTTATAATTATCCACTTGATACTAGAGTAACTCAAACAATAAATTTCCATTCTGTGACTTACAAAATTCACTAGTTAGAAAATAGAAACTTATTCCAAATCACTCCATAGTATATTTTTTCAAACAGCATTCTTAAGGAAAATAACTTTATTAATATCATAAAGATTATTTATGAGGGACAATTTCCAAAAAAGCTAAATATAAGTAAATATGGCAACTTTAGATCAAAATATTGTAAGGTAAGGTCTAGAATATGATTCATGTCCCAAAAACTGGTTAAAATAACTTCCAGGCCCTAAATGTAAGGTTTCTCTATCAAACCCTTGATAAGAGTAGCAAATCTCAAGAGTACTATGACTTTCCTCAGTAGAAAATATAAGATACTTATTCAAAATAACTATATAAAACAGGAATAATTAATTATTATTAAATAATTTGACAATAATAAATTCTTCAAAATTATAATAAATTATTATTATAGTCACTCACATTTATGATAAAAATGAATATAGAATATCTTAATGAGACAATTATATGTGTAAAATGATGATATTTAACCACTTATAAATAATATGAATATATTTTTTAAAAGGGATCTCACACACACTGTACAGAGATAGATCTTATAGAGTTATTCTATATAAAAAAATAATAATATATAAAAAAGATATGGAAACTCAAAGGAAACTTACTCATAATATTTATTTAATAATATAAGTCAAAAAACAACATTTATAGTATTAAGTAATTTTCATAAGCTGAAGAAATGCCAAAACTTAATATCTTAGATGAATAAAGCAACTTTTTAATTCTAAAATAAGATTCAAGATGCTTTAGAGGAAATTTGTGGTTTTAATAAAAAAATCAAGACAACCATATTATAGAACAAGTTAGGTTATTGGTTATTAAAAAAATATAATCTAAATTATATTATTTCAGCTGTTTATTTATTATTTATAAAGAATAATAATAACCTAAGAATTATCATAATAATATAAGATTTTTTATAGAATAAAATGATACCTGTTTCAAAATTTCTGATTGATTTAATGATGATGATGTACAAAAAATGATGTAAAGGGTTCTTTTATGCCTTGATAGAAGCATTAATGACAAATAATTGATATATATGGAGTTCTCAGATCAAAACTGAAAAACCATTCTTAAAAATAAGGCTCTTAGACTAAGGTAATTTTCTTGCAATTTCAATTTAAAGTTACCAGTGTTATTCTTAACTCCAAATAACTTTATTCCAAATTTGAGTTTTAATATAGAAATATGTTATTTAAATTAAATTAAATTTAATCACATTAGAAAGTTTAAAATAAAATTTTCAGAAAAAACCTTTCAAATGAGATTTTCAATTAATTTTTAAAGCAATCTTAATTTTCTTTAAGAATAATTAATAAATTTCCTTTCAAGGCTAAATACCAAATATTCTTACTGATAAAAAATACTTGAAGCTTTATTTATACACAGATAAAATCAATGTCTAATATTTTTGAAATTTTGAAGTAAATATATTGATAATTGGAATTTCTATTAATTTTGAAGTTATTGCTATTTTTCCTTGTAAAAATAGAAATACATGATAAACCTTAGCTTTTGATAAGGTTTCAATGCTGTTACCTTTAATTTTGAGATTATTTAAGCTTTGTAAGTTCTTAAAGCGTTGATTACAAGCCTTCATATTGGGATTTACCCTCTGGCAGCTTGTAATTCCTTTCCAAACGGGAAAAAACCCATTTTAACCTTTAATATTCAATTGAAGTTTCATTATAAAGTTGAAATGAGGTTTGAAATCCTTCAATAAAGGAGGAAAAAATTCCTTTGGCTCTTTTAGATTCCAAAAGTTGGGTACCCTGGCTCTTTTTTCCTCTTTTTCTTCCTCCCACCTTTTTTCTTGAACTTTTCCCTTTTATTTATGTTAAAGCAATACAATGGCTTCAAACCAATTTAAATTTCAATAGCGCAGGATTGAAACACCAGGGAGAATCTTGTGTCAATCATTGGCAATTGACTTCACGTCGCACCACGGTCAGTATAAAATCTTGCTTCAGTTGCATTAGTGTCACTTTATAGTCACTGGATTCAGTGGTTCACATCAAGTCTGTGTCAAGACAATGTCAATCATCACATGTGTCACATGAGAATTTCACTCAAAGCGCAAACCCATTTCAACACTATTCGCAATTTTTGGGTAATTACACCTCATGGTTCTACCCAGCAGTTTGGCATGAGAAGACTTATGCCCCATCGCCTGGTCATCTCACCCCTTTACAATGCCTACTCTCACACTTGAATTGGCTTCTGCATACCCACCTAATCCTCTCTGACGCTTAGCATGCTTACGCCCCCATACCCCCCTCGAGATGAGACTCCAATACTGCCCCCCCATCTCCGCCACTTCCAATTTTTATGCTCCCCAGGGGCCCTCAAGATATGCCTCTGACACCACCCTCAACCCCCCTTACGCCTAATCCTCTCTCCGCCGCTTACCATCCTTATGCTCAGGTACTAGATTCATAGGGTAAGGTGGCTTGTTGGCATACATGATGAACGCAATCAGGGAGATATGCTGAGTGGCCATCTCTGCCAACAGGTTCTGGGGGGAAATTGGTAGGTATATTCACAATGTTGTGGTTAGGGCTTAAATCATGAGGCTCACAAATTTAAACCTAATAAGTGGACCATTTAATACCCAAATTGTATCTTCTGTTTTTTCAACAAAACCATTTTATTTCATATCATTCAAGTGGAACACTTTTCTTAGTCCTTACCTCATGAGCATTGAATAGTTCAAAAGTTGACTTTAGTAGGTTTCTCACTAATCAACTTTATTCAACTTCTCACAGGGAAGTGATTTCATTTGAATGATATGAAATAATCTGCAACACATCACCTCCTTGAATTTCCCAACAAATCATATTTTGCAAATGCAATACAAAAAGCTCAATAGATATTGATGGAAGGTTCCAAGGCCATCAATGGGCAGGTTTCTTTTGGTCAGCTTGTGGTTCTAAAATGTCTTTTTTTCTAGAAAATTCACCAACTATTGAACTGATTTAAATTGATATTTAAGTTTTTTCAAACTTTCCAAAATTCTCCAATATTGATATTACCTAAGAAGGAATCAATAATTAATATCTTAAGATTATCTTAGTTCAACCACTTTCAGAACTCCCGCCCTTATTTGTCAATTTGATCTTTTTAATCAAAGAATTTCAATCAAGTCATCCATCAACTTGTCACTATCTCTTTACTCAATAAAGTACCTCCGCTATACCCCAACCACTTCCCCAAACCCCAAGAAATCCAACTGTGTTCAATGAACTACAAACTTCAGCCCCAGATAGTGGAAGTTAAATCTCTGATATAGTCAGTAGTCATGAATTAGGCATTGAAGTAGAGAGCCTGGCACATGAAAGTAATCCAGATCCACCAGTTCTTCCGGAATGTGAGCATAGATTTATCTTGAGTATTTTTAGTCTCTCCAAACCTGATACTTTTGTCATAGCCTTTCTTTCAGCTCAGCCTCCAAGCTCTCAGAAACCAAATTTTAAAAGCTATGAGAAGGAAAAGACTGTTGAACCTTGTGCACCGACAGAAGATGCTGGGCAAGATGACGTACTTTTCAGTGGGGAGGTTGAAATTATATCCAAGGGTCAATTTGTCTCAAACATTGCTAAAACAATCCCAAGGCTTGAAAAAATTCAAAATGATAGTAAAATTCCTGATTATGTGCCTCAAAAGATTTCTGAAGCAATGAGCCTCCTCAAAATGGATTTGAACCGTAAGTCCATTACTAATTCAATACAAAAACGTTAAAATGGCTGCTTACAATATATGGGCAGGTGTGGAGGTGGGAGAATCTCTACCTGAAGGATCTCAAGTGGTAATTGGAGTTTGAGGAAAAGGATTAGGAAAAAACCAAATATAAATGCCACCAAAAAAACCAACAAAAAATGCTGTACCTTTGAAGCCACAAAAGATGCCTGGGATCAATGTTGAAGTGAACCATATTGATAATGAACCTCCGCATACTGAAAGCCCCCCCATACACAATGAAACAATCCATGATGAAACCCCTCCCACCTCTCCTTGAAATATTCAAGCTTTTCAAGAAAGGGAGACAATTAAACATGATACAATGAGACAAGATATGACTTATATAATGCCTGACCCTGGTCCCAAAGTGTCATCCTCTGCTAATTTTCAAGGAATATTTTTATCCCGTATTGAAGAGTTTGGATACATTTTGAATTATCATTCCAATATTACTCAAGAATCATGGAAAAGGGGTCTTGATAATATCAATAGTATTTACAAAAATTGATGGGACAATTTACCAACAAATGATGCTGATAAATTCCTGCCCATTGGTATTAAGGTGATCAGTAACCAAGAGCTTAAAATGTTGGCCTGGCTTGAGGAGCTTGAGATTGCAGGTGAGTTTTATCTTTGTGCATTATGCATGATGATTTCCTGTTGACTCGTGATATAAATTGCAATATACAGGGTTAGATTTTTTTAAGCCAACAGAAACAGAAGCGCTTTTTAATAACAACATTTGGAATCTCAAATTTATGAAGGAATCAGCTAAACCTCCAGATAATCTCCCAAAATCTGAACAATCCTTCTTCAAAATGTTTCAGATCCTTCTTTACCCCTCAAATCCAATTAAACATTTTTGAGCAAATGTTATGTTTAAATCCATTAGTTTAGTCTCACACAATGTGATTGCACCCAAACCATATGTCGCACCAACATCAAATTTGACTGATCCTCTTGGAGTCAAATTGGGAGCAGTTTAATACCTTGCCTCCTGCTTGAGTAAACCAAAGAAACATGCAACACAACTTAGCATTGAAGGTGGCGGGGCTGAAAATGAGATATTGACAAAGCTGCACAAGAACCTGGAGGATCTAATGGATACAGTTATCCATTTGATGATTGCGTACAACATGGTATGTGCACATAAAAAGGTTGAGGTCAATGGCATTAAAGGCAAACTCACAAGCTTGAAAAAGAATGAGGCCATCAAAGATCTTTTGATGTGTCACAAGAATCTCAGAATAAATCGAATTTGCTATGGTATATTAGTGGCTTTCTGTGTGGCAGGGGTTTTTGGTTTGATGTTATGCTCAGATGACTGGAGAAAAAGCTCAGTTAAAGGGGCTTTATCACTCATTGACATTTCCAAAATACTTTTGGAGGGTAAAAATCTAGTAGAGCTGGTGTGGCTACGTACTAATAAGTATATATGTAATTTACTGAATAAGAGTTTCTTCTCATCAGAGTATTTTAGCCCCACTGTACCTCTTAGATTTGAATTTTCATGATGCTTGGTATTAGAATTTGGTGATGCCTGGGTGGAGAAGTGGGGTCTTGGTCCAAGTGATGAGGTCAAATTGACTGTACCCAGGTCAGCTAAGCTTACAACCAGGATTGACCCATTTTAGATTAGCTTTGTACCAGATAGATTGTAATTTAATTTTGCAAAGTCATTTATGAATTTATTAATTGTTAATACCTATCCTACTACTGCCCAGATGCCACAGTATGAATACCAATAATAACTGCCTTTGTACAGAGGCATGCCTCCATACACCATTGAAAATACTCTGACAAGATGCAAACTGAGTCAGGCAGTTGTTCCTGCAATTAGCACATGCAGGGGCATAACAGGAACTGGGTTTTATCACTTCCCACCAGCTCATAATTGGCCAAAAGGCACTGGTTCTTTCATAGATGACTAGGATGATGAGGGATCCTCAGTGGAGTGCATATTGCATTTGCCTGTGCTTGCAATATTCCACACGGTTGGATTTGAACCTCATTGAATGGGAATATTAATATATCAAATTGAATAATTCAGTATCCACTGCATTTGTCAGGTTCAGGTAATTGAGATTGCCAATTCGTGCAAGTCAGATCTAATCTTTCATGTTTAGCCGCAATTAAAAAGCATTAATCAACCAAAATCAAATTTAGTGGAAATTGATATTTCACACAACAGTCAGTAATCATTTGGTTTCATTTCATTTTCCACTTCAAGCATGCCATTCACGAAAAAGGTAAGGAGCATAAAAGGGAGCTTGTGGGAAAGTCTTGGGGTGAAGAAGGAAAGTGTGAGTGGCTCACTTATTCTCAGCATATATATATAGATATATATATGGGTCGGCATTCATGTGGCACCCTCATTTGGCCCCATGGAGTAACATTGGCTTTTGTCGGTTTAGATCAAGCCAATGCCATGTGGGCTCCAACAGGGAAGTCAAAGATGTGTGCCGAATAAAGCTCATTGGGCTTTGGGCACCATTCTGGACTCAAAAGTCCTTAGGTTCAAATGGGAGGAATCAGTATCTGATATCTTGTCTTCTTCAACACAAAGTGATCCCTCACCCACTTGGGAATAGTGAGACATCCCAAAAGATAAATGAGGCCAAAACCACCCAAAAGAATATGTTTTTTTCCTCAACTAAACCGACAGAACCAATATCAATGCCAGTATCAGCAAATCTGACCCCAAGTGAAATTCAGAGGGTTGTGGATGTCAATCAGATCAAACGCATTCACTTTGACTGTGTGGCAATTTTCTCTTCAACTGGATTACTCATTGCCCTTGTTGAATTCAGACCATTTACAACAATGAGTGAAGTAGAGGTCAATCAATGGGATGAATTATCACAATTATTATTTTGTGAAAGGAAATTCACTGATCTGATTGCAACAAATGGGGCATTACTGGAGGGATTTATGTTTGCAATTGGGTGGCGCAAATGCAGCACAAAGAATGAACAATTTGGTCTTTATGGAAGTCTTGGGAAAATTGAAAGTGCAAAAGATGAATGGTGGAACCAAGGGGCAAATCTTAGCTTGGTTGGCTGCATTCTAGGTCAATCCTTATGATATGTTGTGGATAAGCTATTTCAAAAGATTCAAACTTGCTTCAAGTCATTGGGGGCTCCATCCTTTGATCAAGTTAGCTATGAAGCCAATATCTCTGCAAATCAGGGTGCATTCTAGTTTTCTTCCGCACTCACTTTCACCATGAATGGATTCAAAAACTCATGTTATCTTGATAAGGATGCATTGTTGTATGCTTTGGGATGGTGGTTTCAAGCTGATAAGCAGACTGGCTGAAGTCAAACAGATTAGTAAAAGCGGTGTACAGGGGGAAAATTGATTTTCCCAAATGAGAATTTTTGGATTGATCTATCCAATTTTCATGGGCTCATTCAGGTAGTGTGGGCCAGTAGTACAGTTGCTCATTATACTTATCCAGCACAACACTAGTGGGTATGTCTGCACAATGCTCAAGGAGGTTAGCAAAAACAATGTGGCAGAAAAGCCACAGCTATTATGAGATTGGCTAGGTAGTGGGCTATCACATCAGGGATGGTAATACAATCTCATCCCAATTAGAAGAATGGGGGAGTGTGGATGCATCTGGGAATAAGGGTGTGATAATGCGCAGGACAGTATACACCTGGTTTTGATGGGTTTTAATTGGGGTTATATGGTGGATCACATTAAAAAGAGGTGAAATGGCTCATGTATGGTGGCATGCCACCATACGCTTGGCCTGGTTCCTTGGTCTTGTTCAGGATCCCAATGCATCACGCAAAGCCTTACGCCTGTCCAGGATCCCAATGCTTCACACGCAAAACCTTGCGCTGTGAATCCTGACACCGGGGCAGCCTTCCAACAATGCCAAAAATTCCTTACGTCTGTCTAGGATCCCAATTCTTCACATGCAAAATCCTTACGCTTGAACAGGTTCCTGACAATTCAAATAATTCCCTACGCGGGGGCAGCCTCCCAACAGCTCCGACACTTCTTTATGTGGGTGAAGGCTCCCAATGCTTGACATGCAAATCCTTACGCTTGTGCAGGTTTTCAGCAATTAAAACAATTGTTTACGCCAGGGCAGGCTTCCAACAATTCACATGCAAATCCTTATGCTTGTACAGGCTACCGAAGCTTCACATGCACATCCTTATACTTGTACATTCTACCAACAATTCAGACCATTCCTTAGGCCTGGGAAGCCTCCCAACAATTCTAAAAATTCCTTAAACAACTAATATTAATAGCCTGTGACCATAGGAAAGGCAATGACTCATGAATCTGGAGTGGATTGCTCACATGCGGGGAACCCCCAAATTTTTACAATTAAGATCTGAGATGGTTGTAATCCATGGAAGAAGAAAATATAGGAGGGGTAATGGTGACTATTGGCACATTTTTGGCAAAAGAGGTTCTCACAAACAAATACTGACTCAAACATTTGGTGGGGCACTTACAAAAATTATTCTCATACAATAGGATATTTGAACCATTGAGGAAAATATAATTTCACGTGAAAAAAGAATGTAATATAAAATGAACATAACAATCATTGAATACAAATAATTTTTTTTAAAAGAAAGTATTACAAAATAAAAAAAGAGGAAAGAATTCAATTTTTTCATTTATCAAGGTATTTTGAGACTATCCCAGTGTTGTCCTCCTTTGGATAAGCCTCCAGTGCCTGGCCAAGGAGGGTGTTTAGTTCCTCCCAGAATTCCTGGTGCATCTCATTTCAATGAGTTGCATCCACAAAGGGAATCATGTGGAGCAATCAGCGATGCTCCAACAAGATTTGGTTGATTGATTTGTGGACGATGGCTCAAGGAATCATTAGTATTGGTTGCAGTTCAGTGAATTCCTGGTGAGCCTCAACATGAAAATGAGGGGAGGAGGCGGTTGGGATCTCTGGGGTAGGAGTGGATGGAGAGGGAACACAAGGGGAAAGAGAAAGGGGAGGGGGATCCAACGGACATATCGTCAATGATGATTATGGAGTGGGGTGGAGTGGGACAAGCTGGAGATAGTCGAAGGAAAGGTGAGGAAAATTTGGGAAGAGTAAAAAAAGTAAAGCTTGGACTTACCAAAATGTTCCTCCATGGATTGCGTCAAAGCCACCTCAGATTCAGGCTCACGAGTCCAAACGTCCTCATGTGGTTCAGAGGATGGACTCGGGCCAGGAATAGGTGGCTCATTGGTTTGGGAGGGCTCTGCAAAAGGAGGCAGAGTCAGTTCACTTGAGTCAGAAGTGGAAATTAAATGAAACTTTAGCTGCTTACTGCGGAATAAGTCCTCCAACCATTGGTTGCCGCGGAGTTTGCTTGCAAGGCAAACTAGGAACGGGAGAGTCTTGTCTTTCCAATGGTCTTTTTTGTTGCCTGCCATCAACCCTCTTTTCATTGCCCACATGAACCTGAGATCCTGATGGAATATTGAGGGTTGGCTGTTTACTTTGTCCAAAGGGATCCTGGGATGCGACTGGATTCCAACCAGGATTAAGGAGGAACTAACGTGGAATTTTTGGATTGGGGATTGTCCTTTGATGAGATTTGAGGTGTGCTTTCTGGCCCTTCAGACACATCCATTTGTGTATTAGTGGGATTTGGGGGAATTGGAGTGACGGAAATATTTGGGATTGACCAAGTGCTTGAAATCTGAGCTTTTGTATTTCCCACATCAATGTTAATACCTGATACATTCATTGAGGATGCAATAGGGGTTGTGAGAGGAATTTTGGGACTCAATGGTGACTGTGTTTGAACATATTCTATGCTAGATTCACTATCTGAGTCATGAACAGAATCTGAATGGGATTTAAGTGGCTTGGAAGATGACATAAGGGCTAAAAAAGAACAGTAATTTATTTAACTTGATAAAACAGCTCAGTATTATGATAAAATATAGTGATATGAGATGAAATCTTTTCAAATTTTTAATAGAGAAATTCTATTAATAGACAGAACCAAATTTCTCGTGTAATTCTAATAAGACAGTTTTTAGGAGAATTCTCCCTGCCTCCTCTTGAGCTCCTCTGCTTTTGTCAGAGACCACCCTGCATGGCATACCATCATATAATGTGATATTTTCTTGATTGCAAAGGGGACCCATCATTCATAAGTAATCATATTTGATAAACATTTCCCCCTCCCCATTGTCACATTTTGTGAATTATCCAAACTGCCAATATATGCATAAAAATTCCACAGCATTCTAAATCTGCAAAGGGGTATATTCATGAAGGATTTACCCACAAAAGAGACATAACCTTCTCAAGAAAGGAAAGAAAATACAAATTGCATTCCAACCAATTAAAAGCCCGCTTGCACTCAAACCAAATAACAAGACTTTAGCTCCACTCCAAATTCTTATGTAATAGAGTTATATTGTTATGTCTGTAATAAGGTTTAAACCATTTACAATGGCGTGCCAGTGTACATGGTTTGAATGTTAATCCCCTCAATTCAGTGTTGACACATCCCTAATGGAACGCCTCTCAAGGGTCAAAACCGCAGTATCACCATGTGTAAATAAAATAGAATCTGTATGAGCATTGAGAAGCATGGCATTTTACCCAATTAAACTCCTAACCAATTCCACCATCCAGATTGGACATGTTACACTTTATCCCCTGCAGCTCAGCCACCATTACAAATGGAATAAAATCCTCATCTGGCTCAAATCATCTCCCCCTTCATAAATAATCACTCAATTTTTTTCCAATTAATAACACTCCTAAACACTTTCACATCAACCATAGATATCTATACACAAACCAACCTTACTCACAATTCCTGCAACAATGACAACCCGCCGCTATTCCTCAATGTGTAAATTCATGTTTCAGCACTGCTCAACTCAAACACACTCTTCCCCTGAGGGTGATAGGCAGGGAGTTGCCTGCACACCTTTCCAATATAAACAGCACATTAAAAAGCTCAAATCAACCATTGCACCCAAATCTCTTCCAAACATCCCTACTTCTGCCTCAGGATCTGAGTTCCCGCAAATGCTATTGGATCAGATCTTCCCAGCTGATTATTCACAATTGACCCAAATCACATTCTCCACTCCAGAGGGTCTCAATTCAACTGCACAGAAACCATACAGTGGGAGTCAAAACCTTCCCCCACAAGACCTTGGAATGATAATATCTGCCATTCTATCATTAAGGTATAATATACCCCGCAGGGCTTCACGCATTCTCAACCCGCCCTGAACCTGCTGATCAAGTCCAGTATCTAAAGCTCAGGTGGTCACCCCACTCCTGCATTCCATATACCTCAATATCTCAGTGCCATATTTGAACATCTCCAATTGGTGCCAGTTATTCAAAACTATATATGCTTTCCTCAATTTTTCTTTCTTAATGGCCTTACTGAATCTGTGAGCCTTGAGGTATATTTTACATACCCAAATAGGCCACAATCCTCTTAAAAATGAATTTTTAATTATGCATAACTCATAAGTCATGCATATATCCAAAATTCATCATTTTTTATTTCAGAAAAGATGAATAACTTTTTATTGAGTAAGTAAATCCATAGATTTAAGGCCAGATTTGTATTCTACATGAAAATTCACCTAGGGTAGCTCCATAGAGTGAGTAAGCTCAAACTAACTCTTTGAGGTGGTAATATGGAAAATACTTCAATACCATATCATCAATACCACATAAAAGATCCATGAAAATTTTTTGTTTTTCTTAATTTCACACCAAAATAATGGGAATGTGAGAAATCCCATGTTACATATACACTAAGAATAGTATTATGCATGTTTTTAGCACTTAATATCATGGTATTCCTACATGGACTTTAGGTACACCCATAGTGGATATCTCACTTGAAGCTCAATTTTCTATTTTGATGTGAAAAATAAGCAAGGGGGACAAACAACATCAAAGAGACCCTGGGTACCCAACTTCTGAGGCCTCAGAGGTGTGGACAGCTCCAAAGCTTGGATCCATGGCTGATCTTGGCCTAATTGGTAAGCTAAAACCTTTTGGGAACTTGGTTACCATGTTACAACTACAGTAAATCTTAAGGAAATAGCAAATAACCTGCTATTTTGACGTGCCAAGGAGTTAAAGAGCTACTTAGACTCCTGTAACCATGTCAATTCTTAATTATCTTCCATGGATAAACCCCAAAAGAGTAATTAAAACCTTTTTTGGACTCGTATCTATTGATTTACCTCATAGCAGCCAGTTAAACACTGATATTTGCAATTCTACATAGAAATGAGGTAAAAACTTCAAAAATTCATTAAAAATACAATTCTTAATGAATCTCTCTGAAACTTTCAGTACTAATGTAGAGCTGTATTATCCATGGTAAAACCGAAAATAATTACAGCTTTACTAGTAAAATTAAAAGTTTTACTTACAGTCCATTTTTGACTATTCTATGTGAAACACTGAATCTTCAGAAATTCACAGTGATTACAACCTGTGATTAAATTGCCAATAACATTGATAACTTTGAGGAATAAATTATTATTTTGGAATAAAAGAATATTTACAGATTTTACTTCTTTTATTCTTAACCATATTGGAGTTGGTAGTCACATAAAAGCATCAATTAAGTAATTATGATAATCTTACGTGACAACAGATGATGCAATCAATAATCCAAAAGATTTTATTGTTTTCTCACTCACTGGTTTTTCAGTTTGCGCCATGGAACACCTCTGTGAGCTGTTGTTGACTTAAAAGAGGCTTCCTCTTGCTGTTTTTTCCACATCATCATCATCTTATTATCATTTATAACATTGTTACCAACAAGTAAGTATTAGTTAAACGCTATTCTTAAGTGTTTTAATTCTTTCAGAATAAATCAGAAAGAAGTGAAATCATAGAATCCGACTACAAATTGTTGTAATACTCTTATAAATTGATTTTGATCCTTTAAATCCACAATTCTACGTCAAATCTCTCTATCTTATCTTTCAATAAGTTCTTTGGAATATTAGTGAGTGATTTATCTTTAACTCTTAAAGTTTTTCTCTAAAATTAGTTTTCTTCAAGAATTACCATTATAATTATTCTTGCAAAAGATAAGTATATATTAAAATATTTTTATTATTAAAATCTTCTTGTAATTGATTCTTTTAGACAATTACTTTCTCACTGTTAAAATCACTAGTAGTGTTTAACACGTGAAAGAAATATTTCTTTAATTATTTAATTGTGGTTATAATAACACTTTGTTATTATATTTCATAAGAACAGTCATAGTACTGTTAGTTAATAGTAATATTATCATCAGTTTCATACACACATCTTACAGAATCAGTCAGAACTGACCAACCCCACTGTCAATGCCATAATGACCCAAATGATCATGATCCCCCTTTCACACCATCATTAGGCAAATTCATCTATTCATTTGAACCCTGCACCCAAAACACAACCAACATTAAGAAAAACTTTATAGCAACAAAACATTTCATTTATCAACCATTCAAAAATTGGCTTGCCAGATTCCTCCAGCGGGCTGAAATTATGGAAATTCTGCATCAACATCAACAATCCCAAACTCCCAAAGGTTTTCCCAAATGTGACATCTGGGATGGATTGGTCTGGAGATGCTTCACTGGCACTAGAAATATTCACGACCCCCCATTCATGTCCATTCCTGGTGCATTGGCCTTCATGATTTATGTGGACTGGTTTAATGCACATGGAAAGTCATCCTGGTTGGCCAGCATTGGACGTATCATGCTTATTTGTCTCAATCTCCCCCCAAGGGAAAGATTGAAGCCAGAGAATGTCTATTTTGCAGGAATCATCCCGGGTCCAAAGGAGACAACTGCCCTTCAATTGAATTCCTTATTAATGCCCTTGATCAAGGATCTCAAAGAGCTGTGGCAAGGATACCATTTTGCACCCACCTCAACAGGTCCTTCAGGATCCTTTATCCGTGTTGCCATCCTCACGGAAATTGCGGATGTGGTTTCCATGCGCAGGCTTACTGGATTTCTTTCTAATTCAGGAAACACCTTTGTAATTTTTGCATTATTCACAAAGCCGAAATTGAAGAAATTGGTCTTCAATTTCACTACAAGCACTCATACCAAAATCATAAATCAACCATTGCCAAATGGCTTCAGGCAACCCCAAAACAACAACAAGCAATTTTTTCTGAGTATGGAGTTTGATATTCAATTTTGGAAGACCTTCCATATTGGGATGCAACCAGAATGGTTAATCTTGACATAATGCATAATTTAATACTTGGAATTTTGAAGGATCATGCAGCTTTCAAATTGTGCATTCCAGAGTCCAAATCAAAAATTTACTTCAGGTCCCACAGGGAATCCAATGACACCAACAGTTCAGACTCAGATTCCATGACCTCCAACAGCTCTCTTGATAAAATCACATTGAGAGAGGCCCGCTCCCTGAGAAGAGACACAGCAAAAATAATAAATGAGTCACTCCCCACTACTTCCACCCAAAAAAACTACCTCCCAATGCCCACGCCTCACACAAAACATCCATCTAGTGGTTCTGCAGAGATTCCTTCATTTGATGCAGATTACATCCCCAATTCTGAAATCCCCTCTGAATTGGATATCAGTGCACTGAGTGATCACCAGATCAAGGGTGAGGCTCTGGAGCAGCTCTGACAAATCATATCTGATACCATAATTCCCTCATCATGGACAAGAGTACCCATTCAAAATGGGTTCCCCCTCTCATGGTAGTGTAAAAGCCACTTAATGGGCTCTCTTATACAAGGTCTATATTACATTTTTAATTCTCAGTCAACATATGTCATTAGATGAACACAAATCCACCAACACACAAAGAAAAATGGGTCTATAAGAATAAATTTAAAATGAACTAACCAAGAATACATTCCATTTGATTAGTGCTATCAACATTTCCACAAGTTGGACTGTTTCAATGGATGATGTGACTGAATTTGCTGAACATTGGAAAAAATTTATCCTTTCCAATCAACACCTGTTCCCAAAACAGAAAAGTAAACCAAATAATCATTTTGCTGATCATATTCCCGAGCTCTTCCAATGTTGGGGCCCAGAACAAGCCTCAGCCACATGGGGTTATGAGCGCTTGATTGGAGTATTTGAAAAGATTCCAACAAATAAAAAAATATGTATTTCAATTAATAAGATCAATATATTCACATTTATTAAACACATGAACTGAATAAGACTAACTTCTTGCAACTCTGAATAGATTATTTAGAGAAAATCTTACTTCAACATATCTGTTGATTTTCCAACCTTTCTGTTCTCCCGAAATCCCCATCTGTCCCATGTGAAATAAAACAGCTTTATGAATCACAGCCTCCTGCCCCGTTCAATTGCCAAAAATATAACAAATTATACTGCCATGACCAACAAAATTATGATTTCCTGGTTGAGTACTTACATAATTTTCATTCCACAAGGGAAATAGTTGAATGGATCAGCTTAGACACTACTGTACAATCCACAAGTCATCCCACTTCAAGGATTGTCTCACCTTGGTATTTTCTAGTTTCAAACATTAATGTTGGGAACAATATATTTTCAACTGAATCCAAAAATGTCAGCAACAGTGTGATATGTTTTCTGAGGGGCAACTCACAACGTTTTGGTGTTATTGATAGCATTTTTTAAGTCTCTGAGCCATCTTGCATGCTGAACAATAAATTTCTAATATTAAAAACTTTGAAGATTGATGTGAATTTCTTACCAGATTTTCTGTATCTCAATATTTATAAATCTGGTGGCTCTGATGATGGACACTTGATTATATCTGAGGAAATAGAAGGTAACTGTGGATTTTATGATAACAAAGTTATGTCATGTGGATTGCTTGTAATGATAAAACCATTATTTCATGATATTTAGTCTACAAAAATGCAAATCTCTCAGATTCATCAGCAATTTTTCTGGTAAAATAACTGCCTGGAAATTTGGTGACAGAGACATGCCATTGTGACACGCAAAGCCCATCATTTCACATTGCCACAAAGAAATTACTATTTTGACATTGGGTACAGTGTTAATAAGCCAATTTCAATGATCAAATGACCCACACACTCACCTATCACAGCATCCAAAATGTCCAATTGCGCCATCATCATGTTGGAAGGGGAATTGGCCCTTACGCACCCGCCTCCACATGGGCACACGCACATGCCAATGCAACCGCACCACACCTGCGGTATTGTGCGGCGGGCTCTACCAGTGTCATCCTCAAAATGACAATCCCGCAGAGGCAGAGTCCTTTCATGAATGACCTGGTGAAGTCAAACCCCCAGCCTCTAAATCAATACTGACAGAAGGACCTCTTTGATGTGTGTGTGAAAACAGGCGGGTCTTGTGTAATTTTTACTAACCTTTGGATGGTTGCAGGACAATCAGGTGGTGTGTAATATGAGTTGAAGGCACAGGGGAACCAATATTGGTGTATGTCACAGGATTAGGTGTAATACAAGAGTGTGATGTGTGCTCAACATTTGCTTGATTTTGGCTTGACATGAGCTTGACTTTTATCCTGCTTGATGTGAAGTCAATCTCCAACAATTGATGCGAGATTTTCCCTGGTGAAATCATTTATGTAAAATCTTTAGCTAATTAAGTAAATATACACAACATCTCAATTTTAACTAAATTTTTTTAACTTTTCACAAACCTTATGCAACTTTAAATTTAAGCTCAAATTTAACAATTCAAAAATTTTAGTAAAAATGTTTGAATTTTCCAATTGTACTGTGAGATTCTTATATCTTCCAATAAAACTACAAAGATGAAATTTTGGGTATAACACTCTATGGGTTTACCCTAGGTTATATTTTGTATATAATCTAAAAATTGCATAATATTTATAACTTTTTTTATCAAAAATAAAGTTATACTTATCTTTCCATTATTTTTCATTTTAAATTCATTTGATAATTTTTCTTATGGTTAAATCAAATTTATAATAAGTTATTTGTGGCCTTATGGGTAATTCATACATACCTCACAAGCTGACAAATGGAGTACCAAATTCTATTGTACCTAAAAAAAATGAAATTCCAATATTACCATTCTACTTCAAATGAAAGAAAAAAATCAAGAAATAAACTCCAATTTACAAACCTGATATCCAAAATATTTAAGGTCCAATTTTTAATTTCAAAATCTTGAAAAGGGTTTAAATCCTTAATTTTTATTATACCAATCAAAATATTCAATTCACCACTACTACTAATTTCTCAGAATTTCATCCTTACCTCAGGCTAAAACAGTGTTATATTTTTTCATGGATCAAGGACCATGAAAAATTGAAAAAAAAATCATTTTCAAAGACCAAATAACTAAGAAGACTCACGTTTCAGACTCTTTATTTAATTATTGAGCAATGGACAAGTCAAGATCTTGTATTCAACTGCATTTTGTACAGTACCCTCCAATATACCTCTGAATGGGAACTTGTTTCTTCAACTTGCACACTTTGATTTTTCTGGACTGAAACCCACTTTTGATTTGATTCTTTTCACTCATTGTGTTGGTCCTTCTGCTCATATTATTCAACCAATCAAAATAAATAATTGGATTTCATCTTTTAAATATGCTTCATTGCTGTAACATGTGACACAGTTTCATTTTTCGGGTCTTTTTTTTTGTTGGGGAATAAATCATGCCTTTATATAAATAAGATCTACCCAAGTAAGTTTCTTTTAATATCAATCATCTCCTAAATACATGCTTTGTTTTCTTATTATTAAAATATTACACCCTACAATAGACAATGCATTCATGGTTGTGTAGTTGGCATGCATGATGCTGGGGCCTCAATGCAAACCATAGCAACCTTTTTGGGGATACCACTCATAACTATTCATGATACTTTCCAAAGATTTCAAGAGCAAGGTCATCTTGAAAATCTACCTATAGCCGGCTGGCCTCCAAAACTAAACAATTGTGATATTTGTAATTTGCTTGGGTTGTTCAACAAAATTGTCATGATACTCTTGCTTCAATCAATAATATGCTCACCATTGACGCTTCCATCAATACTGTTTGCAAAGCAATACATGGCCTAGGGAAAAGGTCAAGTATTTCTGTCAAGAAACCCTATCTTAGTGCTTGAGAAATGCAACATTGTTTGGATTTGTCTTGTGGTCATATCCATTGGACCATTGAAGATTGTTCCAAGGCTGTTTGGACCAAAAAATCTCCCTTTGAGCTAGGTGAGCCAGTAAATCAAAAACAAGTTTGGCGCACTATTGATCAAAAGTATGAATTGGAATTGATGGCTGTCAAGAATTGATGATGATAAGGGGGAAATCTGAGCTCATCATTCCACTGTCACAGGGGCTCTTGGGAATAACAAGAGTGGCCTGGCACTCAGGAATCAGGTACTCAATTGAAGGGCTCCAAATATAAAGAGAATTCAGAAAAATGTATTTCCTTAAGAGAAAATGAGAGCAGTACAAGATATGCCAAAGATAATAATGAAGCCAAAGGCCAAAGGATAATAAGAGGAAGCTAAAGGCCAAAGAGCAACCCAAACAAATCCTCAATTTACTTTTTCAACCTTCCAGAAAGAACAATGGAATTAGTAAAGGATATGACCACCAATATCCACTGAAAGGCAAAGAAAGAAGTGCAAAATGACTGACTTAATATTATCAGTATTTACATGAATAATGAAAATAAAATAAAAATAAAAATAAATCCAATATATTAATTAACAGGGGAAAAAGTCCCCAGGGAATAAAAGGTGGCCAGTATATGTGAAAAAGCTGAAGATTGATCCTGGAGGGTTTATCACCCAGCTGTATTGACTGTTTGGGGTCAATACAGATCTGGAAATCCTGGGAATTAAATGTTGTCTTGAATTCCCCCAGTGGAATATGAAGGGTCCCAAGTGGGCCAATTCCATACAGGCTGTCTGAATACTGCCTGTATGGACCAATTGAGTTTTCCAAGGAGTGCTGGAGTTCTTGATGCCTTGAAAACTGATTTGAATGATTACAGCCTCTTGAAATTTCCCTGGAATAATCCAGGGAATACTGTTGGAATGAAATACCCAACACCTGAAAAGCCAGCGATTTGGGGTCCTTTAATGGTCTCTGGGTAGCTGCTAAGGATTATAAGACTGAGGGACTGAAGCTGTGAGCCTTAGAGGTATTTTCAGATTCCCAAAAGACCACAAATAATAAAACAATATACAATTATAAAAAAATAAATTGATTCATATTATCAAAACAAAAATTAAAATATAAATATAAATTTATATGCAAAAATGAAAATTTAATTATAATTTAAAAATAAAATTACATTACAATTCAAATTTGTGAAAACACATTTTTACTTGAAAAATCAAGTAAAAATGAATTTTCAACAAAAAGACCAAAATTAAAATTAAAATATTTTTGGAAAAAAGTTAAATGAAAATTATTATAACTTTTTATCCTAAAAATAAACATATGAAAATTATTTCACCATTCGACTCCTCATAAAAGTAAGGTGGGGTCATCTCTGGGTAAGATTTCTGTAGCTCAACTCTAAATAAGCTTAAATTGAGTTTTTAGTATTTTAGGTACAAAAGTTGAAAATCCTCAAAACCTTAAATTAATTCACATCAAATGTGGTTTTAACCATGAATTTTTGTGTTAAAATTGAGGTGCTGTGTGTAGTTTAGAAGTTATGAGGAATTGAAGTATTTTTGATTGAAATGTCAAAATGTGTGTGTGTATTACATAATTTAACTTTAATTTAAATATGAGCTGTCAATTATTACAGCTGTGTACTGTAAAAACTCAATTTAATTACATACGTAAATTATAAATATAGAATTAAAGAAAACTAAATTGGAAAGATTGATTCTGGGGGGAAGGGATCTTGGCTCCAAGGGGGTGCCAGACCCCCGAATTCCTTGCTTACAGGAGTTAGATGTCAAAATTCACACAAAGGTTCATCACCTTTGGCCTGGAATTGAGTCACACGGTCTGTGTCTTCATTGATGATGAGGTTTTGATACCAACCAGGGCAGTTTTAACTGTTTCCAAGAGGGTAAAACTACCCTTAAGATAAAAAAACATTTTAAAAACACTTTGAACTTGTTTTTATGTCTCTTAAACACAATCTTACGTGTTTTGAAGGCTTAAAGCCAGGTATTACTATAGCAATGGCTGATTTGAGGGTCCAAAATGGCTAAAACTAGCCCTTTTTTGGTCTAAACCAGGGTTCAATGATTCCATAATTGACTTTTCTGTTGTCAGAGTGTTTTCCACGACTGACAAGAAGAAGTTTTACTTTTGGAGTAATAGCGCTGATGGCTATAAAAGGATTTCTTCTTTTCCCCACTTTTCTCTTCAGGTTAGAATCTTTTCCTTTCATAATTAGTTTAAACACTGTTAAAAAAATCAATAAAAGATTGAAACCACCCTTTTAAAATCATTTTTAACCTTTGAACCACGGGAAAAAATCATTATAATCATTTTTTGTAACTCTTATAATCATTTTTACCCCTTGAACCACCCCATAAGTAAATTGAAGCATCTTTCATCACTGTTAAATTTGTCACTTTGTTTCCCAATTCACTCTGGTCACTTTTGGGTGTGCTTTCCCTTTAAATATTTTTAAAGACTCTGTTCTTATATTAATTTCCTGCAGTCTTTTTCTCAATTATTTCCAATTGAAATTCCTCTTGAAGAAATTTCTTTTGTAGCCTTGAATATCTCTTGTAGAGTATTTTTGGATACGTTTTTATTGTTGGAAAAAGAATAAATCTTTATAATATTATTTTTCTATACTAATAGAGTTAAAAACAATAAAATTGGAATGTTTTCTCTTAAAAATCTTATTTCATAATATTTTTAATCCATTTTTACCTTAAACAAATTTTGAGGACAGGAAAAGTACTTGATTTTTTAATCAAAGTTTCATATCCACACCTTATATTTGGGGGCCCAGCCATGATATTTTACCTGTGAAATATATTTTTACTCTTTTTAAATCCCTTTTCTTCTATTGAAGAATATAAAAAAGCCCATATGAAATACTTATAATTCAAAAATTTAATAAAAAATAAAACTGTTTTATATTATAAGTGAGGCTTTATTTTTCATTTCTCTTTTGAAAAATCATTTTTTTACTTAAATAATTGCCTTTTTCATTAATTTTAGTGTCTGAAAATGTGGTAATGCAAGAAAATATTGAAACTTCATCAACAGTTACTAGCATTATTCCTGAAAGTACTGTCAATTCTGAGAA
Source organism: Austropuccinia psidii (assembly GCA_023105745.1). Lineage (NCBI taxonomy): Eukaryota > Fungi > Basidiomycota > Pucciniomycetes > Pucciniales > Sphaerophragmiaceae > Austropuccinia > Austropuccinia psidii. The sequence goes on along the minus strand of JALGQZ010000009.1, from coordinate 37,446,429 downwards.
TAATAGTACTTTTATTATAACTCAGAATAATCAACTAGAACCAATTTCTTCAGAATTAATCAATTTGGACATAAGTAATACTCTCCAAAAAGCTAAGGATTTGCAAAATAGTAAGTTTTTTATGTAAAATTACTTTTTTGCACCTTTTTAATCATAATAATGCCTTCAACCAGATCAGGAGCCAGCTATAGCCCCTAAAGAATCTCCCAAAAAGGTTATAGACATGATTATAGCAGAAGCCAATCAGTTACAGAAGGACAAGGGTCAGTAAATGGATCCCAAACTGACAGTTTATGCCATTCTGAAGCTGATAATACTGTTTTACCTTCAAATAAAGCTGACACTGCCACAAGAAGCCACAGTGGACATATACAAAGCCAGCCAGAAGGCCTACAACAATGCATTGCAGCACAAATAGTACCAGATCCTTGCAGATCTGTGGAAAAACTGCATGAATTCTTACCTGACTGTGAGGAAATTCCTGGGCCATTCCAACACTTGCAAGTTACTCAATGGATGGCATCTATTGATGGAAAAGAAAAACATGATTCTTTCAACAGCATAATGGAGGAAACGCAACCCTCCACCACCCAAGCAAGTGCCAAAAACAGCCCCAGTAGCCAGTAGAAGCAATTCCACTGTGAAAAAACAGCCACAAGCTCAGAAGGTAAATCATTAGCCACAAAACCTTAAAGCCAGGGCTACAGAATCCCAAAGATACAGCAGGATGCCATGGAAAATGTATTTCAGATGGCTAGAAAAATTATGGAATTGCAGAAAAAGGAGGAAGCCAGATCAAAATATCAGGAATGATTTCTGATATTCTAGATGGAATTCAAAACTTGTATATAGCTATAAATGACATGAAAAGTCATATTTCTGATGAAAATTAATCAATTTGCAACAAGATTAAGACAAATAACTTAAGTCTGAGCCAAATAAATGAGATACTTATGCATTTTGAGAAAATTTTAAGAACAATCAAAGCTTCCAATAATGACAACATGTTTGGAAATAAGTTAAATGAACAATCTGCCATTATTAAAGAATTAACAGACAAATATTCTAAGTTCAATATTGATTACATAATTGATACAAGAATAAAACAAGCCATAAAGATTATCAAAGAAGATATTAAGAAAGTCCTTGATGATATTGCAAATCCATTTACTGAATTAAAGACATATATAATTGCCTTGAAAAAGTGCTTTGACACTTCACAACAAGAAGTATCAAAATTAACAATGAAATTGAATCAAGTCACTTCTAATAATACTAGACAGACAGAATTATGGTAAGAATCAACACATAAGGAGGATATGTATGAAATTGAAGTAATAGATTTAATACAGAGCTTCCAACATGAGTTCAGAAATTCTCAAAGGTGTAGCAACAGTAATATGAATGATATTGAACAATTACTGCACACCTTACCTATAATTTCTACACCTCTGAATCAAAATGAGGGTGCAAGAATCCCCGCTCCACAAGTATCAGATGTTGAAAATACACAGCTAACAAATGAATTTTATACTTCTTTTCATAACTTGAAACCATCAATGGGCCAAGAACTCTTGAAAGAAGTACCAAAACTTAAATAATGGCCTCACTTCAGTGGTGAAGGAGAGGATGGCCATATGGAATTCATCATAGGTATTGACATGATTAAAGAATATTTTGAACTACCTGACAGATTGATAACAGCAAGATTTAACACCTTGTTTACAAGAAAAGCCCACAGATGGTATGTAAAATTGAGACAAGCACATGGACACCAAAGTTGGACATGGTGGAAAGCCCAAATTATCAAAAAATGGGCCAATGATTCTTGGAGATTTAAAGTTGAAACAGCCTTTTAATATGCTAAATTTAATTATGACAAAAACAAAGCTTCAGCATGGTTTTGCCAACAAAAAGATAGATTAACAGCATTATATCCTGACATTTCAGAATTTATTATTCACACAAAAATTCTAAGACAATGTGGAGGTTACTTAGAGAAGGCTATCAAAAGCAGGACTACTGAAAAATCTTCAGCAGAAGATATCAGTAATATATTGGAAGAAGTAACCACCAGAACCACAATTTGTTCTAGTAGGTTGAATCTCAAAACAAGTTGTAATACACCTTGGAAAGATTCTGTGAACAAAAATCCCAAAGAAAATTCTAATAATATTAAGTATAAGTCTGCAGATGTAATGAGAAATTTCCATATTTGCCAAAGCACCACACATTTAGCTAATACATGTCCCAGGAAGGGGAAAATCAATGAAATTGACATTGAAAAGGAACCTTATGTTGAAAAGGATGAGGTAAATGAAGATAATTCAGATGATAAATCATCAATATTTTCTGAATCTTCAAAAGATATAGAAAATATCAATGCCTCTTTTGATATCATGGAATCTTATTCCCACTTACCTCAATTAAGCAATGGTCAACTTGATTTATCAAGAATTGAAGATGCACAACTAATGAAAACCAAACCAAACAGGGGAAAGGTTATACAGCTGGTAGCTCCTTTATAACAGAAGTGGTGATTGACAACAAACCCATTAAGATTTTACTTGGCCCAGGAGCCTTCTGCTCTTGTGTTGGAAGATCTTTTATTAAGACTTGTGTACCAAATTTTGAAGATCAATTGTTTCCAATCGATGGCATAAAATTCAACAGTGCAAGTAATCCCATGAAAGCATTGGGCATATTTAAAACTACTGTCATATTTTCACATATCAATGGAAATTTGAGAATAACTGTTGAATTTGTTGTTATGGATAACTGCTCTAGCACCCATTTTATATTGGGAAATGATTACTTAATCATGTATGTCATAGATTTACATAACAATAAAGACAGATACTTCACTATTGGGGACAATAAGCATCAAAAATTTGCCTTTTTACCATTTAGAAGACAAATTGAAGTGAACAAAGTATCACAAGTTAACTTAGAGTTGGAAAAGCGAAAGTCTGAACAGTTAAATGAAGCTTAAATAAGTCTTCATATCACTGATAAACAAGAAGTTGAAATTTCTTCCCTTTTATATGACCACAAAGAAGCCTTTGCATCAGATAAAGAGCCACTTGAAGCAATTTTTGGTCATGAGGTTGAGATTATTCTTAATATTGAAAGACCCGAACCACCACTCTTAGAAGGCCTGCATATCCAGCAAGTACTAAATCAAGAGAAGCTCTGTAAATCCATATTAAAGAGCTTCTAGACCTTGGGGTAATAAGAAAGGTTAGCCACAATGAGGAAGTAGAAATAACTACACCACTCATAGTGGCATGGCATAATGGAAAATCTAGAATGGTTGGGAACTTTAGAGCTCTGAATACTTACACTGTTCCAGAAAGGTACCCAATACCAAAAATCCAAATTGCCCTTACCCAAATATCTCAAGCAGTGTATATAAGCACCATGGATGCCCTTAAAGGTTTTCATCAAAATGTGGTGACACCAAGGGCATGAAAATACTTGAGAATTATTGTTCATTGTGAAGTGTATGAATATTTAAAGATGCTTTTTGGTATCAAGAATGCACCTTCACACTTCCAAAGAATGATTAATGAAATCTTCCCTGAAGAACTTTCAGAAGGATGGTTAATCATTTATATTGATGATATTATTGTCTTTTCTAAGACCTGGGAAGAAAATATATACAGATTATCCAGAGATTTGAACAAAATTCAATCATTTAACATGAAAATTTCCTCAAAGAAATGTCATCTTGGATTTAAAGAACTCAGAGCACTGGGACATGTAGTGTGGGAACTCCTCTTGTGTGGGATTAAAATGAGGCAGTACCTGGAGGGGGAAATCACAGGTAACTAGTTTTGAATTGCTAATAACTCCTGTAACCAAGGGTGGCAAGGGTGTATTGCCTGCCCCTCCTGAAATACTGAACAAAATTTTCCTTGGAGCTCACAAACCAAAATAAAATTAGTAATGTGGCTTTAAAAATGCAGAAGACAAAATTCAGCAGTCTCAGATCAGACCTATTCAATAAATAATATAAAAAATAATGTTAGTAATTTTGGTAATTTGAGATTTTAAGGAAATACTTGTCTGTTTAATTTTAATATTTTTTAGTGAAATTGGGGGTGAGTGGTTTCTTCTTGGTGATATAAATTTGGTAAGATGGGTTTTTTAAGGTGTTCTGGAAAGCTGGATGAGTGTTGATAAAGGTAATTTTGTTAAGGTAAATTTATAATAGAGTAAAATAATTTTTTAAAGGTTTGTTATTTTATTTTTTTTAAGAGTGTTTAATAATAAAATATAATTGTATTTGTTATATTTAAAAGGTAAGATTATTTGATATTGGATTTTTGAAGGGGTAAGTTATTTTTAAGTCTTGATAAATGGTGTTAATTTTACTGGATAAAATATTTTGATAGAGTAGTAACCCTAATCTTGGGTACTGGGTAATTTTTATTTTTATTTTAATAATAATAAGATTCCACTGAGCTTGGCTACTGGGTAATCTTCAAAACTATACTTCCACTGAGCTTAGCTACTGGGCAAGTAAATTTGCTGTAATATACTGGACTACCTCCCAGGTGAGGGATGACTTATTCCTGTGCTTGTAATGTGCAGAGGATATATTGTGCATGGGGGGAATTTTGAAATTTGGGGGGAGAGAGCCCCTCTATTTATACCTTTTGGGAGCCTAGAGGGCCCTCCATGGGAGTTGTCTTTTTCCACTTTAATTCCTCTTGATTTCATCATGTGACTCTGTTTTTGGTGAGGACCTTTCTTGCATGGGTCAGGTGATTTAAGGTTTGGTGATAATTTTCTCTCTGCACAGCCTCCATTTATCACATGATTGTCTTTTGGTGGACTAATTATGATGTGATATTCTTGGATTTTCCTTGCATGCATGAGGTGATTTCATTTTGGCTGAGGATTTTTCTTGTGCACAGCCTCTTTTCTGTCACATGATATTCTGTTGGTAGATACAGTATCACATGATGACCTTGTAATTCCTTTGCATTTGTCCTATTTTAGGTTTGGTAGAAGTGGCTGTGTAATTTATGCAGGTGTCATGGTTGTTTTTCTTCTTTTTGAACTTTAAAATGAATTCAGGTGATAATTTCTTGCACTGGTGAATTTACTGTTATGTATGAGCTGATGTGATTTTTGAGTTTGGCACATGCTGTGCATAGTCATGTGGTTGAGATTTAATTAAAATTGTGTACTGCATGCAACCTGTTGTAACTTGCTTTGGTTTGCATGAGGTGATGAGTGGTGTAAATAAATATGTTTTAAGGTTTTAAGTGGGGTTACTGTGGATATAAGATAAGGTACTCCTGGGGCTGTGTTGTAAATGAATTGCAGGAATTCCATGGAGCTGAGCTTTGCATCATGTGACTTTGAATGCAAGTTGGCTGTATAACTAATGCATGTGTCATTTTCTTGCTGCATGAGTCCTATGGCTGTAAGGGGGTGTAAAGCTGGGTGGTGTGTGTAATTTAAAGGGTGGTACCTTATTTGCTGTAACTAGTGTACTATATGTAACTTGATTTTTTACATATGCATAATGAAATTGAATAATTTATTTAAACACATACACTGCCTTTTGGTGCCTGTGCCATGGTTTTATGAGTTAAACCCAGCTTCTTGCTGTAAAATTGACCTTTTGGTGTAAAATTTGAGTGTAAGTCTGCCTGTAGGCTGGATTGACTGCTGTTTTGGGGTACTATGAGCTTGAGCCTGGTGAAAAAAAATGGTATGGAATACCACATCCCCCTCTCTATTTAATGCTGTCCCCAGCATTCCAGGTGAGAGATCTCTATTCTTCATCTGATTCTGTGGTTTCCTCCAATACCTCCTCCTCATTTATTGATTCATCTTCTTCACTTTCTTCTTCTTCTGTGTCTTCTTTTGTGTCTATCAACTTTCCTCTTGGATAAAACCTTTTGACTTGAGAGGCTGCAAATCTTCTTGCTAATTCTGTTCCATCAAGTTCCTCAAGTTCATATGGTCCATTGTTTATTTGTTTGAGTACTCTGTAGGGTCCATTCCATTTGTTTTTGAAAAGTAGTCCCCAATTAGTTTCTATTGCTTTGTTGTAAACCAGGACCAAATCTCCTGGATTGAGTGGTGATCTTAGTTGGTGTGCCATTCTTCTATCCCAATATTTCATTGAGTCTTCCCTTGATTTTTTGATTTTTTCTGCTGCTTTTCTTCTCATCTCTTCTTTTCCTTCTAATTGTTTAGCTCTGGCTTCCAATAATTCCTCAGTTGTGGATATTTTGTGCCATTCTACTGCTAAAAAGGTTTTTGTTTCAATATCAATTGGTAATACTGGTAGTTGTCCAAATTGGAGGTCAAATGGTGAGAAACCAGTTGTCCTTTTAGTGGAGATTCTGTCAGCCAATGTAACCAAAGGTAGATATTTTTTCCATTTCCCTCCATTTTCTCCACACATCTTGACTAATGCATCCTTAAGTTGTTTATGGCCCCTTTCAACCATTCCTTGAGACTCTGGGTAATAGGGTGTGGTGATTCTGATCCTTGATCCTGCTTTCTTTACTGCATCTTGTAATTCTTTTCCAAACTCTGGCCCCCATCAACAGTTACTTCTTTTGGTGAGCCATACCTGCATATCCATTCTGAGGTGAACCATTCTGAAACTGCTTTTGCTGTTAATTTGACTAGTCCAACTGTTTCTGGCCATCCTGAAAAATCATCTCTGGCCACAACCATATATTTCCATCTTCCAGATTTGATATGGACTGCATCCATGCTTACCCTTTCAAAGATTTTTGATGTTGCTGTAGATTTTCCTTGTTCTCTTTGTAAGTTTTGACTTCTCTTTTGGCAGGCTAGGCAAGATTGAACCCATTTCTTTACTGATTTCTTCATTCCTTCCCGCCAAAATCTTGCTTTAATTCTTCTGTAAGTTTCATTTTCCCCTCTATGGCCCATCTCTTCATGAAGTGACTTTAAGATGTAGCTTTGAACTTCTTGACTTGATATCACCAATTGAGGGTTTGGGTTATTTCTTCTTTTGAGTTGGCCATCTTCCAAAAAAAAGTTGGATGACCTTCTTTTTATCCTTCTAAATTCTTCTTCTTTGCTTGATTGTGGTTTTTTCATTGTACTTAAGTATTCTTGCATTCTCTTCCAAAATCCTTCTTGTTTTGTTGGTACTTGTATTCCTGAAAAATTGAGTGAATTTATAGTCTTAGCCCCAAATCCAGGGTGTGGCTTGATCCAATCTTCTTCTTCATCAAATTCTGGTGCATCTTCATTTTCTTCTTCTGAGTTTTTTGGTCTTCTTGACAGCCCATCTGGCATAGTGAAAGTTTTCCCTGGTTTGTGTACCAAATCAAAGGAAAATAGTTGAATGAAAGCCACCCATCTTGTGATGGGGGCATTGGGTAAGCAAGGGGTGTTGATCATTTCAATTAAGGCCTTGGCATCAACCTGTAATTCAAAATGTTGTCCCCAAAGTATGGTTTGTAGCTTCTTGAGAATTCTTGCAACTCCACAGAGTTCCAATTTTGGTTGTGAGTATTTTGATTCCAATTTTGAAAAAGTTATTGATTCATATAATACTGGTCTGTCCTTTCCTTCTTTGTCTTCTTGAGTGAGTACTTCTCCTGCAGCAATGTAACTTGAATCTACTGCTAGCTTAATTTTTCCTGCTCCTTTGTCATAATCCAATTTATTGAGAGTTATTTCTTCTCCAACTATTCTTCTGAGCTTATGGAAAGCTTCTTCACATTTTTGATCCCAATCCCAGTCAACATCTTCTCTGGTGAGTCTTCTGAGTGGTGATGCAACTTGTGAGAAGTTTTCAATAAACATTCTTACATAGGCACAAAGACCAAGAAATCCTCTTATTTCCTTCTTGTTAAGGGGTGTTGGCCAATTTTGAATCTTGTTGATCTTTTGTTTTGAGATTGTTCTTCCTTTGAATGATACAACATGCCCTACTATGTCCAAAGCTGGAACACAGCATGCAAACTTTGATCCTGAGATAGTAAGTCCTGCTTCTTCAATCCTGAATAAAACTCTTTCTAAGGTTATGGCATATTCCCATATAAATCTTCTGATTGAGGGGTTTTCTGGTAGTGTTTCTTGATTGTAAAGTGATCTTGGTCCTTTTATTCCTCCATCATCAATAAAAATTCCTACACTTTCTGGTATTTCTTCTTGAAGTATCCAGGTCATTTGGGCTTGGTATACTGCTACTGAGTTGGTGGCTCCTTGGGGTATTCTTGTGAGTTGCATCCTTCCAAGGGGTGTTTCAAAAGTTGTTAAGGGTCTTGTAGTGACATCTAATTCTCTTTCATCATATCCTCCCATGATGTCTCCTAGTCCATAGCATGCTCTTCCTGCAAATGCATCTACAAATCCTTCAATGTGAGGTGGTAAGCCAGCATCCTTGATGGTGACTTTGTTGAGTTCTTGAAGGTCATGGACAATTCTGAGTTTCCCATTTGACTTGGCCACACAAAAGATTGGGCTTGTATAGCTTGAGGTGGATTGCTCATAGAGTCCAGTCCTGATTCTTTCTCTGATTAATTCAGTAAACTGAGGTAAAATTGATTTGGGAATGGGAATTGGTTTCTTCTGCCAAGGTTCATGAGGTATTACTGGTATCTTGTAAGGTTTTCCATATGAGTGTTTGAGTAATCCTCTTTCTTCTTCACAGAAAGCTATTGCTTTTTCCCTTAAAGTAATAACATTTTTGAGTAAATTGATTTCTTCATTTGATAACCATCCTGGTGGGCCAAAATTGACTGCTTGGAGTCTTTCATGGGTGACCTTGAAGGTTTCTTGAAATATAGGTGGGTTTGGTGATAAGGGTGTTTCATAAGGATCTCTTGACAAAGGTGGTCTTTCCAAAGGTGGGTTAAGGTCTTGAGGCATTGGCTCATTAACTGGTCTCACCTTCTTCAGGACTGATTTGTATTTGGCTGCTAAAATTTGGTGATCCATCTTCAATTAGTGATTTTTTTTTTTTTTTTAATTATTTCTAAGAATTTGCTAGTGTCCTGAAATCTGGAGGTCTTCACAATTCTTCTTTCTTCTTTCTTGCATAAAAAATGTAGTTTAAGGTCATACAGGACCTACAACTAGGTGTGTAACCCCTGTATATTAGGTATACAAGTCCGGCAGTTTAATTCATGCAAGGACCTCCTGGTTCATCCAAGGGCTTATCTTAATTCTTGAGCTCCTTTGGGCTTGATTTTGGATTCCACTTGACTCTTGTTTTATTCTTCAATCTTCATTATTCCCACTTGATAAAAGATTCTTCTGGTTGTTTTATTTCTTGATAAGGAATTTTCTTGTCTTAATTGATGGCTTGGGACTCCACTTTGTTCATTCTGGCCAATTTGATAATGATAAGCACCTGTAAAACCCCTTGTTCCTGTTACACAAAGGGAGCAGTTTATTGTCATGCTAAGGACAAAGATGGTCCTTCAGCACTTCTCCTGACTAGGACAATCCCCTCCAGCTTCTTGGCTGTTATTATTTTTTATAAGTTTCCCTGCCCAAGTCTACAGGGGAAGCAGTTTAGTGTCATGCTGAGGACCTCTTGAGTCTTCAATCTTCTTTAAAATCCCAAGGGCAATTTGAGTTGAGTGTCTTACATCATCTTGTTGGTCCTTCATGTTGAGTGAGTCCTGAGTCCATAATTAATCCAGTGAGTCAACCTTCAGTCCATGAATCCTGACCACTTATTCTTGAATTCCAAATGAGTTTCAATCCAGAATCAAAGAAGTGTCCAAGGTCTTGTGTTGTCCAGAGGTCAATCCATAAGGAACTCCTGTTTTTCTTCATAAATAATCTTCTTCATTTTCAGTATTGTGAATAATTTCCCTATGATAAATTGTTTCCAAATTCTCTTGCTATTTCTTAAAAAATAATGTATGTCCTTTTGTTCTTTTGTATTCCTGAATTACACCTGTTATAAAGAAATGAAAAAAATAAAAAATTGTAATAATAAGGTGATTTGAAAATTGATTTTAATATTGATTTATTGATAAATATTGTTTAATAATATTTGTTTGGATGAGGGCCCCCCTCTCCATTTAAAAATCTTGAGTTGGTTTTCAAATTTTGAAGAGGATATATCCTCATTCCCCCAAAACTTCCACTATAAGGGATAGTGTAAGAAATAAGTTTACCCACCCCTTATTTTTTATAGTGATTTTGATGAGGATAAATAATGATACAGTAAATATACATAATTTTATTTTAATGATGATTCAATAAATATATTTTTTTTATTTTTTATTTTTTATTTTTATTTTTATTTTTATTTTTTTATTTTTATTTTTTTTTATTTTGTTTTACTGTAAATATAGAATACCCATTAACTGAGATATCTGAGTAAAAAGAACAATTCAAATGAAATAAACCTGAATCACAATTAAGATCATGGAACTGTTTGGTTGAAGGTGGTAATTTGTTCCATTTAGCAAAAATTGGTGCTCTTGAGAGTATTTATGATTAATATTACATAGTTGAATGATCATAATTTGGGTCCTTTATTCATATAATGACCCTTATGATGCCACAACTCTTCCTTTTGGAATCATCATTGTGACTCAGACTTTATTTCAAGTCCATCCCCTTTATGGTTCAGATTTTCTGTTACCCATAAATGCATTTGAGTTGTTAAAAAATATAAACAGTGAAATTGAAAATTTGTACAATTAAAAGAAACTCTTCTTTGATTTTTGGGGGGATTTCAAATTCCTTTTGGAATAAATAGCACATTGAGGTGTTATTAATATGTAAATTCCCCAAATTATGTCATCAATTTATGAGTTTTTAATATAAATAACTCCTTCAGAGTTCAATTAATGCCTTCATGGCACAAATACTTCTTCTTTTCAAACAAGTTCCAATCACTTTCTTTTAATTGAAGAAATATTTCAAATAAATTGATCTTTTTTTTTAAAAAAAAAAATAACACTTGATGTAGAGTTTTTTTTTTTTTAATTATTGTTATTATTGAGTTGAAAAATTAAGCCAACTTAATGGCTCTTGTTGTAATAGTAGGAAAAGTATAATAAAAATAAGGAATAAATAGAATATTCTTGAGATCATGAATGGGATATGCCCCTAATTCTTAGTGAAAATAAATAGTTGAATTTTGGATAAAAAATAAAATAAAAATATGTTCAAAAATCATAAGTCAGTATATCTTTCCAATTCTTCTTTATAATGACATAAAATTAGAAATTAAAAGAGAATAATAAATGAAACCTTAGGTAGTTTATAGTCTTGCCTAGGACTTATCCTCCTTTGATAGTCCTTGTTCAATCTTTTGAATATTTTAAATAGGCAGTTTATGGTCTTTCCAAGGACCATTGGTTGATTTATTTTTTGAGTCCTTGTTGAGAATTTTAGTGGTTTATTTTTTATATTTGAAGGGGAAGTTTATGGTCTTTCCAAGGACCATAGGTTGTCTTTGCTTTGGTCCTTGTTGATAATTTTAGTGATTTATTTTTGATATTTGAAGGGGAAGTTTATGGTCTTGCCAAGGACCATATGTTGTCTTTGCTTTGGTCCTTGTTGATAATTTTAGTGATTTATTTTTGATATTTGAAGGGGCAGTTTATGGTTTTTCCAAGGACCCTTGGTTGATTGTTTTTTATTTTTTTGAGTCCTTGTTGAGAATCTTAGTGGTGGGCAGTTTATGGTCTTGCCAAGGACCATTGGTTAATTTTTCTTGATAATTACTTGATTCCTTGTTGATAATTTTATTTTTGATTTATCTTCAAAGCCAAGTTGTAAATTGAATTAAACAGTTTATAGTCTTGTTGAATACTCCTTTCACTTTGAAAGCACTTTTAATGTTGTAAAATCAGAGAAATATTTTCATGATGAACACCTGTAGAATTCAAAATAAAATATGTCAGTATAATATATTATAAAATATAAGAAAAAGCATAAAAAATAAAAAATAAAATTGAGCAGTTTAATGCCTTGCTCAGGGCATTGCATTGTCCTTTATAGCCCTGTAGCCATATCCAAATTTAAATATGTCAGTTTAATTTAATATCCAACATAAAAAGATCATGCAAAATAAAGTAAAAGAAGCAGTTTATAGCCATACTGAGGGCTCATTTGTATATTGAAGACCTGTAGCACAATTAAATGAGTCAGCTCCATTTTATATCCAAGAAAATTAAGAATGAACAAAAGAAATAAGCAGTTTAAAGCCTTGCTGAGGGCCCATTTGTTATTATTATTCCTTTTAAGGCCTTTGTAAAAAAAATAATCAGTAAATTTAAATAAAATATTGAGTAAAATTAAAAATAAATAAGTATTTTATTTGTATTCTTATGTATATATATATATATATATATATATATATATATATATATTAATCATTATCATCATTTGTTTTATATATAAAATAACCAATTAGTAAGAAATAACATTAACACTAAACAGATAAATAAATTCAACAGTTTAAAGTCTTGTTGAGGACTCATTTGATGTATTAACTGAAAATAAAAAAAATGTTAGTAATTCAAAGGTCAATAAATGAAATTAGCCAACATTATCAAAAAAAAACAAAACAAAAGCAAAACAATCAGTTTAAAGCCTTGCTGAGGGCTCTTTTTTTGTTTGATTTTAATTTATTGTAAAGCCCAGTAAAAAATGAAAAATCATTTTCAGATCAGTAAAATAAACAGTCAGAAGATAAAAAATAAAATCAGAAACCAGCAGTTTAATGTCTTGCTGAGGACATTTTTGTTATTCTTTATTTTTTTATTATTTTATAGTCCTGTAACATCCCCAAATAAAGAATTAATTAGCACATTAAAGAATCAAAATTATAGTTCATGAAATAACTAAGCAGTTTTAAGCCATGCTGAGGGCTCTTTTATCTTGTTTCCTTCATTCATTTCATTGAACTAAAAAAAAACTAAAATTTCAGTGAAATAAATAATTAGTAATTAAAAAAAACATAAATAATAAAAATTGAGCAGTTTAATGCCTTGCTCAGGGCATTTTTTGTCCTTCATAGCCCTGTAGCACATAAAAGTAAATAAGTCAGCTTCATTTAATATTAATGAGAAAATGAAAAAAATCCAGCAGTTTAATGTCTTGCTCAGGACATTTTTTTTGTTTAATTAAATTATTTTAAAGCCCTGTAAAAAAAATAGAAAATCATTTTAAGTAAAATAAATAGCCAGAAGATTAAAAATGAAAGCAGAAACCAGCAGTTTAAGGTCTTGCTGAGGACATTTTTCTGTTTTGTATGCCCTGTAGCATAAAAGAATTAATAAACTAAATTCAGTAAAATAAACAACCAAACCCAGCAGTTTAAAGCCATGCTGAGGGCTTTTATTTTGTCCTTCATAGCCCTGTAGCAATCAAAATGTCCAATAAAACCAGTTATGAAAGAAAAAAATAAAAACATGAGTAAAATAAAAGAATCCATCAGTTTAAAGCCTTGATGAGGGCTCATATCCTTTATAAGTCCTACTTAAAAAAAATAAAAATAAAATTAGCATAAAAAATGCAAGATAGAAAGCTTAAAACCAGCAGTTTAAAGCCATGCTGAGGGCTCTTATGTTATTTGGTTTTATTCTATTGTGAAGCCATTCTGATATATATATAAAAAACAGTGAGAAGTTTTAAGGCCTTTTTTTTAAAAAAAATCATCAGTAAATATAATAAAATCTTGAATAAAATTAAAAATAAATAAGTATTTTATTTATATTCTTATATATATATATATATATATATATATATTGTAATCATTGCCATCATTCTTTTATTAGTAATAAATAAAACTAGTATAAAACAGGTATATAAATTCAACAGTTTAAAGTCTTGTTGAGGACTTTTTTTTTTTTTTTTTTTTTTGTATCCTAAGGGCTCTTTCTTTTTTAATCCCTTATTCTGTTATATATATTTATATATATTTTTTTATATAAATAAATGTATATATTAATTCATAAAAAAATAAATAAATGTAATTTAAGTCAGCTTTCAATTCTTCATAAGTACTGCATAGAAGAACATCCAACAGTTTAAAGTCTTGTTGAGGACTAATTTTTTTTTTGTATGCCCTGTAGCTTATTATTAAATATTTATTTATTTTATACGGGACTTCCTATTTAGTCCTATATAGCTAATCGGGTCGTACGGCCCGGCACTGGCTGTACAAGGTCAGCTCCCTATGACCTCGCGGCAACTTTTGTTTTTCGAACTGTTCATTCTACCCCTTTTTTATATATTATTATTATTTTTTCTTTTTTTTTTTTTTTTTTTTTTGTTTTATTTTGTTAGTGATATTTATATTTTATTTTATTATATTATATTTCTATTCTCTATTTATTTTTTATATCGAAAAGAAAAAATACTTGTGTTTTAAACTGTTTTACGAGGCTTTTACCATGCCGAATGCTTCTCAACCATCGTTCCCTTCAAGAATAGGTCCCTGGAGAAGACTACTAGCTTCGCGAAAACCTCAAACACCGCTGGTCGGTGTAGTATTCCCCTCAATGTATCTTCCGAGCCGAGCAAGCTAAATTCACCCGAACTAACACCACCCGTCCGTTTTATATGTCCTATATTTTCTTCCAGGTGCATTTGCTTCCACGTCCACTGCTGTCGTGATCCTTCGGTAAACATTTTTATTTATTATTATTATTTTTTTTTTTTTATTTTATTTTATAATATTATATATGTATGTATTAGGTGAGATTCTGCGTTAACGCCCTCCCTCGGACCCGAAATTGTACTTTTTATTGGATTGGTCGGCTACCCTTTTTTTTCTTTTGTTGCATTATGGCCGCTGTTAAGTCCCATCTTTTTACTAGAACGTTTTTTTTTTTTTAGTTTTTTCAGCTTGACGCTCATGTGTTCTATTTCCTCTATGCTAGTATCATTCCGAATTGGTCGCAGGTAGCAAATATTCATCTTTCATGTAGCTCGGCCGTTGGATCTATGCTCTACTCAACCGACACCGCTGACGATTTGGCGAGGTACGGACGCATTCGTGCCGGTATCACCTGTTGTGGGCTTTCGAAGGCTTTTGACAAAGCGAACCCCAGTATTATTGGGATACAGTGGAAGAGGTAAAGTGGTCATTTGGATTGCTGTTTTCTTAGGGTTCTTCCCATACTGGTTCAGATCTTCCTTCGAAATGGTATAAATAGGGCTCTGAATTGACTATTCCCCATTCCAACTTCCTTCCATTGGACATTATTGGGCCGTTGTGTTGACTCGCACTTGCGGTAAGTTTTTTTTTATTAGCTTAACATATTTGTTTTTCATTAAGCTGCTCTTATGGAGACTATTCTCTCTCCCCTTCTTTAGTATCTGTTTTTTTTTATTTTTTAACCTGTAGAGGATGAGCCACGATAAGCCTGTATACTCTTCCACTTTCTTAAAGGCAATCGAGCCCTTTACGATTGAAGAGTTCGAGGAACTGGTTTTCGGTACTCCAGCGACGCCCATCAAACAATCCATGTGGGACTGGGTCACTTCGATAACTCCCCCTTCAACACCAGCTCTTGCTAATCCTTCCTTTAGCTCTACCCAATCCTCATCGCCCGAGGAGGAGCCTCCGTCAGCTGCTTTGGCCTTTTATACCTTCATAAACGGCGATTACCTCCCCGAGCTTTTCGTCGATGATCCCGAGACCTTTTTTTTCAATTGGACCAGCTTCCAACTCTCAAGGGTCCAAGAACACAGCTCCCCATCCGTATAAATTGTGACCTCGTGGTCAAGATGGTCGCGCCATAACTTCACATTCAAAATAATGAATAGGCGAAAGGTTTTGTTCGTTTGTTTGTTGTTTTGTAGAGACTAAGTTGGAATAAAGCTAATTGTTCCATTATTTCATTTTTTTGTTTTTTATTATTATTATAGTATTGTTTGATTTCTATTTGTTGTTGTTGTATCATTTTGGACTACAGTTCTTGCAGTCATTTGCGGATCTTGAGGAATTTAGGTCCAGCCCTTTGATATAATCAATTCAATTCTAATAACATATTGAATAAGATTAATCAAAGTTGTGTAATACAGGTCAAGTCCCCTCGTAGAGCTACTTGATGCAATCAAAAAATAAATAAAAAAATTAAAATTTGTTCGTTAAGCGCTTCTGCCTTCATGAATCATGTCAATCCCTGTTTTTTGTTTGTTTGTTTTTTTTTTTTTTTTTTTTGAAAAAAGTAAATAATAAAAAATAAAACAAAATTAATCGTTATTGATTGGGGCTTGAAGACCCAAAAGAAGAACTTCATCGAGTTGATAGTTGAGAAAAGATGTTGATTAGCTAGAATAAATTCACTTAGATAAGCCATTAATTCACTTTTTTTTTTTTAAACAAAAAAAAAAATAAAAAATAAAAATAAAGATAAATAAAATAAAAAAATATATCATTCAAATAAAATAAAATAAAAGTAAAAGTAATTAAATAATAAAACAATAAAATAACAAAATAATAAAATAATAAAATAATAAAATAATAAAATAATAAAATAATAAAATAATAAAATAATAAAATAATAAAATAATAAGATAATGAAATAATAAAATAATCTGTTGATAAAAAAATTGGATGAAATAATAATTAAGCTGAAGTTATAGTCTGTAATTTATGATATTTGTATAATTATATCTTATCCTCCAGATGATCATATGCGCAGTAATATTTATATTCTTCTCTTTTTTTTTTTTTTTTTTTAAAAGAAAAAAAAAAAAACTAAGGATAATGGAAGTTTTTCATTTTATATTTATGATTTTTTAGTTATAATTTACTGAGTATGAATTAAGTGGAGACTAATGTTTTCTTTTATTTTAGATGTATTTTTTATTGATTTTTTATGAATAAAACAAAAAAACAGTAAAATGATATAAATAGTGAAATAAGAAAAAAGCAAATAAATAAATGGAGAATTTTTAATATCATGTAGTTTTTTTTCTTTAGTTATCATCTACTGATATGAGCTGAATTAAGACTGATTTTTTTTTGTTGTTTTTCTTTTTCTTGAGAAAAAAAAATAAATATAACTATAAGATAAAATATTTAATATCAGGTAAGCTTATATTCTTTTTTCTTGCTTCAAAGCTTATATTAATTGAAGCTTATGTCTGAATTTTTAATATTCTATTTTTTGTCTCTTTTTTTTCTTTTAGTATGAAAGAAAAAATTGAATTGTAAAGAGGAAGGATGAAAGTGGTAAATAAAAATTGAAGAAATACATAATGATAATATCAATGGAAATAGGATCAAAGAATCCAGGACTTAGCAGGTGAGATTTATTTTAATTAGTTCCCTTGACCAAGTATTTTATTCACTAATTCATTCTTGATAAAATCTCCTCCCCTCCTCTGTTCAGTTTTAAGAGTTTCAAAAAGGTAGTCTTGACAGAAGACTTTCAAATCTTCTGTATTTAATTTGGTTGCACCACATCTAAGGCTGAATATTGCTGGTATAAGTGTTTCTTCCCAGTGGCAATCCCAAGTGGATTTTTTTACAGTATAATTTCCTGAGATTTTGCTAATTGTCCCATTTTTAATTTGAAAATCCTGGAGGTTGAACCAGTCTTGGCATTCCCAGGTCCTCCAAAATAATGATTTCCTGAGGTTTTCATCCATGGGGAATATTTCATCCCAGTATTGGTTTCCAAGGTTGCCATCAACTCCATCCCATGTCAGTAAATCCAAGAATTCATATTTTGTAAGGTTGAATCCAGGTAATTCTCTCCATGGATGAGGAATGACCATTTCTGATGGTGAGTTTTCTTTTTCAAAGATGTCCTCAAACTCAATATATGGAAGTATTATGGTGGAAATATCAGGACAAGGTTCTGGTTTTATTTTCAAAAACCAGTCAGGATTTTCATCTATTTCTTGTGGATTAATGTAATTGGCCCAGTCTTCTTTTTCTTCTATCCAGCTGATATCTGTGTCCAATGACCAGGGATTTTCTTCCAGTAATGGCCATGATTCCATTTTCAAGGATTTGGTGTGTTTGAAAGTGTTAAGGTAAGATGAATTGAGAATAGTACCATAAAAAATAATTTGAGGGTAGGTTTTGGATGGTAATTTTGGGTAAGAAATTTGCATATTCCTCTTTGATAAGGCAGGAGGTCACTGCCTTATGATCTTTTTGTTACTTATTGTGATTTTTTTTATTGGTGAGTGGGATTATTGATTTGATTTTATGAGAGTTGATATTCCTCTTTGATAAGGCAGGAGGTCACTGCCTAATGATTAATTAAATTTGAATCTGACTTTTTTCTTTGATTTTTGATTTTTAGAGCTTTTATGTGTCTTCAAGATGGGCCTTGATGGTTTGAAATTTAATTGTTCCATTAATTCTTGAGTAATTTGATCATTGGTTTTGTCAGAAGCCTCCAAAAATTTCAGCAATTCCTTAATTTCCTCAATTTCTTGGTTTCTTGATATTGATGAAGTATTCTTAAAGTGCCAAAGGTTTTCTTTATTGAAATCTTCATCTTCTGGTGACCAATGAAGTTCTTCATTGATAATTGGGTCTTCTTTTATTAATTCTTCCCCATAGGATCCAAAAGTTGGTGAATTGGCCATGGTGACGGTAATTGATATATTTTTTTTGTAAGTTTTTTTTTTTTTTTTTTTTTTTTTTTTTTTTTTTTTTTTTTTTTAAGGAATAACTTATTGATGAGTTTCTTCTTTGTTAAGGCAGGAGTTCACTGCCCTATGAGAGAAAAAATGAAATAAAAGAGAAACTAATGATACATTTGATGAATGATACTGATACATTTTAGAGAAAAAATCTTGATTTTGTTGGTTTTATTCATAGTTGAGCTCCCCCAAGTGGGAAAGGTGAGTGTCTGTTGAGTAACCTGGTCAAAATCAGGTCTTTGAGGGCTTCCACAAAGTTATTTGTTTCCTCAATTTCTGGTTCTGATGGAAATTCTGACCACCATAAGTCTTCATCAATGAATATATATCCATCTCCAACCCATTTCAGCTTTCCAGTTTGGTATGTTGATCCATTTAATCCAAGGTACCACTGGGCCCAAATTTGATTAAAGTAAAGTCCTCTTCTTGGTAGTGTGGACATTTCAAATATTTCATCCCAAAGTTGATTTTCAAGGCTACCTTTAATTCCCTCTTCAGTTAATAAATCTAAGAATTGGATATTGTTCAAGTTTGCTCCTGGAAGGTGACATAAGTATTTATCTTTACATAAAATTTCTTGAGCTTCATCCCCATAAATGTCTTCAAAGGTGATGTATGGCAGGTAAATATAATTGTATTCATTTTCTAAGATGGATTCTGTTTCTTCATCCTCATTGGGAGGTTGCTGGATAAATTCAGGGTTTTCCAGTTGCCATTCATAAGGTTCTTCTTGGTTGTTCAATGGTCTATCCAAGAAGTTAATATGGTATGTTTCTTTTAAATTTTTGTCTCTTTCTTCCATAATTCTGAGGTCCTTTTCAATTCCATCTATAATTTCTTCATCTGAAAGTTCATGATGTTCACTAAATCTGACTTTCTTCCTTTTTGATTTAGTTTTGAAAGGGTTTCCATGTATTTTCTCATTTCCATCCACCAAAATTTGGAATGTTTCTTTATTATTGTTAATTGGCTTGTAACTTATGTTGGGTAATTCATCTTCAGAGGTTGAGTCTTCAAGTTGTCTTTTGTGGTTGTTTGGCCATTGGGTATTTTGTAAATCTTGACCAAATTCATCACTTTTTGGAGATATGGATAACTCTTGGGTCTTCTGGGTTAAATTGATTATGGTATTGTCTCTTTTTGCATTTTGATGCTTCTTTCCTGGGGTATTTCTGACCAATGTTGCCATATTGCATAAATCCATTCCTCTAGGTGGTCCAGTTTGCCATCCAAGTGCTTGAGGTTTGCATATTGGCATGCATAACCTTCTTCCATCAGGTTCTTGATAACTGAGTATCTCACCTTGTTTATGGGAGAATTCTAGTCTGATATTTTTGTCTGCCAAGAAAGGTCTTCCAAGTACTGTATGGACAGATCCTTTTGCAATAAAAAAGTGTATTTGAGTTTCTTCACCTGAAGCCAAGATGATTGGAGTAAATTCTGAAAGTGCAACCAATGAAGTAGTATGGCCTCCAATTCCCCTCAGGTTCATGTTAAGATGTCTTGTTGTGAGTGAGGCTTTGATTGCTATTTCTTCTGGTATGATGTTGAGTTCCGCCCCAGTGTCTACTAATGCTCTGATAGGATATTCTTCCTTTCCAATGAAGATTTCCATAAATCCCAAAGGACAGGCATAATGAATCTTGGGCTTTGGTATTTCTTTGAATCCAAATGATAATAACCTTTCTTAAAGATCCATTGAGTTGAGTGACTTAATCTTTTCTTTGTCTTTTTCTGATAATTCTTGTAATTTATGGACAAAATTGGGTGACATCCTCAAAATTTCTTCAATGGTGAGGTTGATCTTTTGTTGCATAATTTTCTTGATAATTTTATCAATTTCCAATTTAGTTTCAACTTGTTTCTTTTGAGGCTTGCTGAATTTCTTTTCTTGTTTTGGAATTTCTTCATCTTCATTTTTATTGGCAATATTTTCAATTTCCTCCTCAGGTTGGTCTGGTTTTGGAATATTTGAATTTTGGAATTTGGTGGGAATTATTACTCTTTCTTCCTCTTTTTCTTCTTCAATGTAAGTTCCTGGAATAGCTGTTTTCTTCTTTGGCTCTTGATTTTGGGATTGTCTTTCCATTCTTTGTTTTGTCTGTCTTAATCCAATGTGTGATTCAAAAGGGTCATTGGCTGAGGAAATGGTAGGTGGTTTCCAGTTTGACCAATCTTCAACATGAGCAATTGAGGTTATTTTATCTTCTGATTTCTTTTCAGTGGGCTTAACCTCTTCTTCTGGTTTTAGTTTTACAGTAGTTTTATCCATAAATTTCTTGTTGAGTTCTGCTTGTTCTTTTGCAAAGGCCCTGACTATGTCTTTGGCACTTTCATTTCCTTCCATAGGTACTCTCTGATAGTTGGGGAAGAGGTAAGATGCTCCTTGGGTTCTGACAATTCTTCTGTCCAAATCTTCAGCAAGGTGAGTGCATCTAGTTGCTGAATGTCCTTCTTCCTTGCAGTAAGCACATTTCATTGGTGGTCTTGGAGCCATTTGAGCTGGTATGTAAGGTTGATAACTGGATGAAAATGGTGGTAAGGGATTCCTTGGCCTATATGGCTGATTATTTTGAGGGAATCTTTGCTCTTGATTGTTGTTCCAGTTCCTTCTTGGTGGGTTCACTGCTTCTGAAAGTGTTTTGAGTTGATTTAACACTTCTTTAACTGATTCTTTTCCCTCATTTCTTGGTTGAGGCTCTGGTTGTGGAGGATTTTTGATCTTTTGGGTGAGTTCTTTTACTTGTTTTAAAACTTCATCCCAGCTTCCATCCTCAAATCTTGTTTTATTTTCTGCAGGTTTTGGTTTAGAGAATTCTTTTTGTTGAATAAGTACCTTGGCCTCCAAGTCTTGTTCAATGTATAATTTCAAAATATCCAATCTTGGAATGATGTAACCTCCATCCAAGGCTTGAACCATAGCTCTGTCTTTAATCATTTCTTTGTAAATTGATTCTTGAACACTAGTGGAAAGGCTGGCCAATATTTCCTGGTTATGATTGATATCACCTTGGATATATTGGTATCTTTTGAGGTAAGTGATGATTGCTTCATATTCCCCAATGAATTTTCTGTATTGAGTCATGTTTCTTATTCCACCTTATTGTTGAGTTTTTGTGAATAATTCAGTGATTGAGGATAATCTGTATCTTCTTTCAGGTGAGACTGTTCCCCATCTTCTTTTCATATCCACTTTCAATTGATCCCAATCAGCTGTTTCATATCCTGGCATTCCTTCAATATGATAACTGATTTCTTCATCTTTTGTCCAAAATGCTATTTGTCTTGCAATGTCTCTTCCACTTGCTCCTTCAATTTCTGCAATATTTTCAACTTTCTTGATGAATCTTTCAACATCCTTTCCATCAAACCACAAGTTGTAGTCCTTGGCTCTGATTTTTACTATTGGAGTAGTGTTTCTTGGAGTTTCTTGATGTAATGGAGTTGGCATTTGGGAAGAAATGTTGACTCTTCTTGGTAAGGTACTTGGTCTTTGTTCTGTATAAGGTGTTGATGTGGCCATGGGTCTTGGGTAAGGTGAAGGTGATCCATGTGGCCTGAATGATCTTGGAAGGGTGGTTTGCTCTTCAAGTGGACTATTTTGGTGGAGTATAACTTGATGATTTATTTTTTCCTTCCTTTTTGATGAGTGCTAGTAATTCTGCTTGCATTTATAGCATCTTCTGCTGAAGTTTCTCTGTTGAAGACATTTCTTCCTGTCCTTCCACAGTTTCTTCATTAAAGTTTTCTTCCTGGATTTCTTCAATACTACCAGGTAATTTTGATGATGAAGGTTTATCCATTTTTGATTTATTTATTTCTTCCTTTGATTTTGGTGTTGAGTTATTGATTTTATTTCTTTCAAGGAGATCAAGGAAAAATTTCTCCACAACCTTCAAGTCCCTTTTATTGGTTCTTGGTGTTGCAATAGGAAAATTAGAGTATTTATTTGATTCCTCTCGTAGTTCTGTTTCTGGCTTTGGTGGATAATAGTAATGGTCAGAGTGAGTTGATGATTCAGATTCTTGAGATGATGATCTTTGCTGATTTTGATTATTGGAATCCAGTTTTTGTTATAAAAAATAGTATTCTTGGAGTTGTTATGAATTTTATAATTTATTGATTTTAATTTAATTCTTTATTGAAGCTGAGGTTATCATGCCACTGTTGGGACACCAGATGTGGGAACTCCTCTTGTGTGGGATTAAAATGAGGCAGTACCTGGAGGGGGAAATCACAGGTAACTAGTTTTGAATTGCTAATAACTCCTGTAACCAAGGGTGGCAAGGGTGTATTGCCTGCCCCTCCTGAAATACTGAACAAAATTTTCCTTGGAGCTCACAAACCAAAATAAAACTAGTAATGTGGCTTTACAACTGCAGAAGACAAAATTCAGCAGTCTCAGATCAGACCTATTCAATAAATAATATAAAAAATAATGTTAGTAATTTTGGTAATTTGAGATTTTAAGGAAATACTTGTCTGTTTAATTTTAATATTTTTTAGTGAAATTGGGGGTGAGTGGTTTCTTCTTGGTGATATAAATTTGGTAAGATGGGTTTTTTAAGGTGTTCTGGAAAGTTGGATGAGTGTTGATAAAGGTAATTTTGTTAAGTTAAAGTTATAATAGAGTAAAATAATTTTTTAAAGGTTTGTTATTTTATTTTTTTTTAAGAGTGTTTAATAATAAAATATAATTTTATTTGCTATATTTAAAAGGTAAGATTATTTGATATTGGATTTTTGAAGGGGTAAGTTATTTTTAAGTCTTGATAAATGGTGTTAATTTTACTCGATAAAATATTTTAATAGAGTAGTAACCCTAATCTTGGGTACTGGGTAATTTTTATTTTTATTTTAATAATAATAAGATTCCACTGAGCTTGGCTACTGGGTAATCTTCAAAACTATACTTCCACTGAGCTTAGCTACTGGGCAAGTAAATTTGCTGTAATATACTGGACTACCTCCCAGGTGAGGGATGACTTATTCCTGTGCTTTTAATGTGCAGAGGATATATTGTGCATGGGGGGAATTTTGAAATTTGGGGGGAGAGAGCCCCTCTATTTATACCTTTTGGGAGCCTAGAGGGCCCTCCATGGGAGTTGTCTTTTTCCACTTTAATTCCTCTTGATTTCATCATGTGACTCTGTTTTGGGTGAGGACCTTTCTTGCATGGGTCAGGTGATTTAAGGTTTGGTGATAATTTGCTCTCTGCACAGCCTCCATTTATCACATGATTGTCTTTTGGTGGACTAATTATGATGTGATATTCTTGGATTTTCCTTGCATGCATGAGGTGATTTCATTTTGGCTGAGGATTTTTCTTGTGCACAGCCTCTTTTCTGTCACATGATATTCTGTTGGTAGATACAGTATCACATGATGACCTTGTAATTCCTTTGCATATGTCCTATTTTAGGTTTGGTAGAAGTGGCTGTGTAATTTATGCAGGTGTCATGGTTGTTTTTCTTCTTTTTGAACTTTAAAATGAATTCAGGTGATAATTTCTTGCACTGGTGAATTTACTGTTATGTATGAGCTGATGTGATTTTTGAGTTTGGCACATGCTGTGCATAGTCATGTGGTTGAGATTTAATTAAAATTGTGTACTGCATGCAACCTGTTGTAACTTGCTTTGGTTTGCATGAGGTGATGAGTGGTGTAAATAAATATGTTTTAAGGTTTTAAGTGGGGTTACTGTGGATATAAGATAAGGTACTCCTGGGGCTGTGTTGTAAATGAATTGCAGGAGTTCCATGGAGCTGAGCTTTGCATCATGTGACTTTGAATGCAAGTTGGCTGTATAACTAATGCATGTGTCATTTTCTTGCTGCATGAGTCCTATGGCTGTAAGGGGGTGTAAAGCTGGGTGGGGTGTGTAATTTAAAGGGTGGTACCTTATTTGTTGTAACTAGTGTACTATACGTAACTTGATTTTTTACATATGCATAATGAAATTGAATAATTTATTTAAACACATACACTGCCTTTTGGTGCCTGTGCCATGGTTTTATGAGTTAAACCCAGCTTCTTGCTGTAAAATTGACCTTTTGGTGTAAAATTTGAGTGTAAGTCTGCCTGTAGGCTGGATTGACTGCTGTTTTGGGGTACTATGAGCTTGAGCCTGGTGAAAAAAAATGGTATGGAATACCACAGTAGTATCTGGTTTATCCCTTGGAGTGGACAAAAACAAAGTTGCAGCAGTGCTACTGAAACCTATGCCTCAGAACAAAAGTGAAATTCAGTAATTTTTGGGGTTTTCAGGATATTACAGGCAGCATATTAAATATTTTGCATCCATAGCAAGACCTCTTTATAAATTATGTGACAAGGACACAGTATTTGGAATGACTGATGACAGAGTCCAAGCCTTTGAATCTTTAGGACAAGACTTGACCACTGCTCCACTCTTACTGATTCCAGACTTAAAGCTGCCCTTTAAGCTTTATATTGGTGCATCAGGAGATGGACTAGGTGCTGCACTTCATCAAGTCCAGATTATAAATGATAAACCTGTGGAAGGACCCATATGCTTCATATCCCGGCAAATCAAACCAACTGAAGCTAGATATGGGGAAAGTCAGATGGAGTGTTTATGCCTTTTCTGGGCCTTAGAAAAACTCAATTACTTCCTAGAAGGATTTTTTTTTGAAGTAATAACAGATTTTACCACTGTTAAATCACTTTTAAACATGAAAACACCCAACAGGCATATGCTCAGATGGCAAATAGTCACACAGGAGTGTGGAGGAAATATGACTATTGCTCAAAAATATAGAAATATTCATGAAAATTCAGATGGACTGAGCAGATGGCCATTATCAAATAATATTGATAATCCTGCTTATGTTCCGTAAGACACTTCTTCACAGATCCCAATAGAAGGAATTAGTATTACAGATCTTAACACAACATTCTTTGAGGAAGTAAGAAGCAGCTATACTCAAGATAAGAATTGTAGCATCCTATGCCAATTTCTTACTAAAGACAGTAAAGACAACTCTTTGATATATTCCTTAGATGAAATATGGAGGAAATCATATTATGAAGGAATATTACACTTACTGGATGGTATAATTTACCACAGAACTAAGCATACATGTGTAATTACAATTGTGGACAGGTCCTTAACAAATCTTGTACTGAAAAAATGCCATGACAGGTCCTTAAAAAATCTTGTACTGAAAAAATGCCATGACAGCCCCTTCTCAGGACATCTTTCTGAAGACAGGACAAGAGAAAATATGAAGACCTGTATACGGTAGCCAATGTGGCAGAAGGATGTGGCAGAGTATTGAAAAACCTGTGAAAGATGTCAAAAGGCTAATAAATCCACTGGAAAAAGACTTGGAAATATGATCAAAATCCAAGAACCCAGAAAACCTTGGGGAATTGTCCATATGGACTGGGTAACTGGCCTACCACCAGGGGGTGATAGAATGTGAGCCTTAGAGGTAATTTCATATACCCAAAAGACCACAAATACAAAATTAACATATTAATATAAATAAAATAAATTTATTTATATTATTAAGATAAAAATCAAATTATAAATATAAAATTATATTAAAAATAAAAAATTAATTACAATTTAAAAATAAAAATACATTAAATTTTGTAAGTATAAAATTACATTTATACTTGAAAAAATTAAGTAAAAATGAAATTTTAACAAAATTGTGAAAAAATAAATAAATTTGGAAAAAAGTTAAATAAAAATTATTATAACTTTTTATCCAATAAATAAACATATAAAATTTATTTCACCATTGGATTCCTCATAAAAAATCAGGTGGGGTCACCTCTGAGTGAAATTCTTGTAACTCAACTCTAAATAAGCTTAAATTAAGTTTTTAGTATTTTCAATACAAAAGTTGAAAATCCTCAAAACCTTAATTTAATTCACACCACATATGGTGTTAACCATCAAATTTTGTGTTAAAATTGAGGTGTTGTGTTTAGTTTAGAAGTTATGAGGAATTGAAGTATTTTCAATTGAATTCAATTGAAATGTCAAAATGTGCGCGTGTATTACATAAGTGAACTTTGATTTACATATGAGGTGTCAATTATTACTGTATTGTACTGTACAATTGAATTGAATTACATATGTAAAGTATAAGTATAATACATGATGAGGAATTAAAGGAAAAATAAATTGGAAAGATTAAATTTGGGGGGGAAAAGGAACTCCAGCTCTAAGGGGGAGCTAGACCCCCAAAATCCTTGCTGACAGGCGTGGGATGTCAAAATTCACGCAAAAGTTCATCACTTTTGGCCTGGAATTGAGTTACAGGGTCTGTGGACTCAATTGATGATGAGGTTTTGATACCAACTGGGGTAGTTTTAGCTGTTGCCAAGAGGGTAAAACTACCCTCAAGATAAAACAATCATAATAAAAACAGTTTTAACTGGTTTCTACGCCTCTGACACACATTCTGACGTGTTTTGAAGGCTATAGGCCTGGTATTGCTATAGTAATGGCTGATTTAAGGGTCTAAAATGGCTAAAAATGGCTAAAAATGGCTTAAACCAGCCCTTTTTTGGTCTAAACCAGGGTTCAATGATGCCATAATTGGTTTTTCTGTTGTCAGACTGTTTTTCACGACTGACAAGAGTAAATTTTACTTTTGGAGTAAGAGAATTGATGGCTATAAAAGAATGTCTTCTTTGCCCCACTTTTCTCTTCATGTTAGAATCTTTTCCTTTTATTAATTAGTTTAAAACTGTTAAACCAATCAATCAAAGATTCCAACCACCACTTTTAAATCATTTTAATCCTTTTAACCACGTGAAAAAATCATTATAATCATTGTTTGTAACTCTTATAATCATTTTTACCCCTGAACCACCCCAAAAGTGAATTAAAGCATCTTTCATCACTGTAAACTTTGTCACTTTGTTTCCAAATTCACTCTGGTCACTTTTGGGTGTGTTTTCTCTTTAATATTCTTTTTAAAGACTTTTTTCTTTAATTAATTGCTTGCAGTTCTTTGCTCAATTAATTCCAATTGAAATTGCTCTTGAAGAAATTTCTTTTGTAGCCTTAAAATATCTCTTGTAGAGTATTTTTTGGGATAAATCTTTATTGTTGGTAAAACAATAAATTTTAATATTATTGTTTTATACTAATAAAGTTATAAACAATAAAATTGGCGTGTTTTCTCTTAAAAATAATATTTCATACTATTTTTAACTGAATTTTACCTTATACAAATTTTGAGGACAGGAAAAGTACTTGATTTTTAATCAAAGTTTCATATCCACACCTTACATTTGGGGGCCCAGCCGTGATATTTTACCTGTGACATATTTTTTTACTCTTTTTAAATCTTTTTTCTTATATTGAAAAATTTAAAAACATATAAAAAATACTTATAATTCAAAAAATCCATAAAAAATAACTTTTTTTCATATTATAAGTGAGGCTTATATTTTTATTTCTTTTTTGAAATAACCTTTTTTTACTTAATTAATTGGCTTTTTCATTAATTTTAGTGTCTGACAACGTGGTAAGACAAGGAAACATTGAAACAGCCTCAACAGTAACCAGCATTATCCCTGCCAGTACTGTTAATTCTGATCATAATAGTACTATTATTGTGACTCAAAATAACAAGCCTGAACCAATATCTTCTGAATTGATTAACTTGGACATAAGTAATACCCTTCAGAAAGCTAAAAATTTGGCCAATAGTAAGTTTTTGACGTAAAAATACTATTTTAAGCCTTTTTTAACCATAATTATGCCTTCAACCAGGTCAGGAGCCAGCTACAACCCCTCAAGCAGCTCCCAAAAAGGTAATAGACGTGATTATGGCAGAAGCCAACCAGGTACAGAAGGAAAAGGGTCAGTTTATGACTTCCAAACAACTAAATTGGGTCATTCTGAAGCTGATAATACTATTTTACCTTCAAAAAGAGGTGACACCGCCACAACAAGCCTCTGTGGACATATACAAAGCCAGCCACAGTGCATACAACAATGCACTTCAATTCAAGGAGTACCAGATCCTTGCAGACCTGTGGAAGAATTGCATGAATTCTTACCTGACAGTAAGAAAATTCTTGGGCCACCCCAACACTTGCAAATTGCTCAATGGATGGCATCCATTGATGGAGAAGAAAAACATGATTCTTTTGAAACTAGAATGGAGGAAAAACAACCCTCCACCACCCAAACCAGTGCCAAAAACAGCCCCAGTGGCCAGCAGCAGCAATTCCAACGTGAAAAAGCAGCCACAAACTCCAAACAAGGGCAAAGGGAAGGCACCAGCCCCAAAACCTTACAGCCAGGGCTACAGAATCCCAAAGATTCAGCAGGATGCCATGGAAAATGTATTTCAGATGGCCAGAACTATGATGGAATTACAGAAGAAGGAGGAAGCCAGATTAAGGTTCCAGAAATGATTTCTGACATATTTGATTCCATCCCAGAGTTGTATAATGCTATAAATGATGTGAAAAAACATCTTTCTGATAAAAATGAAACCATTTGTAACAACATTAAAACAAACAACCTGAGTCTGTGCCAAATTAATGAAACACTTATGTGTTTTGAAAAAGTTTTGAGAACAATTAAAAATTCCAATAATGATAATTCTTCTAACAATAAAATAAATGAACAATCTGCCATTATTAAAGAATTAACAGATAAATATTCTAAATTCAATATTGATGACATAATTGAAACAAGAATTAAACAAGCCATAAATATTATCAAGACAGATAACAAGAAAGTCCTTGATGACATTTCAAATTCATTTACTGAAGTAAAGACATATACCATTGCCTTGAAAAAGTGTTTTGATGCTTCACAAGAAGAAGTATCAAAATTATCAATGAAATTGAATCAAGTCACTGCTGATAATACAAGACAGACAGAGTTATGGCAAGAGCTTACACATAAAGAAGACATGTATAAAATTGAAGTAATAAATTTAATACAAAGCTTCCAACATGAATACAGAAATTCCCAAAGGTGTAGCAACAGTAAAATGAATGACATTGAACAAATACTGAACACCTTACCAAGAATGTCTACACCTCTAAATCAAAATGAGGGCACAAGAATTTCAAATCCACAAGTATTGGATCCTGATAATTCACAATTAAAAAATGAATTATCCACTTCTTTTCATAACTTGGAACCATCAATGGGCCAAGCACTCTTGAAAGAAGTTCCAAAACTTAAAGAATGGCCCCACTTCAGTGGTGAAGGAGAGTATGACCATATGGAATTCATTAGAGGTATTGACATGATCAAAGAGGATTTTGAATTACCAGACAGATTGGTAACAGCCAGGTTTAACACCTTGTTTACCAGATCAGCTCACAGATGGTACATCAAAATAAGACAAGCACATGGACACCAGAGTTGGACTTGGTGGAAAACCCAAATCATCAACAAATGGGCAAATGATGCTTGGAGGTTTAAAGTTGAAACAGCCTTTGAATCTGCCAAATTTAATGCTGATAAAGACAAAGCTTTACCATGGTTTTGCCAACAGAAGGACAGATTAACAGCATTATATCCTGACATGTCAGAATTTATGATCCATAGAAAAATTCTGAGACAATGTGGGGGTGACTTAGAGCATGCTGTCAAAAGCAGGACTACTGAACAATCTTCAGCAGAGGATATCATCAATATACTAGAAGAAGTAACCACCAGAACCAAAATTGGTTCTAGTAGGGTGAATCTTAAAACAAGGTTTAATACACCTTGGAAAGATTCTGTGGACAAAAACCCCAAAGAAAATTCTAGTAATATTAAATATAAATCTGCAGATACAGTCAGAAAATGCCATATTTGCCAAAGCACCACCCATTTAGCCAATACATGTCCAAAAAGGGTGAAAATCAATGAAATTGACATTGAAAAGGGACCAGATGTTGAAAAAGAAGACATAATTGAAGACAATTCATATGATAAGTCATCCATATTTTCTGAATCTTCAAAAGATATAGAAAATATCAATGCCACTTTTGACATCATGGAATCTTATTCCCACTTACCACAATTGAGCAATGGTCAAGTTGATTTATCAAAAGTTCAAGATGCACAACTTATGAAGACAAAACCAAACAGAGGAAAAGGTTATACAGCTGGTAACTCCTGTATAACAGAAGTGGTGATTGACAACAAGCCCACCAAACTTTTGCTTGACCCAGGAGCCTTCTGCTCTTGTGTTGGAAAATCCTTTCTTAAAACTTGTGTGCCAAATTTTGAGGACCAATTGTTACCAATTGATGGTATAAAATTCAACAGTGCAAGTAACCCAATGAAAGCATTGGGAATCTTTGAGACCAATATCATATTCCCACACATAAATGGGAATTTAAGGATCACAGTTGAATTTGTTGTTATGGAAAATTGCTCTAGTACCCATTTTATATTGGGAAATGACTATTTGATCATGTATGGGATAGATTTACATAATAACAAAGACAGATACTTTACAATTGGGGACAATAAGCGCCAGAAATTTGCCTTTTTACCATTTAAAAGACAAATTACAGTAAACAAAGTATCACCAGTCAACTTAGAGTTAGAAAAATTCAAGTCTGAACAGTTAAATGAGGCTGAGATAAGCCTTCATCTGACTGATAAACAAGAAAATGAACTTTCTTCCCTTTTGTATGACCACAAAGGAGCATTTGCTACAGACAAAGAACCTCTGGGAGCAATTATTGGTCATGAAGCTGACATCATTCTTAACATTGAGAGACCTTATCCACCACTCTTAAGAAGACCTGCTTATCCAGCAAGTCCAAAATCAAGAGAAGCTCTAGAAATTCATATCAAAGAACTTCTAGACCTTGGTGTAATAAGAAAAGTAGGCCACAATGAGGAAGTAGAAATAACTACACCAGTCATAGTGGCGTGGCATAATGGAAAATCCAGAATGGTTGGGGACTTTAGAGCTCTGAACACTTACACTGTTCCAGACAGATACCCAATACCAAAAATCCAAATTGCCCTTACTCAAATATCTCAAGCAGTGTATATAACCACTATGGATGCCCTTAAAGGATTCCATCAAAATGAGGTAACACCAAGAGCAAGAAAATACTTGAGAATTATTGTTCATTGTGGAGTGTATGAATACTTAAGGATGCCCTTTGGTATCAAAAATGCACCTTCACACTTCCAAAGAATGATGAATGAAATCTTCCCTGAAGAACTCTCAGAGGGATGGTTAATCATTTACATTGATGACATTATTATCTGTTCAAAGAATTGGGAGGAGCACATGTACAGATTATCAAGAGTTTTGACAAAAATCCAATCAGTAAACATGAAAATCTCCTTGAAGAAATGTCATTTTGGATTTAAAGAACTTAAGGCACTAGGACATGTTGTATCTGGTTTGTCCCTTGGAATTGATAAAAACAAAGTTGCAGCAGTATTGTTAAAACCCATGCCTCAGAATAAGAAGGAAATTCAGTCATTCTTAGGTTTTGCAGGATATTACAGGCAACACATTAAAGACTTTGCATCCATAGCAAGACCACTTTATAAGTTGTGTGACAAAGACACAGTATTTGAGATGACTGTTGACAGAGTCAAAGCTTTTGAATCTCTAAGAGAAGCATTGACCACTGCTCCACTCTTACTGATGCCAGACTTTAAATTGCCTTTCAAACTGTATATTGATGCATCAGGGGATGGACTAGGTGCTGCACTTCACCAAGTTCAGATCATAAATGACAAACCTGTAGAAGGACCAATATGTTTCATATCCAGGCAAATCAAACCAACTGAAGCCAGATATGGAGCAAGTCAAATGGAATGTCTATGCCTTGTCTGGGCCTTGGAGAAATTGAACTATTTCTTAGAGGGATGTGTTTTTGAAGTAATAACAGATTGTACAGCTGTGAAATCACTTTTGAACATGAAAACACCTAACAGACACATGCTCAGATGGCAAATAGCCATACAAGAATACAGAGGCAATATGACTATTGTTCATAAGGATGGGAATATTCATAAGAATGCAGATGGACTAAGCAGATGGCCATTACCAAATAACATTGATAATCCTGCTTATGTTCCAGAAGAAGCTTCACCACAAATTCCAATAGAAGGAATAAGTGTTACAGACTTGAACACCACCTTCTTTGAAGAAGTCAGAAATAGTTACAATCAAGATAAGAATTGTAGCATCTTATGCCAATTACTTAACAAAGACTGTAAAGACAACTCTCTAATACATGCCTTGGATGAAGTATGGAGAAAATCTTATAATGAAGGAAGATTTCACCTACTGGATGGTATAATTTACCACAGAACCAAGCACACATGTGTCATGACAGTTGTAGACAGGTCATTAATCAATATTGTACTGAAAGAATGCCATGATAGTCCCTTTTCAGGACATCTTTCTGAAGACAGAACAAGAGAGAAAGTGAAGACCTGCATATGGTGGCCAATGTGGCAAAAAGATGTTGCAGAGTATTGCAAAACCTGTGACAGATGCCAAAAGGCAAATAAATCCACTGGCAAAAGACTTGGAAATATGATGAAAATCCAAGAACCAAACAGACCTTGGGAAATTGTCCATATGGATTGGGTAACTGGCCTACCACCAGGAGGTGACAGGAGCTATAATGCTTGCCTAGTAATTGTGGACAGATTCAGTAAAACTCCAATCTTTTTACCATGTCACAAAGTTGATACAGCCATGGATACAGCTCTTCTGATATGGAATAGAGTAGTGTCATGGACTGGGATATTTACAAATATCATCAGTGATAGAGATCCCAAATTCACTTCAGCACTATGGACAAATCTTCACCAATTATTTGGCACTAAACTGTCTTTCTCTACAGCCTACCACCCACAAACTGATGGCCTGGCTGAAAGAATTATCCAAACCTTAGAGGACATGGTGAGAAGATTTTGTGCATATGGCCTTGAATTCAAAGATTGTGATGGACTTACCCATGATTGGTGTACTCTGTTACCAGCACTGGAATTAGCATATAAAACATCAATCCATGCTAGTACCAATCAGACTCCTGCTATTCTAGAAAAAGGATGGAACCCCAAGTTACCCCAAGACTCCTTGAGGAAAGACTTAATTGAAATACATCCCACAGCTGCTAGCTTCAAAGGAATGCTAGACAAAGCTAGAAAGCATGAAGTAAGATGCATGGAGGACTCTTTTGCATATGCTAAAGACAAATGGGATAAATCTCATGCAACTCCAGATTTCAAAGTGGGGGACCTAGTTCTTGTATCCACCACTAACTTCAATAACATCAAAGGATGTAAAAAGTTGAAAGACTCCTTTGCAGGACCTTTTGTGATTAAGGCCCTCCATGGAGAAAATGCTGTTGAAGTAGAGTTATCTGAAGAACTTAGCAATAAGCACCCTACATTTCCAGTGAGCTTGATAAAGCCATATAAATCTAGTGATGCTGAGAAATTTCCCTTGAGGAATAAGATTCCCCAAGTTATACCTCCTATTGAGACATATGGTGCTAAGAAAATTACCAAATTTATTAAAGAAAGGAAATTAAGAACCAAGAAAGTAAGGGAATACCTTGTTAGGTACAGTGACCCAACTTGTGAAGATGAATGGTTATAAGAAAAAGATATACCAGAAGCTACCAAACTCCTCAGAAGATTCAGACACACTAGAAACACCAATATTACAAAGTAATATTTATTTTTAGGGGGAGGGAATGTGAGCCTTAGAGGTAATTTCATATACCCAAAAGACCACAAATACAAAATTAACATATTAATATAAATAAAATAAATTTATTTATATTATTAAGATAAAAATCAAAATATAAATATAAAATTATATTAAAAATAAAAAATTAATTACAATTTAAAAATAAAAATACATTAAATTTTGTAAGTATAAAATTACATTTATACTTGAAAAAATTAAGTAAAAATGAAATTTTAACAAAATTGTGAAAAAATAAATAAATTTGGAAAAAATTTAAATAAAAATTATTATAACTTTTTATCCAATAAATAAACATATAAAAATTATTTCACTATTGGATTCCTCATAAAAAATCAGGTGGGGTCACCTCTGAGTGAAATTCTTGTAACTCAACTCTAAATAAGCTTAAATTAAGCTTTTAGTATTTTCAATACAAAAGTTGAAAATCCTCAAAACCTTAATTTAATTCACACCACATGTGGTGTTAACCATCAAATTTTGTGTTAAAATTGAGGTGTTGTGTTTAGTTTAGAAGTTATGAGGAATTGAAGTATTTTCAATTGAATTCAATTGAAATGTCAAAATGTGCGCGTGTATTACATAAGTGAACTTTGATTTACATATGAGGTGTCAATTATTACTGTATTGTACTGTACAATTGAATTGAATTACATATGTAAAGTATAAGTATAATACATGATGAGGAATTAAAGGAAAAATAAATTGGAAAGATTAAATTTGGGGGGGAAAAGGAACTCCAGCTCTAAGGGGGAGCTAGACCCCCAAAATCCTTGCTGACAGGCGTGGGATGTCAAAATTCACGCAAAAGTTCATCACTTTTGGCCTGGAATTGAGTTACAGGGTCTGTGGACTCAATTGATGATGAGGTTTTGATACCAACTGGGGTAGTTTTAGCTGTTGCCAAGAGGGTAAAACTACCCTTAAGATAAAACAATCATAATGAAAACAGTTTTAACTGGTTTCTACGCCTCTGACACACATTCTGACGTGTTTTGAAGGCTATAGGCCTGGTATTGCTATAGTAATGGCTGATTTAAGGGTCTAAAATGGCTAAAAATGGCTAAAAATGGCTTAAACCAGCCCTTTTTTGGTCTAAACCAGGGTTCAATGATGCCATAATTGGTTTTTCTGTTGTCAGACTGTTTTTCACGACTGACAAGAGTAAATTTTACTTTTGGAGTAAGAGAATTGATGGCTATAAAAGAATGTCTTCTTTGCCCCACTTTTCTCTTCATGTTAGAATCTTTTCCTTTTATTAATTAGTTTAAAACTGTTAAACCAATCAATCAAAGATTCCAACCACCACTTTTAAATCATTTTAATCCTTTTAACCACGTGAAAAAATCATTATAATCATTGTTTGTAACTCTTATAATCATTTTTACCCCTGAACCACCCCAAAAGTGAATTAAAGCATCTTTCATCACTGTAAACTTTGTCACTTTGTTTCCAAATTCACTCTGGTCACTTTTGGGCGTGTTTTCTCTTTAATATTCTTTTTAAAGACTTTGTTATTTAATTAATTGCTTGCAGTTCTTTGCTCAATTAATTCCAATTGAAATTTCTCTTGAAGAAATTTCTTTTGTAGCCTTAAAATATCTCTTGTAGAGTATTTTTTGGGATAAATCTTTATTGTTGGTAAAACAATAAATTTTTATATTATTGTTTTATACTAATAAAGTTATAAACAATAAAATTGGCGTGTTTTCTCTTAAAAATAATATTTCATACTATTTTTAACTGAATTTTACCTTATACAAATTTTGAGGACAGGAAAAGTACTTGATTTTTAATCAAAGTTTCATATCCACACCTTACATAGAAGCTATAATGCATGCCTAGTGATTTTTTACATCTTTAGTAAGACTTAAATCTTTCTACCATGTCACAAGGATGATACAGACATGGATAAATCTCTTCTAATATGGAATAGAGTAATATCATGGACTGGAATATTCACAAATATCATTAGTGACAAAGATTCAGAATTCACCTCAGCACTATGGATAAATCTTCACCAATTATTTGGAACAAACTTGTCCTTCTCTACAGCCTACCACCCACAAACTAATGGACTGGCTGAAAGAATGATCCAAACCTTGGAAGATAAGGTAAGAAGATTTTTTGCATATGGCCTTGAAGTTAAAGATTGTGATGGGTTCACCCATTATTGGTGTACTCTCTTACCAGCACTGTAATTCTCCTACAAAACATCCATTAATGCCAGAACTAATCAAACTCCTGATATTCTAGAGAAGGGATGGAATCCCAAATTACCCCAAGATTCATTAAGGATGGATTTGGCTGAAATACATCCCACAGATCACATGCCACTCCAGATTTCAAAGTGGGAGATTTAGTACTTGTATCTGCCACTAACTTAAATAACATAAAGGGATGTAAAAAGCTCAAAGCCTTATTTTCAGGACCCTTTCTTATTAAAGCCCTCCATGGGGAAAATGAAATTGAAGTAGAATTATCTGAGGAACTTAGAAATAAGCATCCTACATTTCCAGTAAGCTTGGTAAAGCCATATAAATCTAGTGATTCTGAGAAGTTTCCTTTGAGAAATAAAGCTCACAGAATATACCTTCTATTGAATCTTCTGGTACTAGGAAAATCACCAAAGCTCTCAAATAAAGAAAGTAAGGGAATACCTTGTTAGGTACAGTGTCCCAACTTGTGAAGATGAATGGTTAGCAGAAAAATACATACCTGAAGCTACTAAACTTCTCAAAAGTTTCAGACACACTAGAAATAACAATATTACAAAGTAATATTCTTTTTTTAGGGGGAGCGAATGTGAGCCTTAGAGGTATTTTCAGATACCCAAAAGACCACAAAGAATAAAACAATATACAATTATAAAGAAAATAAATTTATTTATATTATAAAAACAAGAATTGAAATATAAATATAAATATAAATTTATACACACAAATGAAAATTTAATTATAATTTAAAAATAAAATTACATTCAAATTTAAATTTGTGAAAACACATTTTTACTTGAAAAAATTAAGTAAAAATGAATTTTCAACAAAAATACCAAAATTAGAACATTTTTGGAAAAAGTTTAAATAGAAATTATTACAGCTTTTGATTGTAAAAATAAAAATATGAAGTTATTTCACCATTGGACTCCTCATAAAAAATAAGGTGGGGTCACCTCTGGGTAAGATTTTTGTAACTCAACTGTAAATAAGCTTAAATTAAGCTTTTGATACTTTCTGTAAGAAATTTGAGAATCCTCAGAACCTTAAGTAAATCCAAATCACATGTGGTGTTAACCATCGATTTTTGTGTTAAAATTGAGGTGTTTTGTGTAGTTTAGATGTTATGGGGAATTGATGTATTTTCAGCTGAAATGTCAAAATGTGTGTGTGTATTACATAAGTGAACTTTAATTTACATATAAGGTGTCAATTATTACAGTTGTGTACTGTAATAACTCAATTGAATTACATATTTAAATTATAAGTATAATACATGATGAGGAATTAAAAAAATAAATTGGAAAGATTGATTCTTGGGGGGAAAGGAATCTTGGCTCCAAGTGGGAGCCAGACCCCCAAATTCCTTGCTGACAGGTGTGAGATGTAAAAATTAATGCAAAAGCTTATTGCTTTTGGTGTGGAATTGAGTCACAGGGTCTGTGTCTCAATTGATGATGAGGTTTTGATACCAACCAGGGCAGTTGTAACTGTTGCCAAGAGGGTAAAACTACCCTTAAGGGAAAACAAACATTGTAAAGACAGTTTGACCTGTTTTTGAAGTCTCTTAAACACATTCTGATGTGTTTTAAGGCTTAAAACCAGTTATTACAATATCAATGGCTTATTTGAGGGTCCAAAATGGCTGAAAATAGCAAGAAATGGCTAAACCAGCCCTTTTTGGTCTAAACCAGGGTTCAATGATGCCATAATTGACTTTTCTGTTTTCAGAGTGTTTTACACGACTGAAAAGAGCAAATTTCACTTTTGGAGTAAGATAATTGATGGCTATAAAAAAATTTCTTCTTTTCCCCACTTTTCTCTTCATGTTAGAATCTTTTCCTTTTATAATTAGTTTAAACATCATTAAGCCAATCAATAAAAGATTCCAACCACCCTTTTCAAATGATTCTTAACCTTTTAAGAACGTGAAAAAATCATCATAATAATTTTTTGTAACTCTTATAATCATTTTTACCCGTTGAACCACCCCATAAGTGAATTAAAGCATCTTTCATCACTGTTAGCTTTGTCACTTTGTTCCCAAATTCACTCTTCTCACTTTTAGGCATGTTCCATATTTAAATCTACTTAAATACTCTTCTCTTATATGTATTTCCTTCAGTCCTTTTCTCAATCAATTCCAATTGAAATTTCTTTTGTAGCCTTAAGTATCTCTTGTAGAGTATTTTTGGATAAATTTTTATTGTTGGTAACACAATAAATATTTATAATATTATTCTTTTATACTAAGGAATTTAAGAAGATAAAATTGGCGTGTTTTCTCCTAAAACTCTTATTTCATACTATTTTTAATCAATTTTTGCCTTAAAAAAATTTTGATTACAGGAAAATTACTGGATTTTTTAATCAAAGTTTTATATCCACACCTTACAGAATCCTTCCTTTGAAATGGGTGATTGGCCTGGATACTTGATTTGAAATAGCATAATGAAGTCCTGAGAACATTCCCATTGGATTTCTGAGGACAAATGGCACATAGTGGTATATAATACCATGTATGCACCATTCCTGGTTCCCACAGACTTGAGTCCATTGAATTGGACCAGAAGTCTCCATGATATTGAGGCGAAAACTCTTACTGAAGGTGGCTGGTTGTTTTGAGACCCCATGGATTGAGTCTTGAGGGTTATGGCCATTTATGGCCATTATGGGTGTCTTGGGGTTTTGGTTCTTTTGGCCATTCTGTGACTTGTGGGATTTATGGCCAGAATAGGCTCAGGTGAGCCCACTTGTGGTTTGGGGCTGCTGGTCTTCCCCCTTGGCCCATTGTAATTGGGCCAAAGGGGGCCTAATACATCTCACAGCTCATGGGTGGTAAAGGCTGTAGGGGGCCTAAATGGCCCTAAACTCTCTAATCAAAGGGGGTGGGCTAGAGGGTCCAGAGGCCCCTGAAAGGCTGAATTACCCCCAGGCCTAAATTTGGGGGTTTTGGTGAGGTTGGAAATTGGCAAAAAGCGCCAATGGAGCAGGATATGGCCAAAGATTCATTCCATCCCATGAGGAATCAAATGTCCTAGGATTGATAATATGGCCAATTGGCCATGCATTGGTGGAGGCTTGACTTGCCGTAAACACCAATTTGGAGGTGTTTTTCCTGTGGTTGTGAAAGCCACATGGACAATGGTGAGCAATTGACTTTAGTTAAAATGTTTATGAACCTGGATTATTGCTGTTCATGGACAAACTGGTTGAAGTTTGTGTAGCAGAAAATCACAAAGGTCTCACCGTAATGGAGGCTTGATTCCCCATCCATACTGCCATTGCCAGCCAAGAATGGCATTATCAGAATCAAATATGCAAGATTAATTGTCCTCCCAACTCACCAGACCTGAACCCAATTGAAAACTTATGGTTCAAGATGAAGCATATTGTCATTTGTCTTTGCAATCCCAAAACCATGGATAACAGCAGCCATCAATGCTGTTTCATATGATTTACTCTTTGATCACTTGGAGTCTTTATTTCAATCCTTGCTTAGAAGGATGAGAATTGTCACTGACCAGAATGGTGCTCCTACTTGTTGGTAGGAATCTTAATTCTATTTAGTTCTTTTGACTTTTCATTTTCTTCCTTATTATTGTATTACTCTTCAAAAATTATACACAATTGTAAATGAAAAACAAGATACTAATATAATCTATTATTACACTTATATAGAAGATATTATATATCATTATGTTTACACACAAATTAAATAATTATTACAAGTGTTAAAAATATTAATATGTGGGAAAATTTCGAAAATGTGAGAATCCAAAGAATAAGTTCCAAGGTTTGTTGAAGGGCACTGTACTAGAATAATTTCAAATGAGTGGCTCATGTTTAGATGTGGTTTCCTCTAATCCTTCAAGTAACACAATAGTCTTACTCAGTTATGATTCAATGAGGAAGACTCTGAGTCAAGCCCAAATAAATGTTCAAACAAAAACCATATTCTTTAATTACTTTCTCAAGAAATATGAGCAACAACGTTTTTTAATATGGATGAAACTGGACTTTTTTATTTTCCAGTTTTTTTCACTTTCTAATTCTAGTTTGTTAAGCTTTTTTAGGATTATACCTGATAAAGAATTGCTTTTCACAGTAATTTCAAGATTCAAGGCTCATAAGGAATTCTTGTCAATTTTCTTTACATTCAATTTTTTTGGAGACAGAAAACTTTCTTCCCTTATTAATTGGGAAATTCAAACAACCACACTGACGTAACAAGAAATATTCCCATCAAATGGACTATCAGTACTACCAAAACTCCAAGGCATTAATGGATCTATCAATCTTTCAAAAAATGAATCTTAGGCTGGGACCAACAACTACAAAGCTTTGAAGTCTTTATCATTCTCCTTTTTGAAAACTCTAAAGGGAAAATTGTCTCTGAAGATATCACAAACATATTAGTTTGGGTTTTCTCATTAAATTTGAAATTTCATGTTCAAACTCTTGTTGCCTGAATCATTCAAACCTTAAAGTCTAACTAATACTTTCAAAGTTATTTATCATATTTAATTCAAAACTATAATTATTAGCCTCTAATAGGAAAGATACAAGATATAAACAAGTTGGGAGCCATGGAAGCTTCAAGTATTTCATGTGCCTTAATCAGTTCCACAATTATTATGAATTTCTGGAGTCACACAAGGATAATCACCAATAGATCAACAGATAAAAAGCTGATCATTCCCTCAAGAAGAAAAGGAATTTGAAGAAGAATCTTATTTCCTTATAAAATTAGAATTTTTTCCATTGAAAGAATATTTTTAATGTTGAAAATCTACTCAATCCACATCATGAAGGCTGTTGTTAGAAATAATTTCCAGGGGAGATCTTCAGTACCAATTTTATTGAATATTTTTCTACTCATAAAAATCAATCATAATTTCAAGGGGATCAAAAATGAAAATCAATTCTAAGAAACCATTTTCAAAATTGGCCCAAAAATAAAGATATATTCTTTCCTTATGAATTTTATCTCCAACTTAGAACTCACAAGAAGCTTAATCTTCATAATTAAATTTATCTCAATTAATCTGTTCTCCCAAAATATTTTAAAATAAATTAATAAATTACTTTTTTTATCCTTCATTATTAATATTAAATTAATAAATTTCTTTTCTTAGTTTTTTTTTTTATTTATTATTATTTAAAATTGAATTTGATTTTATGCATACTCTTAAAGATACTTTTCTTTGATAAAATAAATTTAAATTAAAATACTTTAGAAAAAATTAAACAATATATGATATTTTTTTATTATTCAAAAAAAAACACATTTATGTGTTAGAGGAGTTATTAGTACTAAATCATATTATATAATTTAGGTAAGGATAATTCATTAACCTATACCTTGTTTTTTTATTTTTACCAAAACATTTATTATAATAATTTTTTTTATAAAGGAATAATTTAAAAAACATAATAATAATAATCACTTTTGTTTTTTTTAAAAAAAAATGAAAAAAGAAAATTAAAAAATAAAAAAGAAAAAAAATAATCTTAAAAACAAAAATAATAATAAATAACTCAAAAAACAAAATTTAAATCATTAAAATTTTTCTTTTAAAATAAATCTTAAATTTAATTAATTTTTTCTTTTTATAAAAATATTCAAATTTCAATTTAAAAAAAAACAATTTTAAAAAAAAAAAAAATTCTTTTTGTTAATTTTGATTATATAATAGTTATTTTTAATGGATTTTTTTTTCTTAAATTAAAATAAAATTAAATAAAAATGATTTTTTTTATTTTTATTTTTTTTTTGATTTAAAATAATAATATTAATATTTAAAGATCTTTAATTTAAGATTTTGAAATAAAAAGTAATTTATTTTTTTTGAGTTTTTTTAATATTTAATAATTTCTTTAAAATTCATTTATTATTAACTTCTTAATAATATAAAAAAAAAAAAACTTGAATATTTTTTTTTTTGAATGGGATTTTTTTTTTTTTTGAATAATTTAAAGAAATATGTTTCATTTAATTATGTTTTTTTTTTTTGTTAGGTTTTTTGTAAACACAAATAAGATTTTATTAAAAACAAATAATCCCTTATATGTTTTTACCAATTTATGATCAAAACACATTAAGTCACTCATTTTTTTTAAAAAAAAAAAAAAAAAAATTCCTCAGGTTCATTTTTATGGTTTTTTTTTTTGATCATATTTTTTTTCTCATATGGAATGTCAATCAATATCCCCAAAAAAAAAATTTCATTTTTTTTTTTTTTTTTTTTTTTTTTTTTATCAAATTTCTAAAATTCAGTCAATTTGATAAAAAAATTGGTATATTTTTTTAAAAAAAAAAAATAATAATAATAATAATAATTTTAAAATCTTTCCATTTATAAAAATTTCCTTCAATTGTTTTTTTTTTTTTTTTTTGAAGATTGAAAACTAGAAGCCCATAATTTTGATGAATTTTTTTTTTTTTTTGGTGGGATAAGTGAAGGTTCAAAAAGGGTTTTTTTCTCATGTTTTTAATATGAATATTTTTAATTACGAAATTGCCATATTTTTTTTAAAAAAAAATGGCACTGTGATGGGATTTAAGAAATAAATAGGACTTAGGAGGGGAATAATTGTCATAAATTGTATATAAAACAATCAATCAATCTGAATCAACCTCCAAAATAGCTGGTTTTTTTCTGAGGGTCAGGGAGGAAGATTGGAAAAATAAAACTTTCTTTGTTTCTTAAGTTTATCTTACCACCCCAGGGATTGTGGTTTGGAATGAACTTCTTAATTCACAGTCATGGGGGGACTGGATGAACTTTAGAAATGATGATATCCAATGGAACAAAATGATAACAGCTATCCAAGAAGCAGATTAAAATAGGTTGATTATCATTTGGAGGACATAAAT
Organism: Austropuccinia psidii; assembly: GCA_023105745.1. Classification (NCBI taxonomy): domain Eukaryota; kingdom Fungi; phylum Basidiomycota; class Pucciniomycetes; order Pucciniales; family Sphaerophragmiaceae; genus Austropuccinia; species Austropuccinia psidii. The sequence goes on along the minus strand of JALGQZ010000009.1, from coordinate 37,403,017 downwards.
AAGGGAAAAAAAAAGAAATATTTGACTTTGGAATAAAATAAATCAGGTCTTTAATACTTATTTGAAATTGGATCCCCCATATCAGGCATGGACATCCACTTTCTCTTTGGAGCCTGACCAACATCTTCATACCACTCAATTCTGTCTAAATAAGATGATACTTAGGGAATAGAAGTGTTCATGACTTCATAAAGGTCTTTATTTATTTGAATTTCTTCAGCCAAGTCACCTCTCATATCAACCCATTGATCTTGAGTCTTGTAAATGTAGTGTGATATTGTTCTGTAGCCACAGCTTCCATCACCCTGGAAATTGTTAGTCTTGAAGGTGTATTTCAATATAAAATTTGGAAAGTCTTATGAGCCAGGTACTTGATAAAATTAGGTCAAAAAAATGAATGAATATTCAAATAAACAAAAAAAAAATATAAATTAAAAATAATCAGAAACTCACAAAGATCTTGGAGCATTCATCACTTGTGTGATAATTTCTGTGACAATTCTCACAGGTCAAGTCAATTACATCATATATCTTCAAACTTGTGGCAGTCTTGTGGAACTTTCTTTGTGAGGTTTTGCTACCCATTCCCAATCTTCTGGACCTTCCAAGGGTTACTCCTTATTTTCCATATTCATTTAATTCAGCTTCTGATGGTAGCTAATTTCATGAACTCATTTAGTTTGATAATGAGGCCTCAGAGTCTTAAGATGAATCCACTTCCATGATTGGAGAGGGTGCAATGGAATGTGATCTTGATGTTGTTGTGCTTTTCACTTTCTATGAGGGTCTTCCTCTTCTCTTGGATTGACTTTTAATTATTTCAAATCTTTAGGGTTCTCTTTTATTTTTATTCTTGGCTCCTTGATATTTTCCACAGATATTCTTTAATTCTATTGGTTCTTAATAATATTAATCATCTTCTTGACTATTAGGAATTTGATCAAATGAAACCTTTCCAGTTAAAACAACTTGAAAAGGTTAAATAATTGGAATGTTTTCTTCCATTTTTCTTTGAAAAAGTTTTTCCCCAATATCTTCAAATATTTTTTTAGCTTCATTCTTTATTTCTTTCTTTCTCAACAGTTTTATCATAACCTTGATAATCAGTCTGACAAGAATATGAAAAAGAATATCAGTTAATAACAAAAAAAAATTGATGATCAAAGAATTCTCATAGATAAATTTAAATTTCATTTAGGATATATGTGAGCCTTTGAGATATGACCACATACCCAATAAGGTCACAAAAAAGACTCAGAATAATTATACCTTTAATATAATTATATTAAAATTAATTAGAATAATTATACACTAAAAATAATTACTCAAATATACAAAAATACCATAAATTGGTACTAAAATTGGTTTAACTTAAAAAACAAATGAATCAACATGTAAAACAAATTATACCATTGGATTCCCCATGTAAAAATACACATATACCATTTTTATGGCATATCTGTAAAGTCAATATTTAAGGAATTATAAGGTATAATACCTTATAAAAACCATAAAAACTTATTTATCTCAGAAACTAATGAAACAACATGTGAAATAAATTGGACCAGTGGATTCCCCACAAAACTCCACATATAAAACAATTAATAAGCTAATTCCCAAAATCAATACTTAAGGAATTATCCTGAATATATGCACTTTTTTGGTCAACGCATATATTCAGGGATCATAGCTAATATCTTCTAAACTATACATGCTAGAATGATGAACCAAAAATAAAGTTACCACGTAATTACTCTAAGAACACAGATATGAACTTTATTTTGCAAATTATAAACAAGGTTAAGACTTATGAGGAAATATTGATAAAAATCAACAGAGCTGTTGACCACTTTGTTGTGAAAGTAGTCCAAACTTAAAAAAAAGTATACAGTTGGATTCTACTAGTTTATTCGAGAAGAATGACGTAATTTTTATTATTAAATTCAGGGTATAACCCCCTGAAATCAAGGTTTGAAGTTTAAAATATTGAATTTCGACAGAAAAAATGAGTTACAAGAAAAATCATCAAAATTAGAGTTTTGATGATGTAATGAAAAGCTCTTGGCAGCATAATAAGGTTATGTCAGGCTATCAGAATTCACTCTCTGAATTGCTGTAGCGTGAAAACCTTAAAAGTTATTGAGGATCAAAGTTTGAGCTTAAATTGAGCTGTTATGATCACATACTGTAACCTTAAATTAAGTTTAACAGTCTTAAGAGTGATAAAATTGGTGAATACTATTAGTTTATGATTAAAACTAATAAAATCCACGAAATTTGGGGTTCTGCCAAGCCTCTGATGTCATCAAACTTAGAGTTACAGTGATAACTCTAAATAATGGTGTAATAATGATGCAATATGGTTTGATCATGATGTAATCACCCTCAAACCTTAAAATATTGATCAATTCCAGTGGATATGATCAGTACACGTCTACTAGAAGCCTGTTGGACTCTAGGAGGGAGGTATTTACTATAAATAGAGCTCTTTTTACTCTATTTACCCCTCAGACACATCAAAAACATTAAATCAATTAAATCAAAGGTAATTTCTTTATTCTTTATATATAAAAGCATTATATTATTAAATACCAAAGACCTCCTTGCTATAATCATCTATTTTGACGTGATTAAATCATTTATTTAATTGTTTTTGTTAAAAAATCTCTATAAAACTCATTTCCATGTAAAAATCCAGAATAATTTGTAATTTTCTTTATTTTTATTGTAAATACAATTTGAAAAGGTTGTATTTATATTTTTTTGGCGTAAAATACTTCAAAGTTATTATATTAAGTGTTAAAAGTAGGTTATTTTCTCTTATTATAATAATCTCTCTATTATTACTCTCTTAATAATTCTTTAATTAATATAAATAGTATTTATATTAATTCATAACTTTAATATTAGTAATATTATTGTTATTAATTGTTTTATATTAATAAAAAACAATTTTTTACGCTTTTATTATTTGTTGGTAACAATAATAAAGAGCTTTTTAAATATATTAATTATCTTATATTAATATATTTATTTATTATATTATATTTTTATAATATAAATTATATTATTATATTTATTTAATAATATAATTATTTTACGCCATAATAATAATAATTATTTATTATTATTATATTTTTAATCTTATTTATTCAATTTATAAGGACATTCAGAGTACAATAAGTAATAAATTAGTAAATTTTACTTATTGTTTCATAGTCAAACCTTACATTTGGGGGCCTGGCCGTGATATTTACTTAAAAGACCTTTAAAAAGATTCTATTTGGGTTTATCCAATAATAAATTATATTTATAATCATAAAATTTATAATAATTTTATATTTTATTGATTTTAAAAGCTATTGAGGCATTTGGAAAGCAATTGTTCTGTCTTACACGTGGTTTTTCACATCCTTAGACTTGAAAGAACTTTCTTTGAGTGACTCTAGTGATTAAAAGAGATATTTTATAAATTAAAAATAATTTTTATTATAATTTAATTTTATAAGAATCATATTCATTTTTTATCTTATTCTTTAAAAATAAAAAATATATAAAAAAAAATATTAAAAAATATTAAAAACAAATAAAAAAGTTATTTTTATTCATTTTTATTCATTTCTTTATTTATTTCAATTTTTTAAAGATATAAAAGCAATTTCTACGTGGAAAATTGCCATATCTTGCCAAAAATAACACTTCTTATAAAAAGACTTATATTTATTTGTCTTTTTTAGTGTTTGAAGATAACCCAACAGAAGACAACCAAGCTACTGTTGAGAGATTGGTGGAAGAAACTTGTCAAAGTTCTCCAACACCAGTTATCACCAAAAGAAAGAAAGCTAAGAAATTAGACTTTCCAGGGCCCACCATTCAAGACTCTGAAGGTGAGCACCTCTTTTTAAATTGCCATAAAAGAATTTTATTCTAAAAAACTTTTATTTTTTCTTATTCTTTAATTATGAATACCAGAAGAGGTTCCCAATACTCCATCCAATCAGATGGAGCTGGACTCAGAGGTAGAATTGATCCCTCAAAAGGGAAAAGAAAGGGCAATATCCCCAGTGGAACAGAATCCACACAAGGAAGTGCCTTATCCCAAAGGCAAGTCCCAGAAATGCCCATGATATCTGAGCCTGAATTGGAACTAAGTATGAGTAACTCAAACAGGTACAAATCACATTCAGAGGGCTCAAATAGACATCTACATGAGCCAGTACAAGCAGTATTGCACAGTGTACAAGGACAAAGACTGGGAAATGCTGCCTCAAATACACCAAGGAGTGATGAACTCCTGGCACATCCTGAAAAAGTTCCTCAAAGAGGAGGAGATAGTGAAATACTCCAATGGATGGAATCCACTGTCATCCAAACCTCAAATCAAAAAAATCAAGGATTATCATGCCAAAAAGAGGGAGGCAACCAAGGAAGAAGCCCCAGTAGCTTCTACCAGCAAGCCTCAAGCCAACCCACTTCCCCAAGAAGGGAAGAAGAACAAGAAAAAGCATTGGAGGAAACCATATTCCCCAAGCTACAGAATCCCAAGAATCCAAAAGGATGCCATGGACAATGTTTTCAACATGGCCAGAACCTTGATGGAATTCAAGGACAAGGAAGAGCAAAGAATGAGACAACCTCATTTCCCAAAGAAATAACCTTGTCCAAAGATGTTGTAAATACTTTAACAGAAATTAAAAATAGTATATTACCTCTAAAAGAAATTAAAGACAGTTTATTATCACTACAAGAAATAAATAACAATTTATCTTCTTTAACAAAAATTGTTGTGCAAAACAAGAAAGAAATTGACAACATTAAGTTTATTGTTGAAAATAATAAACCAAAGAATTTAATTGACAATACTCAAAAATTAATACAAAGACAACAAGAATTGTATAAATACATAAAAGATATCAAAGATAAGACTTTGACAATCAATTATGATGTGAGTATTGACAATCTTACAGAAAAATTAAATAAATTAAGTATTTCTGTAGAAAAATTTGAAGAAAAGACTTCATCACACCAAAAATTACTTTTGGACCATGTGGAAAAAAGTGATGAAGCAAGAATGCATCTGAAAGATGATATTCAGAGTGAAATAAGGCTTATTACTGAAAAAATGGATAAAATTAATGAGGCTAATTTGAATATACCAAAGTTATCAACACCATTTTCTCATATAAGAAGCCCTGTTAAAACAAAAGAGGAATTGTCAAATCCTTTCATAACAGACTTGAGTCATCAAGACAACAACCAAGTCTTAATGAAAGAAGCACCTCAATTAAAGGAATGGCCAACATTCACAGGAGAAGGTGAATATGACCACATGTCATTTATTAAAACAATTGACATGTTACAAGAAGACTATGCCATACCGCATGAATTAATCACTGCAAGATTACATTCATTGTTTGAGAAATCTGCAAAAAGATGGTATTATGGCATAAGACAAACAAATGGTAAAAATACCTGGTCTTGGTGGAAACAAGAAATAATCACCAAGTGGGCAAATGATGCCTGGAGGTATAAGATAGAAAATGCATTTGAAAACTCTTTCTTTGACCCAGAGAAAGATAAACCTCTAACTTGGTTCTTAAAACAAGTTGAAAGGCTTAATGCACTGTACCCAGAAATGTCACAGAAGATGGTGCATATGAAAATACTTAAAAAATGTGGAGGGGAACTAGAACATGCCCTAAGAAGCAGGTGTATAGAACCATGCTCCACAGAAGAGTATATAAATGCACTAGAAGATATAGTGACAAGAACAAAAATTGGCAGGACTTGGAAAAAATTGGACATCAAAAGCCCAAATAAACCATTTATCAAAAAAGATAAGTCAAAAGAATCCTTTAAGCCCAATACATCCAACAATAATGAGCAAAGAAAATGCCATAAATGTGGAGGTATTGGACACTTAGCCAATAATTGCCTTAAAAAAGCAAAGATTAATGAAATTGTGGAAACAGAGAGCCACAATGACAAAGAAGAGGAATCTGACTCTGAAAAAGAGACAGAAGAGTCAGAAAGCTCTGAAAGTGATGAAATCAATATAATTAATGCACAAATTAATAATATTGATATAATTTATGAAGTACTGGATGTTAATTCAAACTTGCCACAAGTTGGAACATCTGACACAAACCTGACAAACATACAAGATGCCAAAATGTATAGAACCAAACCTGCAAGAGGAATGGGATATACAGCTGGAAAATCAAGTATTAGTATTGTTATGGTTGATAACCAAGAAGGAAAGGTTAACTTGGATACAGGAGCATATTGCACTTGTGTTGGCAAAAGTTATTTAAAAACCATTGTCCCAGACTGGCAAGAAAAACTTATGCCAATACAAGGTGTCAAATTTAGTAGTGCAAGTGAGAGCATGAAGCCCCTTGGAATAATTGATTTAACACTAATTTTTCCTCATCCCTCACAATTTGTCAGAATCAAAGTAGAGTTTGTAGTAATGGACAACTGTACTAGTAATCATTTCATACTTGGGAATGACTACTTATCAATCTATGGTATAGATATCTCCAACCAAAAGGATAGATATTTTACCATAGGAGATAATAAAAGACAAAAGTTTGGATTCTTAAATAACAAAAAACAAATCACAGTTATTAAGAATGAGGAAAAAATTCCAGAAAAAGAACTTTTTATATCTGAACAACTCAAAGAGGCAGAATTCAATCAAGAATTAACAGAAAAAATGAAAGAAAAATTGATTGACCTCTTATTTAAGTATAAAAATGCCTTTGCAACTGACAAAGAGCCACTAGGTGCCATAATTGGACATGAAGTGGATATAATTCTTAATGTAGAAAAACCTTACCCACCTTTATTAAGAAGACCTGCTTATCCAGCCAGTCCAAGAGCTAGAGAAGCCCTAGAGGAGCACATTAAAGAATTAATGGACCTTGGAGTATTAAGAAAGGTTGGACACAATGAACAAGTAGAAGTTACTACACCTGTCATTATAACTTGGCATAATGGAAAATCAAGGATGGTAGGAGACTTCAGAGCCCTGAATACCTATACCATTCCAGACAGATATCCAATACCCAGAATCCATGAAACATTGACCCAATTGTCACAAGCTAAGTTCATCACAGCTATGGATGCTCTTAAGGGTTTTCATCAAAATGTCTTAACAGACAATGCCAAGAAACTACTAAGAATAATAGTCCATTGTGGAATTTTTGAATACTTAAGAATGCCATTTGGGATAAAAAATGCACCTTCCCATTATCAAAGAATGATGAATACCATATTTCCTGAAGAATTATCAGAAGGATGGTTAATAATCTACATTGATGATATCATAGTTTGCTCAGAAACTTGGGAAAATCACCTGACAAGACTAGAAAGGGTACTACAGAAAATAGTCCAAGTAAATATGAAAATTTCATTGAAAAAGTGTCATTTTGCATATAGTGAATTAAAAGCCCTAGGACATGTAGTATCTGGCCTTAGTCTAGGCATAGACAAAAATAAAGTAGCAGCAGTACTACTTAAACCAATGCCTCAAACCAAAAAAGAAATGCAATCATTTCTAGGATTTGCTGGTTACTATAGACAGCATATAAAGGACTTTGCAAATATTGCTAAATCCTTGTATAAGCTATGTGACCAACAAACAGTCTATGAGATGACAGAAGAAAGAGTCAAGGCATATGAAGAATTGAAAAATTCCTTAACAAATGCCCCATTTCTTCTGATGCCAGATTGGAAACTACCCTTCAAACTGTACATTGATGCTTGTGGAGAAGGACTAGGTGCTGCACTTCACCAAACACAAATTATCAATGATAAACCAGTGGAAGGACCAATTTGTTTCATTTCAAGGCAGATAAAGCCAACAGAAGCAAGGTATGGAACAAGCCAAATGGAATGCTTATGCCTAGTATGGGCTTTAGAAAAACTGCATTATTATTTGGATGGCACAGTATTTGATGTAATCACAGACTGTAATGCTGTGAAATCACTATTAAATATGAAGACTCCAAATAGACATATGCTGAGATGGCAAATTGCTATCCAAGAATATAGAGGAAATATGACTATTGTTCATAAATCTGGAAATATCCATAAAAATGCAGATGGTCTTAGCAGATGGGCTCTAGCAAATACCCCTGACAATCCAGCATGGGTACCACAAGAAGAGCACCATATAGAAGGAATATGTGTTACAGACATTGGCACAGAATTCTTTAACCAAGTTAAAGAAAGCTATAAGACAGATAAAAATTGCCATATCTTAAGCCAACTTCTAATGAAAGACTGCAAAGATCCATCACTTTCATCAAAACTAGATGAAATATGGAAAAAGGCATATGATGAAGGAAGATTCCACCTCCTTGATGGAATCCTTTACCATAGAACAAAAAACACATGTGTTATGGCCTTAACAGACAGAACACTAATAAACACTATTTTACATGAGTGTCATGATAGTGTTGCATCTGGACATCTCTCAGAAGATAGGACACTAGAGAGGGTGAAAACCTGCTCTTGGTGGCCAAATTGGAAGAAAGATGTTGCAGAGTACTGCCAAACCTGTGACAGATGCCAAAAAGCCAACAGAGCCACAGGAAAGAAATTTGGAATGATGATCCAAATCCAAGAACCAAAATCCCCATGGGAAATAGTTCATATGGATTGGGTAACAGCCTTACCTCCAGGAGGAGACAGGAGTTATAATGCATGCCTAGTATTAGTTGACAGGTACAGTAAAACTCCCATGTTCTTACCATGTCATAAAGATGACACAGCTATGGATACAGCCATAATGATATGGAATAAAGTCATTAGCCACACAGGCTTATTCCGAAATATTATAAGTGACAGAGACCCAAAGTTCACTTCAGCATTATGGACAAATCTCCACAACTTGTTTGGGACAAAGTTATCATTCTCAACAGCTTATCATCCTCAAACTGATGGTTTAGCAGAAAGAATGATACAGACCCTAGAGGATATGATCAGAAGATTCTGTGCTTATGGGCTAGAATTCAAAGATTCTGATGGTTTTACCCATGATTGGTGTACACTAATACCAGCACTTGAACTGGCATATAAGACATCAATCCATTCTTCTACTGGCAAAACACCAGCAATGCTAGAGAAAGGTTGGAATCCAAGACTTCCTTATGATACCCTCAAAAAGGACTTAGTGGATATACATCCAACAGCAAGCAGTTTCAAGATAATGCTTGACAAAGCAAGACACAATGCAAACAGATGCATGCAAGATTCTTTTAAATATGCAAAAGAAAAATGGGATAAAAGTCATAAACCACCTGATTTCAAAATAGGAGACTTGGTTTTAGTATCAACCCTTAATTTCAATAACATAAAAGGCCCAAAGAAATTGAAAGATTCCTTTGCAGGACCATTTATGATAAAAGCACTTCATGGACCCAATGCTGTGCAATTAGAACTCACAGGTGAACTAATGAACAAACACCCAACTTTCCCTGTAAGTCTGATAAAACCTTACAGTTCATGTGACAAGGAGTTATTTCCACTAAGAAATAAACCCCCACTTGAAATTCCCCCCTTGGAGGAAGGAGAGGAAAGGAAAATAGTAAAAGTCCTTAAAGAAAGAAGGACAAGAAACAAAAAAGAAAGGGAATACCTTGTGAGGTATAGAAATTCAACTCAAGAAGATGAATGGCTACTTGAGAAAGATATAACAAATGCTGATAAATTACTAAGAAGGTTCAGACATGAAAGAAAACCTGAAAAATAAAAAAAGTTAAGCATTATTGAGCTTCAAGACTAACAAAAGTCTATTGAAGAGGTAGGACAGTGGATGATACCCTAATCACATATATCAGATTGTGGTACAATCTTTTTTGGTGGTAGGGAATGTGAGCCTTTGAGATATGACCACATACCCAATAAGGTCACAAAAAAGACTCAGAATAATTATACCTTTAATATAATTATATTAAAATTAATTAGAATAATTATACACTAAAAATAATTACTCAAATATACAAAAATACCATAAATTGGTACTAAAATTGGTTTAACTTAAAAAACAAATGAATCAACATGTAAAACAAATTATACCATTGGATTCCCCATGGAAAAATACACATATACCATTTTTATGGCATATCTGTAAAGTCAATATTTAAGGAATTATAAGGTATAATACCTTATAAAAACCATAAAAACTGATTTATCTCAGAAACTAATGAAACAACATGTGAAATAAATTGTACCAGTGGATTCCCCACAAAACTCCACATATAAAACAATTAATAAGCTAATTCCCAAAATCAATAATTAAGGAATTATCCTGAATATATGCACTTTTTTGGTCAACGCATATATTCAGGGATCATAGCTAATATCTTCTAAACTATACATGCTAGAATGATGAACCAAAAATAAAGTTACCACGTAATTACTGTAAGAACACAGATATGAACTTTATTTTGCAAATTATAAACAAGGTTAAGACTTATGAGGAAATATTGATAAAAATCAACAGAGCTGTTGACCACTTTGTTGTGAAAGTAGTCCAAACTTAAAAAAAAGTATACAGTTGGATTCTAATAGTTTATTCGAGAAGAATGACGTAATTTGTATTATTAAATTCAGGGTATAACCCCCTGAAATCAAGGTTTGAAGTTTAAAATATTGAATTTCGACAGAAAAAATGAGTTACAAGAAAAATCATCAAAATTAGAGTTTTGATTATGTAATGAAAAGCTCTTGGCAGAATAATAAGGTTATGTCAGGCTATCAGAATTAACTCTCTGAATTGCTGTAGCGTAAAAACCTTAAAAGTTATTGAGGATCAAAGTTTGAGCTTAAATTGAGCTGTTATGATCACATACTGTAACCTTAAATTAAGTTTAACAGTCTTAAGAGTGATAAAATTGGTGAATACTATTAGTTTATGATTAAAACTAATAAAATCCACGAAATTTGGGGTTCTGCCAAGCCTCTGATGTCATCAAACTTAGAGTCACAGTGATAACTCTAAATAATGGTGTAATAATGATGCAATATGGTTTGATCATGTTGTAATCACCCTCAAACCTTAAAATATTGATCAATTCCAGTGGATATGATCAGTACACGTCTACTAGAAGCCTGTTGGACTCTAGGAGGGAGGTATTTACTATAAATAGAGCTCTTTTTACTCTATTTACCCCTCAGACGCATCAAAAACATTAAATCAATTAAATCAAAGGTAATTTCTTTATTCTTTATATATAAAAGCATTATATTATTAAAGACCAAAGACCTCCTTGCTATAATCATCTATTTTGACGTGATTAAATCATTTATTTAATTGTTTTTGTTAAAAAATCTCTATAAAACTCATTTCCACGTAAAAATCCAGAATAATTTGTAATTTTCTTTATTTTTATTGTAAATACAATTTGAAAAGGTTGTATTTATATTTTTTGGCGTAAAATACTTCAAAATTATTATATTAAGTGTTAAAAGTAGGTTATTTTCTCTTATTATAATAATTTCTCTATTATTACTCTCTTAATAATTCTTTAATTAATATAAATAGTATTTATATTAATTCATAACTTTAATATTAGTAATATTATTGTTATTAATTGTTTTTTATTAATAAAAAACAATTTTTTACGCTTTTATTATTTGTTGGTAACAATAATAAAGAGCTTTTTAAATATATTAATTATCTTATATTAATATATTTATTTATTATATTATATTATTATATTTATTTAATAATATAATTATTTTACGCCATAATAATAATAATTATTTATTATTATTATATTTTTAATCTTATTTATTCAATTTATAAGGACATTCAGAGTACAATAAGTAATAAATTAGTAAATTTTACTTATTGTTTCATGGTCAAACCTTACAATATAAGTTTGATATCTGGATCCTTTGGCATTTGGAAAATTCTTTTTGGGTCTTGTGATTTCAAGGAATCCCTTAATAATTTTTTGTATTTTTTGGTGAATTTTTTCATTTTGGGGGGAAATTTGGTTTTGAAATTTTCAAAGTTCATCTGAAGGAAATTATTAGACACCTTTCCATTGAGATCATAGACATTTGGAGAAAATTTATTGAGATGGACAATCATTTCTTTGGAGATTCTGTTGATTATTTAAATAAATTTTTTTCTGAATGCCATGTGGAGAGCCCTAACTACCTCCAGGAGAGTACCAGTGGACCTTTGGAGCAAAAGTTTAACCATGGCATGGGCACCTTCAACTCTGGAGGTGGAGCCCACACCCAGGTGGCAATGTTGGTTGTTCCAGGCTGGCACATAATACTTCTTTAGAGGAAGCCAGGTCTTTTCCAAATATTTCAAGACTTCAGTATTTTTGACTTGCTTTTGAAGCTTCTTCCATTTTTCTTTAAAAGACTTTTCAGTGGATAAATACATAACCTTAGAAATGAATCCCAAAGTCATTAATAAAAACAATAATAAGAAAAAAGTTAAATTAAGTGAAAGATAAAAGTATATTACTTGATTCCAAAGGCCCATAAAATTTTCAAAATCAGTTCCATGACCAATTTTCTTCATTCAATTGGCAAATAAATCTTTATTGATGTACCAAATGCATAACATGACTTTTGAGTCTGGGAAGAGCTTCTTAAGAGAATTTTTTAAGGTCAAATCCCTATCAATAACAATGACTTGAGGGGGGAACAATATTGATTTTTTTTAATTACTTTTTCTATTTTTTAATTTAATTCTCAAGTATAAAAAAGGATTAGTTTCATTCTTAATCAAACAAAAAATCCCCAAAAAAAAGTTCTTATTGGTTTATATGAAGCCAAAAAATATTAAAAAGGGGAATTTTGTATTTATTTATTTTTATAAGTTAAATTCATAAGAATCATATTAGGAAAGACATTAAGGAGTTTTAAGGGAAGGGGGGTGAGTGAAAAACAAAAGATTTAATGTTTCCCTGAGAATCCCTTTCAGAGGACAACACAAATTTTCTTCTTTGAGGGTTTCAATAAAAGCATCAATGAGCCTTCTGCCTTGAAGTTTGTCTTTCTTTATTTTTTTGACTTGTTTGTGAATTCCTTGAAGGATTACAGGCCTGTAATACTCCCTCTGGCTGAATAATTGGGCATAAATTTTTCTTGGAATGATAAGTGATTCAGAAAATTGAGAAATTTGGGATGTTCCTTGATAATTGAATTTTTTGAAATCTGGATGTTCCATAATATTTTCAGTGGCATCATGGCTGTGTTCAGGATTTTTTTACTTTAAGATTCAAAGTGATACTCTTGGAATATTTTTCTGGCATAAAGTCTAAATGAACAGTCAAGATTTTTTGAAGTTACTTTTTTTGAAGGATCTTTTGTGGGGATTTGGGGTCCCAGCCCTGTCACAACCTATTTCAACTTGGTTGTGAGTCATATTGGACCTCAAGGTGGACACAGCATACCCCTAAGCCCTGGAAACAGTATTTACATGCCTCCAAATAACCTAAAGGGTCTGAAATTCACCTTCAGTGGGGGGTTGAAGCATTTTTTAATGATAAATATGTATAAAAGTGAAAAAAAAGGGGGAATTGGGGGATTTGGAATGGGGTAAGAACCTTTCCAAATGTGAAGAAGGAGTGATAAAAGGTGTGAAAAATGAAAAGAAGTGGGAAAAATTGAAATGAAGTGGTTGAAATGTGGGATTAATATATGAGGGAAGGTAAAAAATCAAAATTTTAGAGGCTTGGAAGCAGGTTTTTGTGAAGGAAAATGAAGTCTTTGGGGGAAAAACAGAAAAAAGAGTGTGAAATGAAAATCTTTTCAAATTTTCTTTGGTAATGATGTTTTTCAAAAAAAATCTTTGGGGGGGGATAATGTGGATTATTTGGATGTTTGGTCTTTTTTTTGGTGGGGGATGTTCAAAAAAAACTGAAATGATTGGGTTAGAGAGGTTTTGTGGGGAAAAAAGCTATTTTTGGTGATTTTTGGGAGGTTTTGGCCCAATACAGGTTTTTTTTTGTGTTTCATTGTTAATTAAAAATGGGCCTAGGGAACCCCTTATATGTTTTTACTAAAACCACATAAGAGCTTACAAATTTTCACCAGAATGCTTATTTGAGTTTACCAATACCCTCCTTTTAATTAAGTTTTTATAATTTTCTTAAATTTTTAATATTATAATAATTCTCAAAAAAAAATTTGATTTTAATTTCAATCAATTTTTTTTTTTCTAAAATGATTAAATTGATTTTTTTTTTCTTAATTAATTAAGTGGAATTTTTTTAATTTTTTTAATTTTTAATATTAAATTACTAAATGTTTTTTTTTTTTTTAGATTTATATTTAAATAATTTAAATTATCACTTTAAAAAAAAAGTTTTTTACAAAAAAAATTGGTTCAATGAACTTAATTTAATTAATAAATTTTCTTCAATAAGATTTTATTTTTTTTAAAAAAAAAAATATAAGGAAATATTAATATAAGTTTTAATTAATAATCTCAAAAAAAAAAAAAAAAAAAAAATTATTAATAGTTCACATGTTTATTTTAATAAGCTCTAAAAAAAAAAAATTTTTTGTTTATGTTGCTTTAATAATTTAAATTTATTTATTTATTTATTTTTTTATTTTTTTCAATTCAAAATTAATTTATCTTTGAAATTATTTTTTGTTAAATATAAATACACTTTAAAAGAAAAAAAAAATATAATTGAAATATTTTAATCATCTTAAAAAAAAAAAATCATAAAATTTTAATAAGAAATAATTAAATCCCCCTTTTTTTTTTTTTTTTTTTTTTTTTTTTTTTTTTTTAATAATGCTATCATTTAAGGAATATGATTTTTTTGAAAAAAAAAGGTATCATTTTTTCCATTACCAAAAAGTGATAATCAAATTTCCCCCCCCCCCCCAAAAAAAAAAAAAAAAATAATAAATAATTTATTTCATAATTCAGGAAAATCTTGAGGTTCAACTATGTTATTACTTTTCAAAATAATCAAAAAAAAATTATGTTAAAACAATAATTTTGTGATTGATCTTCTTCAATCCTCTTGATTACTTTTAACTCTATTTTCTGAAAAACCTTTTCATTTTCCCTCTCTTGACTATGTTCCATCATGCACTTGCATGTTGTTATTCATGTTATTCATGAATGACTGATTTCACCATGTTGACCCTATACTGAAAGATTAATTACATTAATTCACCTAAAGGGGTTTTCTGATTATTCATATGTGATTTTAAATTATTATTTATTTATTTATTTTTTGACTATTTTAATTAATTTCTTAATTTATTTAAATTATAATTTTCTTCATAAAGATTATCATTTCCATTTTCACTTAATGAAAAAAATCTTCTTTTTTAATACCCATTATACTTTATCTTAAAGTTGATCCATTTGGAACTTCCTTGTTGTTGTTTTTTTTGTTAATAAATAAAGGGTATTGGTAAAAACACGTAAGCAAATTGGTAAAAACACGTAAGAGCTTACGTGTTTTTACCATCAATTGGTAAAAGCACGTAAGGGATGGTTTTTAAATGAAATATGGCTATTTATGGCATTTATGATGCCATTAATGCCATTTTTGGCATTAAAAATTCTATTTATGGCATTAACAGTGCCATTAATGGCATTATCAATGAAATATTTCTGATGCCATTAATGCCATTTATGGAATCAACAA